>CM052815.1:71829453-71853020 GCA_028533885.1 Nasua narica
CAACACCCAAAGAACAAATAATCCAATCAAGAGATGGGCAGAAGATATGAACAGACATTTCAGTAAAGAGGACATCTAAATGGCCAACAGACACATGAAAAAATGCTCAACATCACTCGGCATCAGAGAAATACAAATCAAAACCACAGTGAGATACCACCTCACACCAGTCAGAATGGCTAAAATTAGCAAGTCAGGGAATGACAGATGTTGGCGAGGATGCAGAGAAAGGGGAACCCTCCTACACTGTTGGTGGGAATGCAAGCTGGTACAAACATTCTGGAAAACTGTATGGAGGTTCCTCAAAATGTTGAAAATAGAGCTACCCTACGACCCAGCAATCGCACTACTGGATATTTACCCTCAAGATATAAATGTAGTGATCTGAAGGGTCACATGCACCCTAATGTTTATAGCAGCAATGTCCACAATAGCCAAACTATGGAAAGAACCTAGATGTGCATCAAGAGATGAATGGATAAAGAAGATGTAGTATATATATACAATGGAATACTCTGCAGCCATCAAGAGAAACGAAATCTTGCCATTTGCAACGACGTGGATGGAACTAGAGGGTATTATGCTAAGTGAAATAAGTCAGTCAAAAAAAGACAATTATCACATGATCGCTCTGATATGAAGAATTTGAGAGGCAGGGCAGGGGGTTATGGGGGTTGGGGAAGAGAAATGAAACAAGATGGGATGGGGAAGGAGACAAACCATAAGAGACTGCTAAACTCAGGAAACAAACTAAGGGTTGCTGGGAGGTGGGGGGGGTAGGGATATGGACATTGGGGAGGGTATGTGCTATGGCAAATGCTGTGAAATGTGTAAGCCTGATGATTCACAGACATGTACCCTGGGTCAAATAATACATTATATGTTAATAAAAAATTAAAAAAATAATAAATAAAAACCAACAAACAAACAAAAAAAAGAAGTACAATCTTGGGATTCTTGCCAATGGACATAAATCATCCAACCAAGAGAGAGGTTTGAAGTGTTGCTGAATCTGCCACTCACATATTTTGAGCCTTTCCCCCAAGACTCAAACAGTCCACGTGTGGCCTATTGCTCATCTGATGTGGGTCCCAAGCCATCAATGGTTCTGATCAGAGGTTGACACCCTCAGTGCAGGTTCAGATCCATAGGGTTCTTGGAACCCCATCCATGAAGGTTTCCTGGGCCATAGACACCGAGCGAGAGCCGACTTTAAGTATCACTGATGGTACAGGACCGTCATACATCAGGCAACTTTACTTTGCCACCTAACCTGCAATTAAACCAGACACGAGCTTCATACAATTGGCCTAGAGCCTCTTCTAACGAGTGCTCCCTGACCAGACTGATGTGTGCTCCTCTGAGTTAGATGTTCTCTGAGGGGTACACTGGCTTATGAAGTGCTTGTCACCCTCAGATGGGGCTTGCTCTTTGCAATTTCCGGGTTCTTGGGTGTTGGTACAAAATGCTACTCTAAATTGGAAGGGCCCCACAATTGGGACACATCGCAGGGTTGCCAGAGACACTACCAGAAAAACAACTGGACAGCTGGTTCCATTCTGTTGACTGTATCCTCATACCTGGGATAGACTCATATGACCTGGAAAAAAATGATATGTCATTAACTATGGCAGAGATAGTTAACACCACTCCCCACGCTATTCTCAGTGAACTCACTAGACGTGGAGGTGATGGGACAGGGTGGCATCCATGCTATTGTCAACACCTCTTGCTGTGTAAAATATCAATAATTCAGGGAAGGTAGAAACCAAACTAGAAAATCCAGGCTCCGATGGAATGGTTATCAGCTCACAGATCCCCCTAGACTTTGATGTCTTTAGCTGAAATAACACAAGCACTTGGGGTTCCTGGTTGAGGACCATCCTCCAGGAAGGCATGGCCTTCCTCTTGGGTTTGGTCTTCCTAATAACCCCAGTAAAGTGCTGTCTCAAAATGACGGAGAAGCAGCAAATCACATCCATATAATAGGTGCTTTAGGAGCCCCATCAGACCAGATTTCACCTCCCAATTCAAAGTGGGCAATGGTCCTGCTGGATTTGATATGTTTCATCTGTTGTTTCAGTGGACGGGTGAGGAACCGGGGGTGGAAGGCTCAGAAAGGCAGTCTCATATGCAGTCTTTCCACCCCCAAGGCCCCATAAGGATGGGTCTCAGGTCTGGAATAGTCTCTCACCAAGAGACAAAGAGCCCACACAATTGTGCTGGGCTTCCAGTCTTGTGTAAGAGAGGGAAACCCCTTTCCCTGTTTCAGACTCAGCATATGCTCCTTTTTTCTGCTTGAGACTGTTCATCGATGCCACTCAGGCTTACCCCAGCATTCAGTTCCTCACACTCTATGGTGGAGGAGCTGGGGTCCTTCTGCTCTGACGTGAGGGGGTGCATGTAAACCAGTTGCCCTACATTGGCTGGCAGGGCTAGGGGAGGCACACTATTAGATCTGTTTCTTCTTCCATGTGAGTAAAACATTGTTCTGCCTAGTGTTTTACAATGTTGTGCTTTCCTTGCTGACTCTGAAACCAAGATGCAATGGGCAGAATGTGTGGATTTCTATTCCTGGTAATTGACACTGTGATGAGCTTTGCTATCCTCTGTGTATTTTGAGTCCTCTCCAGGGATTGGTAACCAGTGTGGTGTTCTACCCAACATTTTTATTTATCTTTCTCTTTTGAATATCACTATGTTTTTATAAATGGTTGGTATTCTATTGGATTTTCAAATTGTCCCATCTTTAGAGTGTTTCTTCAAACTAGCTCCCTTGTCCTTTTGACAAAGCTCCTGTTCTTACCTAGGTTTTCCCAAGTCAGAGCCTGAGAAAAAAGTTTGTGCAGGTAGTATATTTGGGTAGGCGATTACAGAGAGCAGGAGTGAAAGATGAAGAGAGTATCAGAGGAAGGAAGGACAAGTTGGCCACTGGGACTTTTTTTCTGACTGGTACTTCTTGAGGAATTTTTTAAAGTATGTATCAGAACTATCTACCTGGGTCACCTGGGTGGCTCAGTCAGTTAAGTAAGCATCTGCCTTCTGCTCAGGTTGTGATCCTGGAGTCTTGGGATCAAGCCCCAAGGCGGGCTCCCCTTCTCCCTCTCCCTCTGCCACTTCCCCTGTGCACTCTCTCTCAAATAAATAAATAAATAAAATATTTTTTTAAAAAAAGAACTATCCACCCATAGGACAAAAAGGGAAAGCATTTGTTGCTTAGATACTATTCTCATTTGATGGAGAATGTCTTCATGGGCATCTCTTCTTCCCAAATTCCCACTTGCACATTCATGACCACCAAGTGGTCCTGCCAATGTTCTACATCCTGCAAGCCTCAAAAAAGTCCCCAGGCAGAAAGCAAGAGATCATTGCACAACCAGGAGGGAAGCGCTCTGTGACTGTACCTGCATAAAACCTGTCAAAGCTCACCCGAACTGTGCACCACACCCACAACTAAACTGGGAAGTGTGACTGAGATGATTTTGAAGGATTGCACAAGAGATGTCTAGTGCTGTCCATTTTGAGCTGCTCATGCTTCTCTTCAATCCAATCCATCAAGGGTTTCCTTTCATGCCCCGGCCAATAGCCGTTTCTGCAAGAGGATGAATGGAGCAAACACTGGTCCCTACTGCCCTGCTGTTTCTGAGGCAATGACTGGGATGGTCATCACATATGACCCAGTCTAGATTCACCCTGACCAGCCCTTCGGCTTGGAGCACACTTCTGAAAAGAAATTCTCTCTCCAGTCCAGTGTTATTCTCATGAGATAACAAAGGTACCTTGGTTTCTACTCATACATGTAACACACTTGTTATATATATATAGTACATATACTATGTACCCTGCACTTGTGTGTGTACATAGTATAACCTCATGATTGTGAAACGAAGCCACACACAAAAAAAGAAAAGATAAACAGGATCTAACAGACATATACAGAATGCTTCACCCAACCAGGACAGAATACACATTCTTCTCAAGGGCAAATAGGACATTCTCCAGGATAGACCATATGTCAGGCCACAAATTAATTGTCAATAGATTTAAAAAGACAGATATCCTACAAACTATCTTCTCTGAACACAAGAAGATGCAGTTAGAAATCAATAACAGAAAGAAAACTAGAAAACTCACAAATTTGTGGGAAGTTAAACAACACACCCTTAAACTCTCAATGGGTCAAAGAAGAAATCACAAGGGAAATTAAGAAATACTTAGATATGAATGAGAATGAAAACAACACACTAAAATTTATGGGACGCAACAAAAATGATACTAAGAGAGAAATTGATAGCTAGAAATGCTTACCTTAAAATCAAGATCTCACATTAACAATCTAGCTTAACCACTCAAGGAACTAGAAAGAAAAGAAAAGAAGCCCAGTGGTAGCAGGAGGAAGAACGGAATAAAAGTTACAGCAGAGATAAGTAAAATAGAGACCAGGAAATCAAGGAGACTGAAAGTTAGTTTTCCAAAAAGATTAATGAAACTGACAAACCTTTATTAGCCTGACCAAGAGAAAAAGAGAAGCCTCAAAGTACTAAAATCTGAAATGAAAGTGGGGACAAATTGTTACCTATTCTATAGAAATAAAAAGGATTATAAGAGAACATTAGTACTATGAACAATCATAAGCCAACAATCAATAGATCAAATGGACAAATTCCTAGAACCACACAACTTACCAAGACTGAATCATGAAAAAACATAAAACCTGAACAAACTCCTCTCTCTCTCTCTCTCTTTTTTAAGGGGGGGAGGGGCAGAAGGAATGAAAGAGAGAGAGAATCTTAAGCAGGCTCCACACCCAGTGCAGAGCCTGACTCAGGCTCAGTCTCACAACCCTGAAATCATTTCCTGAGCCAAAATCAAGAGTTAGAGGCTAAACAGACTGAGCCACCCAAGAACTCCAGACCCTTAACTCTTAAAAAAATTGAATCAGGAATCAAAATCCTCCTGACGAAGAAAAGTCCTGAACCTAATGTCTTCACAGATTAATTCTACCAAACATTTAAAGAAGAACTAACACCAATCCTTCTCAAACGCTTCCAAAAAAATTGAAGCGAGAGGAACACATTCTAACTCATTTTTACAAGGCCAGCCTTTCCCTGATACCAAAACCAAATAAAAACACTGTACTTAAAGAAAATTACAGACCCATATCACTATGAACACTGAGGCAGAAATCCTTAACAAAATACTAACAAATAGAATTCAACAACATCTCAAAAGGATTACATAGAATAACCAAATGGAACTTATTCCTGAAATGCAAGGATAGTTCAACATATGAAAATCAACTGAGGGACACCTGGGTGGCTTAGTCATTAAGTGTCTGCCTTCAGCTCAGGTCATGATCCTAGGGTCCTGGGATCCAGTCCCACATGGGGCTCCCTGCTTGGTGGGAAGCCTACTTCTCCCTCTCCCACTACCCCTGCTGGTTTTCTCTCTCATACTGTCTCTCTCTCTGTCAAATAAATAAGTAAAATATTAAGAAGAGGAAGAAGAAGAAGGAGGAGGAGGAGGAGGTGGAGAAGGAGGAGAAGGAGAAGAAGAAGAAGGAGGAGGAGAAGAAAGAGGAGGAAATCAATCAATGTAATACACCACATTAACAGAGTGAAAGGGGAAAAAACCTGATATGATTATCTCAATGAATGCAGAGAACGCACTTGGCAAAATTCAACACCCCTTCACAAAAAACACTCAACAAACTTGGAATAGAAAGAGACTACCTCAACATAATAAAGGTCATATATAAAAAATCCACAGTTAACAGGATACTCAGTGGTGAGAAACTGAAAGCTGTTCCTCTAAGACTAAGAACAAGACAATTATGCTCACTTTTTCCACTTCTATTCAACACAGTTTTAGAAGTTCTAGCCAGAACAATCAGGCAAGAAAAGTTAGAAAGAAAGAAAGAAAATTATTTCTATTAAAAAATAATATGATCTTGTTTGTAGAAAACCCTAACTATTACACACACTTGCACACACACACATAAATTGTTAGAAATAATAAAATAATTCAGCAAAGTGGCAGAATGCAAAATCAACACTCAAAAATCAGTTGTGTTTCTATACACCAACAACAAAAATCTGAAAAGGAAATTAAGAAAACAACTCTATTTCCAAAGCATCAAAGAGAATAAAATACTTGGGGCACCTGGAGGGCTCAGTCAGTTAAACATTTTTTACTCTTGGTTTTGGCTCAGGTTATTATCTCAGGGTTGTGGAATCAAGCCCTCCTCTGCAGACAGCGAGGAGTCTGCCTGGGATTCTCTCTCTCCCTCTTTTTGCCCCTCCTCCCCCTCTGTCTCTCTCAAATAAATAAATACTTTTTGAAAAAGAATAAGATACTTAGGAATGAACTTAATCAAGAAGGTAATAGTCTTGTACACTGGAAACTACAAAACATTGCTGGAAGGAATTAAAGAAAACATAAAGAAATGGAAAGATATCTTGTGTCCATGGATTGAAAGACAATTTTAATACTACCCAAAGCAATCTACAGAGTCAGTGCAATCCCTATCAAAATCTGAAAGATTTTTTTCCAGGAATAGAAAAATCCATCCAAAAATTTGTATGAAATTCAAGGATCCCAAATAACCAAAACAATCTTGAAAAAGACAAACAAATTTGGAAGACTCATACTTCCTGACCTAAAATTTACTGCAAATCCACAATAATCAAAATAGTGTGGTACTGGCATAAAGATAAACATATAGATCAATGTAATAAAATAGAGATCCCAGAAATAAACCCTTGCACATAAAGTCAAGTGATTTTTTTTACAAGAGTGCCAAGATGATTTCATGGGGAAAGGACAATCTTTTCAACAAATGGTGCTGGGAAAATTAGATATCCACAGATAAAAGAATGAAGTTATATCCTTATTTAACACCATCTACAAAAATTAAGTCAAAATGGATAAAAGATTTAAACATTAAGAGCTAAAACTGTACAACTCTTAGAAGAGAACATAGGGAGAAATCTTCATGACATTGAATTTGGCAGTGATTTCTTGGATTTGACATCATGTCCAAGAGCATAGGCAACAAAAGCAAAAATAGAAAATTGGATTTTATCAAAATTAAAACTTTTTGCATCAATAGACACTAACAGAGTAAAAGGCAACCCACAGAAAGGGAGAAAATATTTGCAAATCACATATCTAATAAGAGATTAATACCAAATATGTAGAGAATTCCTAAAAGTAAACAACAACAGAATACCCAATTCAAACATGGGCAAAACTGGGGCACCTGGGTGGCTCAGTGAGTTAAAGCCTCTGCCTTCAGCTCAGCTCATGATCTCGGGGTCCTGGGATTGAGCCCCACATTGGGCTCTCTGCTCAGCAGGGAGCCTGCTTCCCCCTCTCTCTCTGCCTGCTTCTGATCTCTCTCTCTCTGTCAAATAAATAAATAAAATCTTTTTAAAAAAATGGACAAAACACTTGAATAGACATTACCCTAAAGAAGATATATACAAATGGCCAAGAAGCACATGAAAAGATGTTCACCAGCATTAATCGTTAAGGAAATGCAAATCAAAACCACTCATTAGGTTTAGTACTCATTAGGATGGCTATTATCAACAAACATAACACAAGTGTTAGTGAGGATGTGTAGAAATTGGAATCCTGTGTACTACTGGTGGGAATTTAAAATGGTGTAGCTGCTCCAGAAACAGTAAGGCAGTTCCTCAAAAAAATAGAATTACTATTTGATGCAACACTCCTTTTGGATATATACACCGAAGAATTGAAAGCAGGAACCCAAAGAGATATTTGTATTCTGAGGTTTGTAACACCATGGTTCACAATAGCCAAAGGTTGAAACAATCAAAAGGTCCATTGACAGATGAGTGGATAAACAAAATGTAGCATATTATATGTAGTGTATGTCATATATATTTCTGCATTAAAAGGAAAGAAATTGATACATGCTACAACATGGATGAAGCTTGAAGACATTATGCTAATTGAAATAAGCTAGACACAAAAGGACAGATATTGTATGATTCCACTTTTATGAGATACCTCGAGTAGTCAAATTCATAGACAGAATCTAGAAAAGTGGTTACCAGGGGCTTGGGGACCGAGGAATGCGTCGTTACTGCTTAATGGGTATAGAGTTTCAGTATAGGATGATGAAAAAGCTCTAGAGATAGATGGTGGTAATGATGGTACATTAATGTGAATGTAATTGATAACCACTGTTGTGTATAATTTAAAATGGTTAAATTGGTAATTTTTATGTTATGTATATTTTAACACACACACGCACTCACAAATCCCACACCACTCTGTAAACTTAACTTTAACAATATACCATGACTATTTTCCTGGTCCATAAATGCAAATCACATTCAGCCTTTTTCATAACTGCACACTATATCATAAAAGGACATGCTATGCCATATTTAACCACTCCCACATTGACAAACATTTGCTATTAAAAATAATGCTGCAAAAAAAAAATAATGCTGCAGTCCAAACCTTTAAGGTTATTATGATGTATGAGTTCCATACAATGAAGCCTTCAAACTGCAATCACTGGGCAAAGTAAATAGTATATTTAGATCTTTCTTAAATCACCTTCAACTTTTGTTTATTCATGGTTTAAAGCAAGGAGGAAAGATGCTCTGCATTAGTTAGGTTATGGATTTGGCTACATATAACAAAAACCTCCAGTTGCTGGGACTCGTACCAGACATAATTTTATGTCTCTTTCACATAATCTCTTTCTGGAGATGGGCATTTCAGGACTGGTATGGAATCCAGCGTCCTTTTATCCCATTACTCCACCATTCACTTTCCAAGATGGCTCACTACCACCTCCACATTCCAGTCAGCAGGGCAGGACAGGCGAGAGGATGGGCATGTCCCCTTCCTTTCAAGACTCCACCCAGCATCGCCCGTGCCACTTCCGCTTCCAACCTACTGTCCTGAACTTAGTCATATAACCCATCCTAGCTCAAATGGAGGCTGAAAAAAAATGGTACTCATTCCAGGTGGCCACGTGTGCTATTCGTATCATGATGGTTCAGGGGAGATCAGATTATGGGCAAGTCTGTGATAAGATCTTCCAAAAGAATAGCACATTATGTCAGCAGTATTTATAAAGCAAACAATTTCCCATTGAATTAAAAGCCATAGTTGTGCTTATCAAGACCCACATACACCTGGATCTGCTTCTAGACACTAATCTGTTTCATTGTTATATTAAATGGCTTTATCATAATCGGTAGTTGTTCTTGTATTAATTTATGGCTGTTGATATATTAATCATTTATCTTTTGTTAACCATTTGATTGAAGCTGCTTGATTTATGTTGTTTTTACAGATCAAGTTAAAGACAGTCAAACTTACTGTGCAAAAACTAGTTTGTCCTGACACTTGGATATTATAATTTGAGGCAGATATAATTTTCTTAGTTCCTATATTTCAATGTTAGCCTCCCAGGTTCTATAAGCGCTTTGCATCATAGGAGGTCACGGTAGCTCGCTGTCCGCCTCGGGCCACCAGTAACTACAACTGAAAGGTCACACATCTGTTTCATCCTTATAGCCTTAGAGGAAAACATCATTAAAGAGAAAGCCTGACCATTGCGGGGATCTAGTGACAGGGAACAGAGTTTCCAGACAGGGAACAGACATCTAGGACTCCGCCTTCTCACTCATTTCAAAAACAATGGATGTGAATGCAAGTGCCAAGATGAGGCCTGGTAGCTAGATAAATTTCCAAGTTGATGGGAAATAAAAGTGCTCTCCCAGCTCCTGGCGCTGGCACATTATCCATCCAAATTGTGTGGCTCAATTAGCCTTTTCACTGATAGCAGTGCCTCTCTGCCATTATCTTCCACCAGTCCTCATTCACTCTCTCTCGTAGAGGAAAGATTTGCTCAGGTTGATGCCTTATTCTCAGAAGTGCCTTCCTTTGACTTCATAGAAAAGAAAGACTATTTGATCAAAAGAGCTGTAGCTGGGATCTTCTCCCCTGCCGCCCTGCTCCTGTATATCCTTTGCCTTTCTTTAAAATCTATGTAGACCATCTTTTCCATGAAGCCTTTCTTGGTTTCCAGCACTGACAATAAGGGAATAAGCTGGAAGGCATCTTAGAGATCTAGAAAGGAGGTTCTCAACCCTGACTTCCTACCATCACCTAGGTAATTTTTTTTTAAAGATTTAATTTATTTATTTGACAGGGAGAGATCACAAGTAGGCAGAGAGGCAGGCAAAGAGGGGAAAGCAGGCTCCCCGCTGAGCAGAGAGCTGATGTGGGGCTGAATCCTAGGACCCAGAGAACACGACTTGAGCCGAAGGCAGAGACTTTAACCCACTGAGCCACCCAGGCGCCCCACACCGAGGTAATTTTTAACAGGTCCTTCTGCCCTCACTCCTTCCCAGATTCTGATCAGTAGGTCTTAAGTGGAGCCTTAGCTCTTAGCTAAGAGGAAGTTTTCAACTTCCGCAGGGTATTATGAGTGTAAGAGTAGGAAACTACGAGGCCAACCCATTAACTTATAGATGAGGGCACTGAGGCCACAGGATACTACAAAGAAAGTCGCGCATTTCTTCGTAGGAAGCGAGCCCTTTCTCCTTCGCAGCTCTTTCTCCAGTACCTATAACTGCGCGGATCTAACATGCGACACTAAGCTTAAACCAGAAAATAGGACTCCGGTCTAGGATATGACACCACAGCATTCCTTTGCTGGAGGGAGATCCGTGCTTAGATCGCGGATCTGTACTGTTGGCTGGGTAAACATCCTTCCTTGCAACAGCCTCTGCTCCCCAAGCCTCGCCGCCTCCCAGGCTCTGTAGGCGCTTTGCATCATAGGAGGTCACGGTAGCTCGCCGTCCGCCTCGGGTACCCAGGAACGGGCCGCCGTCCAAGCACACCTCAGGGCGTGTCCTGGGGCCAGGGAACACCTCGCCGGGAGTGTCAGGGGCGTGGAGGGAAGTGGGGGCATTGTGACGGGAGGCCCCGCACGCCCGGTAGGGCGGGGAGAGCCGGTCAAGGGTGGGGAAGGGCGGCTGGCGGCGCTGGCTGGGTCAGGCCGAGCGCTCGGACCTGCTGGGTGGCTGCGGCAGTCGGCGCTCCACGCGGGCAGCGGAAAGCTCCGGGGCGCTGAGCGCAGGTGAGCCGCCGTTGCGGGCTGGGGGCTCGGACGGCCACCGGGCCGGGCCGGGGAACAGGGCCTCCGGAGGGACTAGAGGGAGGAACGCGGGCAGGAGAGTCGGAGGGGCCGGACGGCCAGGGATGGGGTAGCTGATCCGGGAGGCCCCTGAGCGCGCACCGCTGTCGGGTCGCCGGCGGCCGCAGGATAAAAACTGCTGCGTCCCGGACCAGGCCGGCGGACCGTGCGGCTGGGCCGGAGGAGCTTCGAAGTGCGAAGCCCCCGCCCTCCATTCCGCCCCGCGGATCCGAGGATCCGAGGACACCCCGCCCGGGACGGCTCCTCTCGGGCCCGGAGACCCGTGGGCTCCACGTCGCCGTGGGCACTTACCGTCCGGGCTCGTGAGCGCCAGCCCACAAACAGGACGAGCCAGAGACCCTCCCCAAGCCAGGAAGCCCAGGGTTCAGTAATAAGAGGCGACTGACCGATAAAGTTCCAGCTTCCACTGCTGCCCCAGTGGGTAGGAGCAGAGGGGGCCGAGGAGCTGCGGTGGGGAGGCTTGCGTTGGACCTAAAACTCGTTTTAGGCGATCCGTCAGGGTCCAGCAGGATAACCGCTGGAGATATATTCCAGCCCTAGATGTAAGGATCTGCGCTTCAGGAAGGGGAACCCGTCGCCTTAGGAAATAGATCTTTTAAAATTTCAGCCGGCCACCTCCTCCGAGTAAGCGACCACTTCCTCCACGCGCCCTTGGGCCATTTCCCCCGTGGCTGCCATGTTCCTCCGCATCCCCGACCGTTTGCCCCGCGGCCCCGCCCGCCGGTCGGTTGGCCTCATAAAGTGGCGTAAGAATTGTATCTGGGTCTTTCCATTCACTTCAGTAGGTAGTACGGATTATTGTTCCATAGAAACATGCACGATTTAGCTAGATGTGCAACCTGTTCAGTAGTCTGGAGTCTGTTCCGTGTCAAACCTCGTGGAGGAGGATCCTAACACCCCGTGAGATATGGGGCCGGCGTCGGTCTTCAGGGCTGAGAGTTCACCCGTGATGAGGATGTGCTTACCCTCTGCTCCTACAGTTTCGGGAAAAGACGTAGAATTGATAGGAAGGCTTTATTGAATACGGTGTCTTGATTTTACAAGGGAGAGTGCCTGACGTAAGCAGAAGGGAAGCATTGTTTCTGGTTGGGCATTATTAGTTCTGGTATTAGGACAGCCAAGCATTGAATTTCCTCTTAACGAACTTGGGTTTCCTCTCACTTCTTCCCTGGGAGGTAGGAGAGTACCACCACATACTTACCTCAGGCTGTGCGTTGTTCCTTGTATTCTGTGGGTTCCTCCCTCACCCTTCTGGTGGGCAGTGGTTGTGATGACCCAGGTGAAACTATTGAAACTGGAGTTTGACACCAGTCATTCTATTTGGGGTGTGCCCCAATATGTCGTTGGTTGTGTTTCTTGCCTAATCTTAGGAAATGGGACTTGAGATAGGGAGAGAAAAGGAGTAAAGAGAAAGAAAGACGTCTATTAACTTGAAAGTTAACATCAGCTGCCATGCTTAATTGGTCAAAGTACAGATATTATTTACGTTGGTTATAATCAAAGTATTATCTGTTTTCCTCAAAGGCATTTGCCTCTTGGAAATGGATAAGGGCAGTTTTACCATATGGAGAACCACTCCCATAGCCAAAGTTCCTGTTATTGCAAAACTTCTTATAATTGCGGGTGAGAGAATGGAAGTCACCACTTTGTCATCAACTAATGGATGCATAAGAGACAGATTTCAAACCTAAATTTATTTTTAGAGACAGGTTGCAAGACAGAAACTAGATTATGCACAATACTACACAATATCCGGTAGGAACAATTAGAGGCAACCAATAAGTCCTGTAATCCCCACACTTCCTTTGAACTCAGCTTTCCTTTTAGCCAGTCTTCTCTCCCAAACCTTTACTGGAGGCTAGAAATAAACAGAGATGATTTGAATTTCAGATCTTTTTCTTTGTCTTATCTTTTTCTGTGTCACGGGCTGCAACCCCTGAAGGGACAGAGAAACTCAGAAGATCGATCCACCTTATGAGAGGAAGAATTAAAGCTGAAGATACTGAAGCACACTCATGTATTCCCTTGCAGAATGTAGATATTATAAGCCGTTGTTGATATCTTGCTGGTATCACATCATAAGAGGGCTTTACAGAGTACAAGACAATTTCCGTAAGCGGCAGTGTGAGGAAAAAGTAATTGCTTAGTTCATAAATGGGGAAGGCGAGACTTATAAATACTGAGTATCTGGCCTGGGTTTAGCTGTTAAGTGCAGAGCCAGGATTCAAACCAGAACTTCTTCCATAATACCTCAGCACCCTACACGGTGTCCTTTTGTTTGCTTATTTACTTTGAGGATGGCGAGTTGTTTGTGATTGTTTCTCCTGACCTTTTATTGAATATAGGCTCTGACTTGAACTCTTAGAATCTAAATTTATTTATTTTTTAACCTTTTTTTTTAAGATTTTTATTTATTTATTTGAGAGAGAAAGATAACGAGAGAGGGAATACAAGCAGAGGAAGTGGGGGGAGGGAGAAGCAGGCTTCCTGCAGAGCAGGGAGCCTGATGCGGGGCTTGATTCCAGGACCCCAGGATCATGACCTGAGCCAAAGGCAGATGCTTAACCAACTGAGCCACCCAGGTGCCCCTAAATTCTAAATTTAGAAACATTCTTGTTTGGTAGATTTCATGCACACCTTTGTGCAATGTAACTGCAAAAATATTTTAGAGCTGAGGATAGCCTGAAATATTATCAAGCCCACTCTTTTAGCTTTTTCAAAGAACAAGGGGAGATACAGGGAAAACTAAGCAAGTACCCAAACCTACTTCACTGAAAGCCAGGCCTCCCAGTGTTCAGACTCTTTCCAGCATGTTGTCCCTTGAGGATTTCCTAGATATAGAAATCAAGTTGTTCAGTTTGATTTCTTCTGTTGCTTTGGGGTCTATGGTAGCAAACCATGGCCTCTCTGAAGCCTGGACTCAAATATCTGTAGATTCTTTGGCTCTAACTGGATTCCACTCTCCATGAGGGGAAAAAGCCTGTTGGTCCGGTGCATTGTGTTGTTCTAAGCCCAGGACCCATAGTAGGCACTCAACAAAATGTGTTCAATACCCATCAAATAAACATTTGAACAAGTATGAGATGTCATTAGGACTTCCTTCAGCTACAAGTAAGAGAAAATCCTACCACAGTAACATAATAAGCGAAGAGTTTGTTTTTCTTAAAGAGCTAGATGTCTAGAGGTGAGAAGCTCAGGACTGGGCCGGTTTCCTCTGTCTTCTTTCACCACCATCCTTAGTATGTGGCTTTCCTCCTCACTGAGAGACAGGCTACTCTTTTCAGAGAGGGCTTACCAGAGAAAAGGGCACAACGAAGGGCAGAAGGTATGTGCCAGATGAACCTGTGTTTTTATAATAATAGATCATTCTTTTTTTTTTAATTTTATTTATTTACTTGACAGAGGGAGAGAGATCACAAATAGGCAGAGAGGCAGGCAGAGGGAGAGGGGGAAGCAGGCTCCCTGCTGAGCAGAGAGCCCTATGTGGCGCTCGATCCCAGGACCCTGAGATCGTGACCTGAGACGAAGGCAGAGGCTTTAACCCGCTGAGCCACTCGGGCGCCCAATAATAGATCGTTCTTGAAAGCTCTACCCAATAGACCTCTTATACCTCATTCATATAAGAACTAAGTCACAAAGCCACTCCTTACTGTAAGGGAGCCTAAACAAATCTAGTGGTTTAGCTATGTTGCCAATACAACAAAATAGAGATTCTGTTAAGGAAGAAGGGGAGAATGGAAATTGGGTAACAACTAGCAGTACTTGCCAATAGTATGTTTTCTGAGTCAGACTCTTTGTTTCTACATGGATTATTGTTGTTTTATTTTTACTTTTTGTTGTTGTTCTTTGGTTTACTAAAAAAGCAATAGATAATGCAGTGGTTGTAGAGGAACTTTTTTAAAATTATAGATTCTGAGTTCAAGGAAATGCTGATTATTTAGGTCTAGGATGAGTCTATAAGTCTGAATTATATAAACTGGCACTCCAGATAATTTGAATGCAGGTGGTCACAGGATCACAATTTGAAAAATGAATTGGGGAGTGGTTTAGAAGAGGCACCTTCATTTTATTTCCAAAGTCTTTCCTGCCTCATTCCTCTTGAAGCTATTACTTTCTTTTTTAATTTTCTATTTTGGTCAATATAAATAAATATGTAGTCTAAAAGCCACAAGTTCTACAAAGTTCTTACTAACTCTACACTGAGCTACCTCCCTAGGGGCAACTATTTTCAATTCTCTCAGCTCTTTCTATCATATTTACCACCGTATTTCCAAATAACATGATAATACTGGCTACTTCTCTTTCTTTTCCCAGTTCTAGGTAATATCTACTGACATCCTTTCTGGGAGGATAAGGATCTCTCCTTTATGCATAACCTCATTATTCTTTCTCACATTCGCTTCCCTTTCTAGCAAGGTCCCAATATAGCTATATCCTAATTTTTTTGATATAGCGATGTTTAGTGTTTACATTATTATGACTCTGTAAATGTTATTTACAACCCAGCTATGTGATAAACCATGATTTCTACACTTCTTTTCTCATACAACCTTTTTCTATCCCCTGGACTTAGTCATTGCTACCTCTTCTCCAGTTGTTTAGTGTTTTTTGAACGCTCATTACAATTCTGACTCAAACTTTGACAAGAGGGTGAAATTCCTCCCAATAAAGCATCAAGTAAGTAGTCCGTTTGAGTTGTTTTTCTTGGAAGCACCCTGGCTCAGCACCACGCCGCCATTCTCTGGGACTGGTTACTCTGAGTCCCTTGTTAAACTGGGAGCTCTCCTGGCTGCCACCTTGTCGATTGTCCTGGATTCTGATTCTTGGATTGCATGCCTTCTCACTCAGTTTGGTTTTGCTAGAGCATAACTTCCTGAGAAACGGCACACGGAGGCAGATGTGGATTTATCCTGAAGGTGCCGAAGCTCACAGGGCCTCTGTGAAGGCTGCAAACTGCTGCAAGTTGAGCAGTGGGGAGGAAAAGGCAGGTCGCCATCATGAAGCATTTTTGGCACATTTTCTAAAGAGATCTGAGAAGCAAGAGCTGTGAGCCTCTGAGGCTCCCATTTGTTGTAATTTCTTTTTTCAATATAAATAAATTATTAACATCCACACCCAATTTTGTGTTTGTAATTTTATGACTTTTTCTTAACAGGCGCCCCCCAAATTATGTAAAATGCAGGCCCCACAAGACCTGGCCACTTTTTCAGACTTTGTACATTCAAGATGTCATTTCTCTTCCTTCACATTTAAGTGACGTTTTGGCTGAATATAGGATATTAACTGGAATTAACTTCCCCTCAGAATATTGAAAGCGTTGCTCCATTTTCCTCTATCTTTTGATAGCGTGGTTGAGAAGTTGATGCCATTCTGATTTCTGATCCCTTGTATTTTGTTTTTATCTCTGAAAGTTTGTAGGGTTTTCTTCTGTTCATTCCTCCTGTTCTGATTGGTCATGATGTTGTTAGTTGATTTTGGCTTTGGCTTTTTTTTTCCCCCAGTCATTGTTCTAGGTGCTTTAAAGTAAAGTACCTAGTAAAGTACAAAAATCATATCCTTCAGTTCTCAGGTTTCTTCTTTGGATAATTTCCTCTGTTCTGTCTTCCTGTAACTTACACTTTCTGCAACTTAAATTACTTAGATGCAAGATCTCTTGATTCTACCTTCTTATTTGACCTTTTCTATTTCTATTTTTAAAAAACCTCTCATCTTTTAGTTCTAATAAATCTTCCAACCCTCCTATTAAATTTTTACATTTCTGCCACCGTATATATATATGATATAAATATATTTTTTTCTTTTTTAGAGAGAGAGCATGAGCATGGAGGAGGGACAGAGCAAGAGGGAGAAGCGTGTGGGGGGTGGGTGTTCGATCTCAGGACCTGGGGACCACGACCTGAGCTGAAAGACACTCAGCTTAAGAGCCAGGTGGCTGATTGAGCCACCCAGGTACCACTTAACAGGTCATTCAGAAGAAGATTTTAATTAAGATGGAAAATTATAATTAACTTAGTATTTTTCTTTAAGAGGTTACATTGAGAAAATATTTTTCTAATACCTCTAGAGAATGTCTTAGTTATAGATTTTGGGAGAAATTTTATGCCCTTGAAAGCCACTCTCCAAATCCATACTATTTTCTTTCTTGGCTCAGCCTGGCATGTTATAACCCAAACTTGGGGCACATTCGGCACTCCTCTTTGCTGGGAAAGTTTTAGATCACATAAAGTCACCAGATAATATGCGTCACTGGTTTAACTTTCAGCAACCTCTTCACTGGAAAGCCTGGGCATAAGATACCAGATTTTCTACTGTGGCTCTCCCTTCTCAGGCACCTTTATTTATTTTTTTTTTAAGATTTTATTTATTTATTTGACAGAGAGAGAGAGAGATCACAAATAGGCAGAGACAGAGGGGGAAGCAGGCTCCCTGCTGAGCAGAGTCCAATTTGGGGCTCCAACTCAGGACCCTGAGATCATGACCTGAGCTGAAGGCAGAGGCTTTAACCCACTGAACCACCCAGGCGCTCCTCAGGTACCTTTAAAAACTGCAAAGCCCTTGCAGGCTGGGGCCTGACCTTGGTATCTCTGTTTCTCCAGCACCTAGAACCATGCTGGTACACAAGAGGCCCTGGGTAAATGTTGCTTGAATCAAATTGATTCCATTACCCATTTTATTTTTTTTAAAGATATTATTTATTTACTTATTTGAGAGAGAGAGTGAGAATGAGAGGGAGCATGAGAGGGGGAAGGTCAGAGGGAGAAGCAAACTCCCTGCTGAGCAGGGAGCCTGATGCAGAACTTGATCCCAGGACTCCAGGATCATGACCTGAGCAGAAGGCAGTCACTTAACCAACTGAGCCACCCAGACACCCCCATTACCCGTTTTAAATTAACCCTTCCTAACGGTCCCCTTGCTGTTTCCTCTGTTTCTTTTGCATCTTTTTATGTCACTTTTTCTGGAAGATGATATCTCATTCTCAAATTTGGTGTGTAGATGTGTTGGAAAACAGACTGGGAAGATCTTCTACCAGGACTCCAGGTATAATTTCCAGGAGTGAAAACTCCGTATATCATCTTACTGAAGATGTAATAATTTCTTAGGTCATCACCAAACACCCTACGTCTGGTACCATCTTGAACCACAGTACTACCTGAATACTTTTTTCACCTCATGTTCCATGCCTCGCTTATACCGTCCTTTGCCTCCTTCCACTTTCTTTGATCTGACCCTCGCTTTGACACAGACCTTCTCTTTGTTCTGTTCTAATGTTGTTTGTCTGCCTCCTCTCCCCTACCTTCATCTGCCCTCTGGTATGTTTTGCAGAAAGCACAGTGATGTACTAATTTCAAAAGACCTAGCCTGCCTTTCAGGCAGACATCTTTTTAAACTAACCCAGATGCAGAATGAAAAATCTCTCCCTTCTGGCTGTTGTTGAGATCGCTTCTATGCTTTGTTCCCACTAGCATTGTTTATTTTTATATGGAAAGCTCTAGAACAAGAACTAAGCTACAAGATCATTGTAAAACAGTGATCTGTAGATTAATGTTTCTCAAACACTATCACTCACCACAGAACTTATACTCTCATGGCATGGAGTCTTGGCTGAAAACAGCATGGCTTAAGCTACAGTCTCTCTCTTTTTTTTTTTTCCTCCCCAAATTTGTTTATTTTAATCTTTCAGTGTTACAAGATTGATTGTTCATGCACCACACCCAGTGCTCCATGCAGTACGTGCCCCTCTCAATACCCACCACCAGGCTACAGTCTCTCTTAATGCTAAAAAGTATATGCCACCCCAAAATACATCTCTATCTGTCTTAACATGAAAATCATTTTCCCCAAAATCCTGAAGTGAAATTGATACTCCAGGATGATAACCATGTGGGTCATGTGATTTCAGATTTTTTTTTTTTTTTGGCTTACCTGTACATGCATCTAAGAGGCATAGTATGAGATGATCGCTGAAGGACTCATTTAGCTCTAAAAATTATATGAAAAAATAATGTTGGCAGCAACCTTACTAACGACTGGATTTAGGAGCTGGTTTCCTCACAAGTCAGGATTACAGCTAAGTTGAATCAGTTCAGTTCAGATCGAGAACAATTATTATGTGGCAAGTTTTTTTGCTAAGCTGTGCGAAGTTCAAGATGAAGCAGATAAGATCTCTGCTCTTGAGGTACCTATAGTCTAGTGAGTAAGGCATGTAAATGTGTAATTTTCATATGACAAGCTAAATGATACAAATCAAGATATGTATAAGACACTATGGTAGCACTGAAAAAGGTGAAGGGAGTAGCATGAACAAAGTGTATACTGTAAGGTTTGTGGTGGGAGGAAATAGGAAATGAGGCTCAAGGGACAGGCCAAGAGCCAGGTTTGGGGTATATGCCATGGAAAGGGGCGGACTACACGGGTGTGGTGGTTAGTCAATGAAATATTTTAAATTTCATAGTGCTGTAGTCAGATTGTAAGATCTGTAAGCAGAGGACTCTGATGACAGAGTGGAAGGAGGATTTATGGATGGCAGGATTATAAGCATTACAGTAGTCAAAGCAAAAGGCAATGAAGAGTCTAAATGAGATAACTATTGTAGGAACAGAAAGGAAACAGAGAACACCAGAAAATTCAGAGAAACAAAATAAGCAGAGTATTTTAGTCTCTTGGGAAATTGGGATACTGAGGGGCAGAATGGGGAACGTAGGGGTATCTAGGATGAGTCTTAGGAATCTGACTTTAGAAGTGACTGGATGTTAAGCCGTTACCCGAGTTTGAGATACAGAACAGAAGCCAAATTGGTAGGGAAAGAAGATGATGAGTTCAGGTTGGGACATGTTGACTTTGAGATGTCTAAGAAGAATGTGTGTTTGCCTGTGTGTCTGTTGGTTCAGCAGGTTATTAGAGATATGAGTCTGAAACTCAGGGAAGAGGTCAAGGCTAGAGATAAGACTCATCAGGGTGCAGGTGGTAATTGAACTATGGATGTGTATGCATTCTTGCAAGAAGAAGATATATATAGAGGAACCATGGACCAAAGTCTGCTAGTGTTTAAGAAACAGGAAAAAGAAGAGAACCTGTCAAGGGAGAGGAAGAAGATTACAGAAGATGAAGAGAGCCAGGACAGAAGAGTATTATGAAAGCCAAAAACAGAAGATAAATTCCAAAAATAGGTGACTAAGTGACATCTTCAACGAGAGCTGAACAAGAACAGAAGAGAGGTCTATTCACATGATATTTTAAAGATTTTCATTGATGAAACAATATGGAGAACATTTGGTGACATCTATGAACATAATTTCATTGTCATGGTGGTGAAGGAAGAGTAAATGGAGAAAGAAATTGTCTTTCCAAGTTTTTCCAAGAATTTTAAATGATTTTGACAATGTTTGATTGCATTACACAAAACCATTAAAATTCCTTTCTATCCAAAGAAAATTTCATGTAAGTGGTAATTTAGTTCAGTAATTACTGACTTGCCAAAGAATTTTAATATTAGAAATTGTTTTTAATTATCTATAAATAAACCTATTAGCAAAGACATTTTGGCTGTGGACTAGGGGAGATGGTGAGAAAAAGATCCATGTATTTTGAGAATATACATAAATATATACATATATAAAGTTAAAAACTTTGCAAAACTATATGTTGTTTGGAGGTAATGTATGTAGTAAAACAAAAGTGAGTGAATGCTAAACACACATTTCAAAATGATGCTTACTTCTCAAGAGGGAAGAAGGGGAGAAGCCATCAAGAGGTGTCAACAGGAAGCTCCAAGGATGTTAGAAATGTTCTCTTTCCTTGTTTTTTAAGATTTTATTTATTTATTTGACAGAGAGAGATCACAAGTAGGCAGAGAGGCAGGCAGAGAGAGGGGGAAGCAGGCTCCTGCTGAGCAGAGAGCTGGCGGGACTCGATCCCAGGATCCTGAGATCATGACCTGAGCCGAAGGCAGAGGCTTTAACCCACTGAGCCACCCAGGCACTCCAAAATGTTCTCTTTCTTAGGCTGGGTCATGAGACATAGTTGTTAAGTTACTCTTTATAATTCTTATATACATTAGCTATTCTATTTTTATGTTTGAAATAGCAAATAGGAAGAGAGGTACACAGTGGCTTTTCAGAGACCCAGGATCAAAGCAGATTTTTTTGTTTCTTTTACTTGTTTTCTTTTGTTATTTTGTGTGGAAAAAGTCTTAGGCCTGGTTATAGTTGAAGGGCACAAGGCAACAAAGCATGGGAGAAGTTCATGAGTAATAGAAGTAGACCCTGAGGATACAGATGGAAGATTGGCCTATCAGAGCGGTGAATTTGAGAAAAAGAATAGATGTGGATATATATGAATCTGTAGGTGAAGAAAAGGAAATTGAGGTGATTGGTGCCTTATAGTCTCGATTGTGTTCATGGAATGAGAGGAAAGGTTTACCCAGAGTTGAGTGAACTCAAGTTTGAGGGAAGGGATGAGTTTTCAAAAACCAGTCTCTGGGAGAGGGGAGTAAGACCTTGCACGTGTCAAGGAGCACTGCTGAGTGCAGTAGGAGGCCCAGCATCCATCTTGTTCACTGATGTAAATGCTGAGCAAGTTCACTGATAGTACAGAAGGAAGGAAAAATACATTAGAAATGTGTTCCTTGGTGCTTAAAAAATACGCCAGCCTTTCAAGTCCAAGGATGCCCCTCCTGCTCTAATGTATGCTGAAGTGACTGCTTGTCCTCGTTGGTCACATCCACAACTTTAGTTCCATTCTTCTCCCATATTCATGTCTGAACTTGCTCTGTCCTTTTCATGTTTCATTTCATTTTTGTGATGTGTTCAGAGCAAACCCAGAAAGTGATTTTAGAACTAGGGAAAGCCATGGAGAGGACCTCTTCCAAACTACTATTTAACAAAGAAGTTATGATCCTGAGAAGTTACATATCTTGCTCAAGGTCACAAAGTAAGTTCATAACAAAACGTGGACTAGAACCTGGGTAGCTGACTCAGAGGCCAGTGTTCTTTATTGGTTCTTGAGAAATCATGGAACTTAGCCCAGATTTGTTCTTCAGTTTTTAATTCAGGATTCCAGTAAGACTGCCTAACTTTCATGATAGTTTGAAAGAGGCACTCTAATGCTAGCCCCCTCTGTGACTAGAGGATTGCAATCTGTATATTTCATGACATTCAACCTTTCACAAGTATATAGCTCCATACCAGATTATAAACTCCTTAAGGATAGGGGTCATTTCTTTTTTTTTTTTTAAGTTTTTATTTTAATCACCCAGTGCTCATCATGACAAGTGTACTCCTTAATCCCTATCACCTATTTCACCCATCCCTCACCCACCTCCTCTCTGTCAACCATGTTTGTTCTCTATAGTTAAGAGTCAGTCCGTCCTTCCTTCCTTCCTTCCTTCCTTCTTTCCTCCCTTTTATTTATTTGTCAGAGAGACAGAGGAAGAGAGAGAGAGCACAAGCAGAGGAAGCAGCAGTCAGAGGGAGAAGCAGGCTGGCTCCCCACTGAGCAAGGAGCCCGATGTGGGGCTTGATCCCAGGAACCTGAGATCATGACCTGAGTCAGAGACACCTAACCAACTAAGTCACCCAGGCATCCCAAGAGTCTATAGTTTCTTGATTTGCCTTTTTTTTTTGCTTTGTTTCTTAAATTCCACATATGAGTGAAATAATACGATATTTGTCTTTCTCTGACTGACTCATTTCGCTTAGCATTAATACTCTCTAGTCCCACCCATGTCATTGAAAATGGCAAGATTTCATTCTTTTTTATGGCTGAGTAATATTCCAGTGTATGTACACGTGTGTGTGTGTGTATACATATATATGTGTATATATATGTATACACACACCAATCTTCTTTATTCATTCATCAATTAATGGACACTTGGGCTGTTACCATACATATTTTGGCTATTGTACTTATTTAATGCTGCTATAAACATAGGGGTGCATGTATCCCTTTGAATTAGTATTTTTGTATTCTTTGGGTAAACAACCAGTAGTGTGATTACTGGATTGTAGGGTAGTTCTATTTTTAACTTTTTGAGGAACCTCCAAACTCTTCTCCAGAGGGGCTGCACCAGTTTCCGTTCCCACCAACAGTGCATAATTGTTCCTCTTTTTCCACATCCTCACCAACATCTGTTGTTTCTGTGTTGTTGATTTTAGCCAGCCTGACACGTGTGTAGTGAGATCTCATTATAGTTTTGAGTTGCATTTCCCCAATAATACGTGATGACAAGCATCTTTTCCTGTGCCTGTTGGTCATCTGTGTCTTCTTTGGAGAAATGTCTGCTCATGCCTTCTGCCCACTTTTAATTGGATTATTTGGTTTTTGAGTGTTGAGTTTTATAAGTTCTTATATA
>CM052815.1:71853520-71897347 GCA_028533885.1 Nasua narica
TTTTTTTTTTTTTTAAAGATTTTATTTATTTATTTGAGAGACAGAGAAAGTGAAAGAGAGCACGAGAGGAGAGAAGGTTAGAGGAAGAAGCAGAGTCCCCGTGGAGCTGGGAGTCCAATGTGGGACTCAATCCTGGAACTCAAGGATCATGACCTGAGCTCATGACCTGAGTTGCTCAACCAACTGAGCCACCCAGGTGCCCCTGTCCTGGAAGCTTTTTATCTCTCTATCTATTTTCAGTGACAGCCTAGCTGGGTATAGTATTCTTGGCTGCATATTTTTCTTGTTTAGGGCTCTGAATATATCATGCCAGTCCTTTCTGGCCTGCCAGGTCTCTGTGGATAGGTCTGCTGCCAATCTAACATTCCTGCCTCTGTATGTTACCGATTTCTTGTCTCGAACTACTTTCAGGATTTTCTCTTTGTCACTAAGACTTGTAAGTTTTACTATTAGATGACGGGGTGTAGACCTATTTTTATTGATTTTGAGGGGGATTCTCTGTGCCTCCTGGATTTTGATCTTTGTTTCCCTCAGCAGATTAGGGAAATTCTCTACAATAATTTGTTCCAATATACCTTCCACCCCTTTCTCTCTTTCTTCTTCTTCTGGAATCCCAATTATTCTAATATTGTTGCGTCTTATGGTATCACTTATCTCTCGAATTCTTCCCTCGTGGTCCAATAGTTGTTTGTCTCTCTTTTTCTCAGCTTCTTTATTCTTCGTCATTTGGTCTTCTATGTCACTAATTCTTTCTTTTGTCTCATTTATTCTAGCATTAAGAGCCTCCATTTTTGTTTGGACCTCATTAATAGCTTTTTTGATTTCATCTTGGTTAGATTTTTATTTCTTTTATCTCTCCCAAAAGGGATTTTATTTCTCCCAAAAGGGATTCTTTGATCTCTTCCATGCTTTTTTTGGGCCCAGCTAGCACCTTGATAACTGTCATTTTGAACTCTATTTCTGACATATTACTGATGTCTGTATTAACTAGGTCTCTAGCCGTTGGTACTGTCTCTTGTTCTTTTTTTTGTGGTGAGTTTTTCCTCCTTGTCATTTTATCGAGCTAAGAATAGATGAGTGAGAGAGAAAAGTACTCTGGAGTTCTACAGTTCTCACTGATTGATGAGCTTGGGCTTGGCTGGATATTCTCATTGATCTTCTGGGGAAGTGTCTTTTCAACTTGGTTCTCAGATGTCTTTGCCCGACGCGGAATTGCCCCACCCTTGCCCAGGGAGGGGCCAAGCAATTCGCTCAGGTTCGCTCTCAGGAGTCTTTGTTCCCTTAGTGCTTTCTGTACCGCCCTGGAGGCCGGGAATGCAAATGGCGGCTCCCAGTCTCCCGCAGGAGGAGCTGAGCACTGGAGTCCCTGCTCCTCAGTGCGCCTTCAGAGGAAAGCAGTCAATCACTCCCGTCTCCTGGGTCCCTGCCCAGGTTCCGAGCTCAGCCACCGATGGCAGCACATTTCTATCTCTGGCGCGTCGCCCCGTCTGGAGTCTCCAAACCCAGCAGATTCCTGCTGCGTGCTGCCCCGCCGCTCCTCCCCGAGGAGGAAGGAGGGGGTCTCTCCGGAATGCCTTATGTGGTCCCCGCTCAAAGGGCCGTGGCCACGGACCAGGGTAAGTCCCAGTTGAAAACGCACTGCGCGGCTCTTTCTCTGCTGCTGGCTTCTCCTCCCCAATATCTGGGAGCTCTGCCGCACTCAGACACCCCCGGTCTCTGTGATCTCATGGGTCCTGAAACCACTCTGTTCCCGTGAGGGCTAAACCTCTGGCTTAGCCTCTGGGGGGGATGTCCCTCAGCGGAGCGGACTCTAAAAGTTCCGATTTTGTGCTCCACGGCTCTGCGGCTGCAGGGAGCCGACCCCTCCCCCCGGAGTCTCTCTTCCCGTCGCTTTGGAATCACTTTTCCAAATGTCCTACCTTTCGGAAAGTGGTCGATTTTCTGCTCCTATAATTGCTCTTCTTCCTCTCTTCTCTCTCCTGTTGAGTATGCTGGCTTTTAGAATGATTTAATATCTATCTAGATGAACTTCTGGGATCTGACTCTATCTCAACCTCCTACTTCTCTGCCATCTTGCTCCTCCCCCTCAATATTGTACTTCTTCCTTAGTCTTACCATCATCCAGGATCACTCCTTGGGCATTGGCATTTTCCTGCATCCAAAGTGGACTTCCATGTCCAGTTCGTTGATGTATCCATTGGGCTACTATTGTTACCCATTGGGCACAAGCTTGATCGGCATGAGAGTTCATTCATGTTTCATTTTAAATAGTCCTTTGCCATGAGCATTACCATATATTTTTCCTTACCAGGCAACAAGCTGCTGATGTAGTTCTTGTCCCCATACAGGAAATCCATTAGTAGTCCAGCCATTCATTTGCCATCCGCCCAACCAGATGGCTAGGCCATTGACAATGACTCACAAGTTGGTGAAAATGTAACAAGGGTTGGTGGTATGGGTGGCCTGCACAACCATCACAAACATCAGTGGAGTTCAGCCCACTGAACAGAATGTCCATATTTAGTCCCAGCCAAAAGATGGCCATTATTGGCTGAATGGTGGCCATAACCGTGAGGACTTTGTCTGTCCTTAGTTTTGCAGAGCCATCGGTGAACCATGCCACATTGTCTTCAGGCATATCTTTGAATCTTGGGCCCTGGGTAGCCATGGAAGTAGGGGTGGGGGCAAAGAATTCCCTGTGGGTTGCACATTCCTTCCTGGTAAGCTGGCTTGTTCATGGAGGCTACTGGTCCCTTGGGGCTGTAGCTGGGCCTCACCTTGGACATACCATTTCTACTTAATAATTGAGCTCTACGGAGCTTGTCCAATTTTATTGGTGGAGTCTGTAACCACCCAAGCAAGGATGGGCAGTTAAGGTCACAGAGTCACATGTAGTGCTCTGGTTCTGAGATGTTTAGTCTCTATAGTGCCTGACAACAAGCAAGGCATTTTTTTTTCAAAAGGAGTGTATCTGGTGGCTGCTTTAGACAATTTAAGGTTCCAAAATCCAAGAGGCCAGCACCTCCCCAATGGCAGTTTTTTGTTGCCATGTACCCTAATCAACATGCATGAAGGTTGGGGACACCCGTGGTGTCTAGGCTCTGAAGGTCCCAAATGCAGTGGCTGGGGCATAGCTAGTTGAAGAGCTTTCTAGACTTGCTGCAACAAAGGACCTAATTCAAACTGATAGCCTTGTGGGTCACCTTAACTAAGGGGAACAAAGGAACATCCAGGTGGGGTACATGCTGTCTCTAGGACCCAAAAAGGCCTATGAGATGTTGGACCTCCTTTTTAGTAGTGGGTTCCACCAGAGCCAACAGTTCCTCTACTTTATCAAGGGCACTTCTTTGGCTTTGTGCCCAAGTGACCCCTAGGAAATGCACTTGCTGTGTTGGGTCCTGTACTTGTTCTGGGTTTATAGCCCAGCTGCTACTAGTCATTGTACCAAAGACTAATTGCAGTGCCACCTCTACCTGTTTTTTTGGTGGGCTTTCCAGGTAAGATGTTGTTGAAGTAACAGATGAACAAAACTCCTGTGGTGACCTGGGTTTGTTGAAGGTCAAATCTCTCCCAAAGTTAGCATATTGAGCATATGAGCACCTGTCTGCCATGGGTCACCTTATTTACCCCAAAATGTCCCAAAGTCATTAATTTTCAGGTCCTTATGGCACCAGTATCCAAGAGCCCCATAAAAGTCTCGATTTCTCTCTTTTCCCTTTTTATCCTGACAGGAGTACAAGGCCACTGACCTACAATGCAGACCTTAAGACCTCAACCCTATCCTTAACTGTGCCCCCCAGCCTGAGACATTTGGGTCTGCAGTGTCCCTTTATCAAATGGAAACACCAGCCACACTGCAGGAGATTGCCTTGGCCTCTGTATCTGTCTTCCAGTTTTTGTATTTCACTCTCAGAGAAGGATCTTATTTCAACAGTTTTGTTTTCAATGATGCCATCAGTGGTTTGGCCTTGAGTGAAAAGAGATATGATGTGAGGCCCCAAAATGAGGGGGACTAGGTGGAACTCCCCACACAGGATTCCCTTACTTCCCTTGGACATCACCAGTGACCCTGTTGGTTCACAACCCTGGCAGCTTCCCAGGTGAAATCTGAAACTGGTCCCCATATCTGGAGGGCAGGAAGAGACTAAAGAGGCAGGCCATTCCAGATTGGTAGATGGCAGGTTTAACAAGCAAGGGAACTTAAATATGAGACTTGTCTTGGGCAGCTACGAGATGAATAGATCTCTGTACCTACCTACTGAATCTTAAGTTTATGGAGCTGCCTTACCTGGATTCAGTCATATATACTATACAGATGGTCTCAATACTACATCACTATCTCAAGGCTACATCCTTGGGGCAGCTTCTGGGAGCTGGAAAGGTAAGCAGGATGCCCATTCTAAGGACAGGGAGGGGATGAAGAGCCTCCTATGGCCTGAGTCCAGCTTGCAAGTCAACCGGAAGTCATGTCGTCTCAATGAACTCCCCCCACAGACCCTTGTTGGCTGGTGGTGTGGCAATGCGAGGGTGGCCAAGAGCCAGGATATAGGTTTTCTTCTTAGGACCCACTTCTTGTATTTCTGCCCTCATCCATTGCACCATCTCAGTCCTATTGACAGGGTGATTATCTACATCCCATTTATGCCTATATGGCAAAGGGAAACAGCCCATGATCCTTGAGGGGCTAGTACCACCCTGGGACAATGGGGCTGACAAGCCGTTGTGCTTCCACCACTCCATAGTTTGGCAACCCAGCTCACTGTGCAAAATTGTCAAGCAGAACACAGTGAGGGGAGGACTCCAACTACCTAGAGGATAGGAAAGCTTATCACAATGCCAGTCACCTGGAGTAGAAGTCCAGACCTTACTTACTGCATCTTGGTATCAGAGTCACCAACAAAAACAAAGCACAGCACAGCACTGGGTGGAACAATGTTTTACTCTCACAGAGAAGAAAACAGCAAGGTCACTTCCAATAGTGTGTGTGGGTCCCCCACGGCCACCAAGGTTCCTCTCCACTCCTGACAGCCATTGCAAGGCAATAGGTCTGTAGGCGCCCTTCTTTTCCAGAGTGGAAAGACCTCCCTCCAACTCTCCCCCCCATAATGTCTGAAATACTGAATGCTGGGAGTGTGCCTGAGGCCATCGACGTACATGTTTAAGCAAAGGAAGGTTATGAGCCTGGCACAGGTGTGTGGGCTCTGTGTCTCTTGGTAAGGAAGTGTTCCAGGCCCATTCTTAGGGTGTTGACTGGGGATTGAAAGACTGCACATGAGATTTCCTTTACCAACAAGAGCAAAACGAGTCAGTTTTGGGGGTTGCTGGAGCGCCAACTCATTAGTAACTAAAGGTAAGGAATTAAGCATTCATCCTGCCTTCTTCCTCTTCATCCTCCTCCTTTTCTTCTTTGTCATCTTCTTCTTTTTCCTCTTCCTCTTCCTCTCCTTCTCCTTTCTTCTGCTTCTTTTTTTTTTTAAGATCTTATTTATTTTAGAGAATGAGAGCATGAACAGGAGGGGCAGAAGGAGAGGAAGAGAGAGAATCTCAAGCAGACTCCATTCTGAGCTTCAAATATGGAGCTTGATCTCACGACCCCGAGATGAAGCCTGAGCCGAAACCGAGAGTCAGACGCTCAACGAACTGTACCACCCAGGTGCCCCTATCTTGCCTTCCTTATATGAACTATATAGCAGAGAAATTAGATAGTTTTAGAGAATGCAGGAGAGTATTTGTAGAAAAATTCTAGCTAAGTACAGAATGAATTAGAATGAATTAGAAAATCACCATTTAGCAATTTTTTTTTTTTTTTTGAGAGAACAAGAGAAGGAACACAGGAGGGAAGGAGGGGGAGAGGGAGGGGTACAAAGAGAATCTTAAGCAGTCTCCATACCCAGCACAGGGTGGGTTGGGGGGGTGACCTCCATCTCACGACCCTGATATAGTGACCTGAGCTGAAATCAAGAATCAGAGGCTCAACTGACTGAGCCACCCAGGTGCCCCACTATTTGACAATTTCTAACGAGACAATTAACTTAGGTAATCATTAATAAATAAATCTAACTCAATATGTCCAAGACTTCTACCCCCAAACCTATAAAACAGTATGGAGAGAGTTGAAAGAAGACCTATGTAAAAGAGAGATATACCATGTTCACATTTTGAAAGACTCAGTATAATAATGATTTAATCTTCTCTAAATTGATCTATAGATTCCATGCAATCTCAATCATTCAAGATGTGTGTGTGTGAAAAACAATAAACCTATTTTAAAACAAACACAGAAATGCAAAAAAGGTCAGAACTGCTAAGACAAACTTGAAGAACGAAGCTGAAAGACTCACATTATCAGATATCAAGACTTACTACGAAGTTGCAGTAAGAACGATAGTATGGAAATTGGCACGAGAACAAACCAAGTAACAAAAAGAACAGAAAACAGAGTCCAGAAGCTGACCCCTACATAAACAGTCACTTGAATTATGCCAAAGTTTGCAGTGCACTGGTGGAAAGGATAGTCTTTCAATAAACAGAGCTGGCTCAATTGTACATCTATACAGAAATGTTTACACATTGACCCCTTCCTCTCACTGCTCCCCAGAATGGATTACGGTGGATTGTAGATCTAATTGTGAAGGGCAAAACAATAAAGACTTTAGAAGACAATATGGAAAAATATCTTTACAACCTGGGGAATAAGAAAATATTTCTTACGAAGTGCATAAAAAGACACCAATTATAAAAGAAAAGATTCATAAATGAGACTTTATTATAATTAAGAAGTTGTGTTTAGAAAGAAACAATTTCAAAAGAAACTGAAAAGGCAAGTCACAGACTGGGAGAAAATATTTGCAACTTGTATTTGATAAAGGAGGCATATTCAAAATATACAAATAACATCCCCAAGCCAGTAAGAAATAGGCAGACAACACATTTAGAATATAAACAAAGGAGTTAAATAGCCACTTAAAAAAGTGGAATAATAGGGACGCCTGGGTGGCTCAGTTGGTTAAGCAACTGCCTTTGGCTCAGGTCATGATCCCAGCGTCTTGGGATCGAGTCCCGCATCGGGCTCCTTGCTCCGCGGGGAGCCTGCTCCTCTCTCTGCCTCTGCCTGCCTCTCTGCCTGCTTGTGTTCTCTCTCTGTTAAATGAATAAATAAAATCTTTAAAAAAAAAAAGTGGAATAATAGCCAGTAAAATATGTAAAAATTCTCAAATTTTTTCAGCTTTATTGGGATATGATTGCCATATAACATTATGTCAGCTTAAGATTTACAGTGTGATGATCTGATGTATGTATATTTTGGGAAATGTTTACCACAATAACATAGTTAACACATTCTGTCATTTCACATAATTACCATTTTTGGGGAGTTGTTGTTATAGTGGGAACAGTTAAGATCTACGCTTAGCAACATTCAAGTACGTAATACAGTATATTTACTATAGTCACTATTCTGATATTAGATTCCCGGAAGTTATTCAACTTATAACTGAAAGTTTATATCCTTGGACCAACATCTTCTCATTTCCCCACTTGAATCTTTCCCCAATTGAATCTATTCAATTCCTTTTCCCATTTTGAGCTAATTTTTGTGAGTGGTATAAGATAGGGGTCCAATTTCATTCTTTTTCATATGAATATCCAGTTTTCCCCACAGCATTTCTTGGAGACACTGTCCTTTCTTTGTTAAATATTCTTGGCTCCCTAGCCCCAGGCAACTATCCATTTACTCCCTAACTTCTATGAGTTTGGATATTTAGATTCCATATATAAATGAAATCATATGGTATTTGTTGTTCTTTGTCTGACTTTTTCACTTAGCATTATGCCCTCAAAGTTCATCCATGTTGCAAAGAATTTCCTTCCTCTTTATGGCTGAATAAAATTCCATATGTAGATAGATATATAGACAGATTGATATATTTCACATTTTCTTTATCCATTCATATGTTGATGGATTGTTCCCATGTCTTGGCTATTGTGAATAATGCTACAATGAACACAGAGATGCAGATATCTCGATCAGATAGTGATCTCATTTTCTTGGGGGTTTCTGGATCATATGGTAGTTCTATTTAAAATTTTTTTCCCGGGACACCTGGGTGGCTCAGTTGGTTGAGTGGCTGCCTTCGGCTCAGGTCATGATCCCAGCGTCCTCGGATCGAGTCCCGTGTCGGGCTCCTTGCTTGGCGGGGAGCCTGCTCCTCTTTCTCTCTGCTTGCCTCTCTGCCTGCTTGTGTTCTCTCTCTGTTAAATAAATAAATAAAAATCTTTAAAAAAAATTTTTTTTCCCATACTGATTTCCTGTAGTAGCTGTACCAACTTACATTCCAACCAACTTTGTGTACCAACAGTACACGAAGGTTCCTTTCCACAACCTCGCCAACATTTGTTATCTGTTGTCTTTTTGATATTAGCCATTTCAACAGGTATGAGATGATACCTCATTGTGGTTTGATTTGCATTTCCTGGATGATGAGTGATGTTGAGCATCTTCTCATATACCTGTTGGCCATTTGTATGCCTTCTTTGAAAAAAAAAGTATATTCAAGTCCTTTGCTTATTTGAAAATCAGATTGTTGTTTTGTTTTTTTGTTTTTGTTATTGAGTTGTATGAGTCTCTTAAATATTTTGGATATTAATTCCTTATCAAATACATGATTTGCAAATATTTTCTGATTCTATAGGTTTTGTTTTCATTTTGTTGATTGTTTCTTTTGGTGTGCAGAAGCTTTTTATTATTTATTTATTTATTTTTAAAGATTTTATTTATTTGAGAGAGAGAGAGAAAGAGAGAGAGAGAGGGAGAAAGAGAATGAGCAGGGAGAGTGGCAGAGGGAGAGGGAGAAGCAGACTCCTCACTGAGCAGGGAGCCCGATGTGGGGCTCAGTCCCATGTTGCTGGGACAATGACCTGAGCCGAAGGCAGATACTTAACTGACTGAGCCAGCCAGAGGCCCTTGTGCAGAAGCCTTTTAATTTGATATAGTCCCACTTACTAATTTTTGTTTGTGTTGCTTATACTTTTGGTGTCACATCCAAAAAAATCATTGCCAACATCAATGTCAAGGAGCTTTCCCCCTACACCTTCTAGGAGTTTTATGGCTTCAGTTATGCTTAAATCTATTCAATTCCTTTTCCCATTTTGAGCTAATTTTTGTGAGTGGTATAAGATAGGGGTCCAATTTCATTCTTTTTCAGATGAATATCCAGTTTTTCACAGCATTTCTTGGAGACACTGTCCTTTCTTTGTTAAATATTCTTGGCTCCATTGTCAAATATTAGCTGACCATACATGCAATGCTTTGTTTCTGGGCTCTTGATTCTGTTCCATTGGTCTATGTCTATTTTTATTCCAGGATCATACTATTTTGATTACTATAGCTTTGCTATATTGTTTGAAATCAGAAAGTGAGATGCATACAACTTTGTTCTTCTTTCTCAAGCTTGCTTTGAGTACTCATGGTCCTTTTTGATTCCATACACATTTTAGAATTGTTTTTTTATTTCTTTGGGAAAAACCCATTGGCTAGAGATAGATAGAGATAGAGTCTGCATTGAATTTGTAGATGGCTTTGGATAGTATGGACATTTAAACAATATTAAATCTTCTAATCCATGAAAATTAGTTATTTTCCCACTTATTTATGTCTTCAGTTTCTTTAATCAAAGTCCTATAGTTTTATAGAACTTTCAACTCTTTGGTTAATTTACTCCTAAGAATTTTTTTTTGATGCTATTTTGAATGACACTGTTTTCTTGACTACTTTTTTCCAGATATTTTGTTGTTAGTGTACAGCAAGAAACACAACTGTTATCTCTATGTTGATTTTGTATCCTGCAGTTTATATGAATCTGTTTATTAATTTTAACAGTTTCTTTTTTTTTAAAAGATTTTATTTATTTATTTATTTATTTATTTATTTATTTATTTATTAGGAAAGAGAGAGAGTGAGAGAGAGCATGAGAAGGGAGGTCAGAGTGAGAAGCGGACTCCCCATGGAGCTGGGAGCCCGATGTGGGACTCGATCCCAGGACTCCGGGATCATGACCTGAGCCGAAGGCAGTTGCTTAACCAACTGAGCCACCCAGGCGCCCAATTTTAACAGTTTCTTTTCTTTTTAATATTTTACTTATTCATTTGAGGGAGAGCCAGAGCAAGAGCGAGAGCAAGAGAGAGAATGAGAACTAGCAGGAGGGAGGGGCAGGGAAAGAAGGAGAAGCAGACTCCCCCCTGAGCAGGGAGCCTGATATGGGGCTCGATCCCAGGAACCATGGATCATGACCTGAGCTGAAGGCAGATGCTTAACTGACTGAACCACCCAGGCACCCAGTTTTAAGTTTCTTGGTGAAGTCTTTAGGATTTTCCATAAGACTGTATTATCTACAAAGAAAATTTTACTACTTCTTTTCTGATTTTGATATCTTTTATGCCTTTTACTTGTCTGATTGCTGTGGCTATGACTTCTAGTACTATGTTGAATACGAGTGGTGAGAGACGCACCCTTGTCTTGTTCCCAGTCTTAGAAGAAAAAAGTCATTTTGCCTGCATTATTCCATCTCCCAAACCAGTAGTGTTCAGTGCGAAGAAGTAACTCCCCAGCAAATTCTCTCCTCCAAAATTAATTATCAAATTGGACTAAATTGTCAAAACAACCATTCCAGGGCTCTGGAGATTGACCAAAGGCATATTACTAATTTAGAGGTAGTTATTAATGAAACACTAAACTTTGAATAAGAACAATAGGTTCTGGGGTGCCTGCATGGCTCAGTCAGTTTAAGTATCTGACTTCCGCTCAGGTCATGATCTCAGGGTCCTGGGATGGAGCCCTGTGTTGGGCAACCCACTCAGGGGGGGAGTCTGCTTGTCCCTCTCCCTCTCCCTCTCCCCAGTGTTCATTCTCATTCTCTCTCTCTCTCTCAAATAAATAAATAAAATGTTAAAAAACCAACCAACCAACCAACCAACAAACCAACAAACAGTAGGTTCTGTAATTATCTTACCGAGACTGCTCTTGTTTCTTCCACCTTCCACCTCAGTTTGTGGAATATTCTACCAAGGTGTTCAAAGTGTGAAAACCCACAGCTTCACTGTCAGAGGGGGCTCACTTGGTTTTCAATAAGCATAGAAAAACCTACTCCTAGCAGGATTGGAAGTAATAGTTAGGATCTCAGGAGCAAACAGAGAGGTAAAACCAGTGGCTCAGCTAGCCTGAGGTTGTAGTCCTGGCTGGCATTAACAATGAACTGGGGGACTGGCCAAAAAGTTAACAGGAAGATCTGGGATATGAGATAGCCATAAGGTCTGGACAAGTTTCCACATGTCTGTGCAGGCTAGGCCAAGGAGGACCCAAGATATTCATATCAACAACATGATCAATGAAAGAAAATTGTACATCATCAAAATGAAAACTCAAAAGACACTAGTGAGAAAATGGAAGTTAAGCCACAGACTGGGAGAAACTACTCCCACATTATGTATCTGATAAAGGACTTTTATTTAGAATGTACTAAGAAGACTTATAATTTAATAATAAGGTAGCCCCATTAAAAAACAGGCAAAATGATTAAACAGACATTTCACCAACAAAGGTATATAAATATTTAAAAGCCCGTAAAAAGAGGGGCACCTAGGTGGCTCAGTTGGTTGGGTGTCTAACTCTCGGTTTCAGCTCAGGTCATGATCCCAGGGTCCTGGGATGGAGCCTTGTTTTGGCCTCTGTGCTCAGAGGGGAGCCTGCTTGAGATTCTCTCTCCTTCTCCCTCTGCCCCTCCCCCTGCTCGCATGCTCTCTCTCTCTCTCTCTCTCAAATAAATAAATAAATCTTTAAAAAATAAATAAAAGCCTATAAAAAGATGGTTAGCAAAATTAGAACTGAGAAAATGCAAATTAAGCCATAATGAGATACCAACACACACACTAAGTTAGATTAAAAAATAAAGGAACCCCCCCAAAAAACCCAAGATGATATTAATTAAGAATAATTGTGGAAATAAAAATAAAATACAGAAAATAGTAAGAATTGGGGAGGATGTAGATAAACTGGAACCCTCATATATTGCTTATAGCAATGTAAAGGGACCAGCCACCCTGGATTACAATTTGGCAGTTTCTTAAAAGTTAAACTGACTTATCGCCTGACCCAGAAATTTTACTCTTAGCTATATATCCAAAAGAAATGAAAACATGCATCTGCACAAAGGCTTCTATGTAAATTTTCATAGTAGCATTATATATAGTTTTCAAAACTGGAAACAATTCAAACGTCAGTCCATAGATAATGTGTTACGTCTATAAAATGGCATCCTACTCAGTAACAGAAAGAAATGAACTATAGTATAAGCTTCAATAATATAAGCTTCAACATGTATGACTGTAAAAACTCTGGTAAGTGAAAGAAGCTAGTTGGAAAAGACCACCTACTATATGATTCCATTTATAAGAAATGTTGGGCGAAGACAAATGTATAGATATTGAAAGCAGGCTAATGGTTGGTTGCCTGGGGCTGGAGTAGGAACAGGGGTAGGGACTGACAGCAGTTGGGCAAGATGGAATATTCGGGGACAGTGGAAGTTTTCTCAAACTGAGCTGTGGTGATGTTTGCACATCTTCATAAATTTACTCAAAATCACTAATTGTGCAGTTAAAATGGGTGGGGTTTTTGGTAAGTTATATCTCAGTAAAGGTATTAAAAATCATAATCCACAATGGGTATGGGGTAGAGAAGCATAAATGATGTAAGACCGTTGAAGCTGGATGATAGGTAATAAAAGTTCATTACACTATTCTTTCTACTTCTGTGTGTGTTAATAAACTGCATTCATTTAGAACAAGAAAATGTTCTAAAAAGCTGAGGGCTAGCCTTGTTACATATGAATTACGTTGGAGAATATAAACTTTGTGATTTTATTTATTTTAAGATTTTAATTAATTATTTGACAGAGAGAGACACAGCTAGAGAGGGAACACAAGCAGGGGGAGTGGGAGAGGGAGAACAGGCTTCCTTTGGAGCAGGGAGCCTGATGCGGGACTGGATCCCAGGACCCTGGGATCATGACCTGAGCGGAAGGTCCCAGGGGCCCCTATTTTTTGAAAAAATTTAAAAAGGGTTTTATTTATTTATTTGAGAGAGAGAGAGAGAACAAGCAGGGCAGGAGAGAGAAAAGCAGACTCCTAGCTGACCAGGGGGCCCGATGTGGGACTCGATCCCAGGACCCTGGGATCATGACCTGAGCCTAAGGCAGACACTTCACCAATAGAGCCACCCAGGCTACACTTTCTGAATTTAAATTTTAATATGCTAGTTAGGACAGTGTGGAACTGGTGTGAGTATGGGCGTATAGATCAATGGGACAGAACTGAAAGTCCAGAAAGGAATTCTTACATTTGTGCTTAATTCATTTTAGACAAAGGCAATTTAAAGAGGATTAACAAATAGCCTAATGGAACAAAGCAGAGAGCTCAGAGATAGACCCATCTGTTTATATAAACTTGATAGATGACAAACATTGGTGCCACAAGTCAATGCTTCGTAGATCCTCTTGGAAAAATTGGCCCAAAAATAGAAAAATAAAACTGCATCCTTTCCTTATCTTTCCCTATTTATAGAGGTGGATTTCAGATGTACTAAAGATCTAAAGGCACATTCCTAAAAAAGCTTATATAAAAATATCTTTATGGCAACTTAAGACCACAAAGCACAAAGCAGGAGGCAGAAAAATTTAATGGATTTCATTGCATCAAAATTACAGATTTTTGTTAAATGAAGGATCTGTAGACAAGGTCAACATACAGACAATAGATTGGGAGAATATATTTGCAATATCTAAAACTGACAAGAGACTATAATCTCTAGCTCTTAGCTAGAATATACAAACAACTCTTGTGAATCAACAATGAGAAACCCAACAGAAAACTGGACAAATGATATAAGCCATAATTTACAGAGAAACCCAAATGAAAAGTAATAAAGAGGTTACACTAGCTCATTAGCAATTAGAAAAATGTACCCTGTTTTAAAAGATTGAACATCAGATTTGCAAAAGTTAGAAATTAGATAATGCTAAATAATGTGAGTGTGGGAAAAATAAGAACCCTCCTGCATTGCTGGGGATGTGGTGACATTGGTACAGTTTTCATCGGAGAGTAGTTGTAACTATTTGGTCAAATTAAGCATTAATATGTTCCAGAGAAATTCACACACAGGCTCACAGTAAGACATGTATATAAATGGTCATTGTAGTTGGAGACAATTAGACAATGCAGTTGATACATACTAGGGAATGCTGTGTGCATTAGAAGCAACAAATGTACATAACAACAAGGATATGTTGTAAAAACAGTGCTGAGTAACAATAGTAAGAAATAATAGGTTTCTATAATAAAATGCCCTTTATATAAATTTAAAGCATGTGTGCACACACACACACACACACCAGTACTATCACCACGAACATGGATGAAATATGGAATTTAGAAGATACATAAAAAACACATTAAATCATTAAATGTGGAATTTATTTATTTTTTACTTTTTTAAGATTTTATTTATTTATTTGACAGAGTCACAGCAAGAGAGGGAACACAAGCAGGGGGAGTGGGAGAGGGAGAAGCAGGCTTCCCGCCAAGCAGGGAGCCTGATGTGGGGCTGGATCCCAGGTCCCTGGGATCATGACCTGAGTCAAAGGTAGATGCTTTAAGGACTGAACCACCCAGGCGCCCCAATATGGAATTTAGAAGACACATACAAAAAAAATTTGAATATTATGAATAATGCTACTATGAAAATCATAGTTAACAATGAAGGTGAAAACTGAGTAATGGGATTCATTCAATCATTCTCATCTGAGATCCAAAGGTGGGAACAGGTGAGGGGGAAATCATGTATGAGAACATCTTCAGGTTAGTGGTTTTTTGGAGGGTTATAGGGAAGAAAAAGAAGGGGAGGGATCTGTATTGGTTATATCTGTATAGTTTAATTTTTAAAAAAATAGGTAATCTATTCTATAGCCTCTGTATTAGTTAAAGGCAGTAGAGTTTATGATCAAAATCATGGGCTCTGGTTGTAGATTATCTGAGCCCAAACCCAAATCTGCGTTATCAACACGTGACTTGCTGCAGCCTTCTGAACTCAATTTCTTCAACTGTAAAATAGGAATGATGATAGTATCTACCAGACAGGGTTGATCTGATTACCAAAGTATGTATTTTATATGAGAATATATATATATATGCATGGCACTGATTGGGCTTGGCAGAGACCAGCGTACTGTGTTTTCTGTTATTTGAGAGATCTAAAGCAAAAAGGACAAAACTGAAGCATTCATTTAATAGTGGCCATGCCTGGGGCACCTGGGTGGCTCAGTGGGTTAAGCCTCTGCCTTTGGCTCAGGTCATGATCTTAGGGTCCTGGGATCATGGCGGGCTCTCTACTCAGCAAGGAGCCTGCTTCCTCCTCTCTCTCTGCCTGCCTCTCTGCCTGATTGTGATCTCTCTCTCTCTCTTTCAAATAAACAAATAAAATCTTTTAAAAAATAATAATAGTGGCCACGCATATGTTGATGTGTGTCTATATATATTTAAGTTTTTTGTTTTTGAAATATTTTTCATTAAAAATAAAAACAGGAATATACTTACCAAGAGAAGAAAGGAACACACGACGCAATGCAGGAAGAATGGAAAGGGGTTGAGAGCGAAGCAGTATTTGAAACCTTGAAGCTTAGAGAATTCCCCAGGAGTAATCTGTCAGTTGAGCTTTGGTTTTTCTTTCCTTTTAACAACTTTCTGGTTTATTAGCACCAAGAATCAGGGAAAGGAAATCTGCCAATTCTGTAATTTTGAGGCAGCATCTGCTACTAAAAGCTTCGATGAGGCAAGAGTGTGAACTTGGTTAAAATACAGTTCTTTGTGTTCATTCGAATTTATTTATTTTTGTTTTGGTGGATCAATGGATAGATTCCTGCCCCTTCCCCCACCCCCGGCCTGGGTATAGGTCATAGTTCTTACTTATTTGCATACCTGGTAATGTTTGATTGGACATCAGACATTGTGTGTTGTATGTTATCAGGTGCTTTTTTTTTTTTTTTAAATTCCTTTAGATTTTTATGGGCTTGGTTTAGAACACAGTAAATTATTTGGAAAGAGTTTGATTTTTTATTTTTTTTAAGGCTTGCTTTTAGGCTCTGGTAGGGCAGGTGTAACTCAACTTTTCATCAAGGGCCAATCTGGCCCCACTGAGGCGCTATGCTTCTGAGCCCTGTATCGGAGGGTTCAGGTGATAGGCAGTCTTCCACCCTGGCTAATGGGGGAGCACTATTTCTGGCCCTGTGCTAGGCTGCCCAGCTTGATCTGCCTCTTCTTTTCTGGTGTTCTTTCCCTAGCCTTGGAGGTTTCTTTCCACATGCAGAGCACTGTAGTGTTCAACCAAAGATTCCAGGGACCCCTCTGCAGATCTCTAGAGCTTTCTCTCTCTCTCTGCAGTTCCCTTGATGATACTTCGCTAACAAATTTTCATCACCTTGCCCTCCTCCAGCTCTGAAACTTTCTCCTTAACCCAGCGAGAATGCCAATGCCGGGCTCTGTTTTGGTTTCCGCTTTCTGCGTCCAGCCTGGAGACTCTCTAGGAGGTGAACTGGGGCACTTTTCGGGATCACTTTGCTTGTTTTCCTTCTCTCCGGGTCACTGACCTCTGCTGGCTGAAGTGCAACGTTTGAACACTTTTGTTTCACATATTTGGTCCAGCATTTGGTTGTTTAAGGAGGGAGGATGAATCCTGTCTCTGTTATTCCATGGTGATTGAAAGATGAAGTTGAGCGTTGGTTTTTGCGACATAGTTTCATCAGGTTTCAGTAGTTCCTTTCTATTCCTATTGTAATTAGTGTTTTTATTAGAGCTGCTATTAAATATTAAGAAACAGGGGCGCCTGGGTGGCTCAGTCAGTGAAGCCTCTAACTCTTGGTTTCGGCTCAGGTCATGATCTCAGGGTGGTGAGATCGAGCCCTGCTGTGGGCTGCCTGCTCAGTGCAAAATCTGCTTGAGATTCTCTCTCTGCCCTTCCCCCGCCACACGCACATGTGCTCGCTCTCTCTCTCTCAAATAAATAAATAAATCTTTAAAAAAATAAACATGGGGAAACAACTTTCTTTGCAATTATTTATAAAATCGTGTAGGTTTTCTTCTTTAGCATGCAAATATAATGGCTTATGTTGCTAAGAGCCCACTGTTGAACAACTCTGGTATGACTGGAATGGACCATTCTTGGTTACATATTATTTTTATATTATTAAAAAACATTGATGGGCGCCTGGGTGGCTCAGTTGGTTGAGCAACTGCCTTCAGCTCAGGTCATGGTCCCGGAGTCCTGGGATCGAGTCCCATATCGGACTCCCGGCTCTGCGGGAGGTCTGCTTCTCCCTCTGATCTTCTCCCCTCTCATTCTCAGTCTCTCTCTCTCTAATAAATAAATAAAATCTTTAAAAAAACACTGATAAATGAGCAGTGTGATCAAAAGTTCTGGGATGACAGTGTGTCAGCCTTGGGCCTCAAAAAAAATTTTTTTTTCTCTACTTAAGCGATTTAAAAATTCTGATGGGCTCTCTGGAATTTTAGCGGACTCCTTGTTACATTGGGAAGCTTTCTTAGGGTCTTCCTTTTCATACCTTACACTGCTTGAAGTTGTCCCCAGGTGCCCTGATGCTCTTTTCATTTTTTTTCCGTATTTTTCCCCTCTGTGTTTCCGTGTGGATGCTTTACATTGCTCTGTCACCAAATTCACTAGCCTTTTCTTTTTTTCATTGTCTAATCTGCTGTCAATGTAATCCGGTGTGTTTTCATCTCAGAACTGTAGTTTAAAAAAAGGGTGGGGGTGCCTGGGTGGCTTAGTTGGTTAAAGGTCTGACTGTTGATTTTGGCTCACGTCATGATCTCAGGGTCGTGAGATGGAGCCCCACATTCAGCTCTGTGCTGGGTATGGAGCCTGCTTAAGATTCTCTTTCCCTCTCCCACTGCCCTTCCCCTGCCTCTTAAAATTAAAAAAAAAAAATTAAAAAAAGAATTGTAGTGTTATTCTCAGAAGTTCAGTTTGGGTCTTTTCGTATCTTCCACATCTCTGCCAACATGTTCAGTCTCTCTTGTAACTTCTTGAACATATAGGAAATGCTTATACACAACAGTTACAGAAAACCGTTTTGATGTCCTTGTCCACTAATTGTATAATCTGTGTTGTTTCTGGGTTTGGCTTCGTGTTTGCTTTTTCTCTTCATTATGGATGGTAGTTTTCTGTTTTTTTTTTTTTTAAATACCTGATAATTTTCAATTGGATGCAAAACACTGTACATTGTACTTGTTAGGTGCTGCATCTGAAAGAGAGTGGAAGACCGAGGGTCTGGATGGCTACCAGCCGGGCCGGAGAAGCTGGCATGAATGAGGCTGCCTCCTGGGGATGCCGCAAGGAAAGAAGGGAAAGTGGGGCTTCCTCTTCTGCAGCAGCAGCCTTCAGTCTCCACTCTGGCCTGAGGCACCCACTCCCATGTTAGAGACTAGCTGAGGGGCTGCACGCAAGCCAGAGGCAGTAATGGTGACTAGAAGGGTCCCAGCGGGAGTCTGGGACACAGTAGAGCTCGAAGATGGGCAATGGGGGAGATTTTAGAATCAGTAAAGTGAGTCATAAGAGAGAGAGGAAAGCAGCAGCTCTAGCAAAGAGAGGAAAAACCAACTGACCAGAGAAGGGGAGCTGCTTGCACAAAAGGCGGTTGGTAATGTCTGGAGGCTAGAGGGACCATTCTTGAACCACCCAGGAACTCTGACAACAAGCGCCAAGGCTGAACGGAAACTGCATCCTGCTGTCTGTGTTGGGGTGAGCTCCAGACAGAGGCTCAGTGGTTATTTAAATGCCATTATTCTTGTCATCCATAGTCTCTGGTTTTAACTCTCTAAGGTTAATGAACTTAGAGAATATCTGGTATAGATGAAATAAAATTTTGGAAATGTCAGTACATAGATATAATATATTAATACGTGAATATACAACTAGGGCTTGAAAAACAGAGTTTGAAACAAAATGATGTTAGGTAACTTATCTCTGCCTGAAAGTTCTTTGGACACACAGGAGGACCCCTATTGTTGTTTTAGTATGTACTTATTATTTTTTAAGTTTATTTATTTATTTAAGTAATCTCTACCCCCAACATGGGGCTCGAACTCATGACCCCAATATCAAGAGTCACACACTTGTCTGGACTAAGCCAGCCAGGTGCCCCAGTGTGAACTTATTTTTTGGCTGAGATCAAAGAAGTCTTAATGCATAATGCCTGAAGGTCACTCATGAGAGTAACATTAGTTTTTATGCTTGTCTATGTGTATTGAATATTCAGAAACATTTTTTATTTCTTTTTCATTACTTGTCATGTATTTTACGTGTTCCATGTACATGCCCACTTTCCCCAGGGAGCCTGCTGTGTGATTACTGCATGTGGAGTGATTACCAAGTGGACACTATGTGCCTTGTGGTGCTTCATTCACATATGCCTCCAAGAAACTGAGTTTCTTACTTTTATCTCCATTTTCAGATTCAGGAAACTGAGGCACAATGAGGTTAAAACAAGCTGCCCAAATCCACATGGCAATTAAAACTTAAACTCTAAAACTGTCTTACCAATCTTTGAATGCCCTGGACTTAATTGTAATGCGGAAGGCACAGTACCCAACACTGAATGACTTACTAATGCTTGATACAATGTGTAGAACGTGTCGCTGTCTCACTGTGAACACAAGATGGCGCTTGAGGCACAGCCACTCTGCCTCACTGGCCTGAGAGGATGAGCAGGGCTTCCTGGGGTTCACAGGCTGGGTCACTTCAGTTACTAGGACAGAACTTCCAAAATCATTGACTAAAGCTGAAGTTAGAAAATGCAGACTCCCTTAGCACTATTTTTTTTAATTTTCCATTTTTAAAATGGGAAGATTAATTCTGTCACTTATCTTCAAAGAGCAGAAATGACAGAGAGTTATTCATAAATATTTTGTATATGTGGGTGAGGGGATCTGATGGCATTGATAAAATTATTTTATTCTCACGCAGCATGAGGATCCAAGACAGAGAATGGTGACATGGAACTTCTTTCCTTAAAGTAACACCTCCCTCTTTACCCCCATCCAGGATTATAAATAACTCCCAGTGTAGATTTTTTAGGGCCCACAGGCACATATGGTCCCCTCCCCATCTCTTGCGTGTCTCCTTTCCCAGTGATTCACAGCAGAAAGTTCCACATATAAGAATGAAGAATAACTGTATGATCTTACACACATTCTCTGAAGATAGTTACTGGCCCCACCCATTAGCCTTATTTATCTGAGTGATTCTGTAATCCTTTCCCAAGGCTCTTTCCCATCATTTAAAAGAAGTCTGGTGCTTTTCGGAACAATCTCCTTGAGATTTGTACATGTGTCACAGTATTACAGTTGCGCTTTCGCAGACATGCTCCGTCCACTGGCCACGGCCACGTTGGGTGTGCTACAATCGTAGGATTCAATCAAGTCTGGATCAAACTTGAGCTTGCTTCCCTTTCTTTGAAATATATTTCTCAGAACAGTAACCCCATTCCAGAATATATACCCGACAGAGCTGCATGCATATGTTTACCAAAAGACATTTTCTAGAATGTTCACAACACCTCTATTCCTAATGTGTCTAAACTGGAAAGTACCCAAATGCCCAGGGTGTTATAGATGAATAGACTGTGGTATAGTTACTCCCTGAAATACTGGACAACAGTCGGAATGAATTAGGGGTGCCTGGGTGGCTCAGTGGGTTAAGCCTCTGCCTTCGGCTCGGGTCATGGTCTCAGGGTCCTGGGATCGAGCCCCGCATCGGGTTCTCTGCTCAGCAGGGAGTCTGCTTCCTCCTCTCTGCCTGCCTCTCTGCCTACTTGTGATCTCTCTCTCTCTGTCAAACAAACAAACAAACAAATAAATAAATAAACAAACAAATAAATAAAATCTTAAAAAAAAAAAACCAAAACCAATGGGAATGAATTAACTACAAATACACAGAAGAAGAATGAATCTCACAAACTTACGCTGAGTGAAAAAAGCCAGTCACTAAAGTGTGCATATTGTATGATTTTACTATATTAAAAAAGAAACAAAACCAGGAAAGTTAATCTATAACATTAGAAGTTAAAATACTGCTCATCTTGGGGTTGGGGGGAGCGTGGAGTAGTGACAGGAGGTGGGGCAGGAGGGCTTCTGGGGTTTTGTAATATTCTGTGTTTTTTTTTTTGTTTTTTTTTTTTAATATTCTGTGTTTTGATCTGAGTGCTGGTTTCACAGGTGGGTCTGCTTGGTGAATATTTATCAAGCTGTAAGTTTAATGACTAATGTATGTTTCTATATGTACGTTTTATAAAATTTACAAATGTTAAAAAGAAAACCACAGGCCTCAAATGGAGTCACTCCATTTTAAGGGCCCCATGTCAGCAAACCAAAGCACAATACCTAGCCTAACCTACGTACGGATTCAGCCCCTCTTCCCATATAACCTTTGACTAGTCAACATGGGATTTCCTGGCCAGCACTAGGAAATTTACTGATAGACCCCTTCCATTCCCCTTAGGAGAGAGACCTTGCCTAAAACAATGGATTCTTTGGTATTAATATCCTTTTCCCCTCGCTCCCTCTCTACCTTTAAAAGCCTTTCCTTTAACGTAGGGCTCTTCTGTTCAGCGGGGAGCCTGCTTCCTTCTCTCTCTCTGCCTGCCTCTCTGCCTGCTTGTGATCTCTCTCTCTCTCTGTCTGTCAAATAAATAAATAAAATCTTAAAAAAAAGAAAGCCTTTCCTTTACTGCAGCTTGATGGGGCTCCTTTCTATTTGCTAGATGGGATGCCGCCTGATTCATGAATCATTCAAAAAAGTCAGTTGGGTTTTTTAAATTACTCAGTTGAATTTTCATTTAACACAAAAAATGAAGACATATACGGTCATATATAATTGGAATCCATTCAGGGCTAGTTTGAAATTGCACTTTATTTTTTATTTATTTTATTTAAAAAATTTAAAAAAGATTTCATTATTTAAAAACCTTTCTTTTTGGGCCGCCTGGGTGGCTCAGTGGGTTAAAGCCTCTGTCTTTGGCTCAGGTCATGATCTCAGGCTCCTGCGATCTAGCCCTGCATGGGGCTCTCTGCTCAGCAGGGAGCCTGCTTCCCCCCCTCTCTCTGCCTGCCTCTTTGCCTACTTGTGATCTCTCTCTCTGTGTCAAATAAGTAAATAAAAATCTTAAAAAAAATCAAAACTTTCTTTTGTATCAATCAGTGGAACTCCCCTCTACCTGCTAGATGGGATGCTGCCCATTCATAAATCATTTAATAAAGCCAATTACATCTTCAAATTTACCCCATTAATTTTTTTTAAACACAATCCTTCTGTATTTAAGGGATGGGAGCTGTAGGGATTTGGTTTCAGATTCATCCTTCTTGCTCCTCCATGCTCTGGTCGTCCTTTTGCAGAAATGCAGAAGTCCAGGCATGGGAATTCGTGGGCACAAACAGCTGGCCATGCTTCCCTCCCAGTGGTCACCGTGCCATTGTCTTCTCTGCATTGTTCTGGATCTCGGCCGTACAGACCTTCCAAAATAACCGTGCAGTTGTCATCATTGTTTGGGAGGCTATTTTGGAACCTTAGCTTAGGTGGGTGATATGAGGGGAACCAGGAAGGGCCCAGCTGTCGGGAGGCCCAGGGATGTCAGGGAGCTGGTGGGTGGAGAGGAAGCCCCGGAATCTCGGGGATTGGGCTGCGGGAGGTTCCGAGGGGCCCAGAGGTAACACCCTCTCTGACAAGTGTTCAGCCTGGGTGTGGGGGACTGGGAAAGGAGGAGGAGAAAGGATGGGGAGGGAAGCTGGGAAGCTGGGGAAGGTTACCGGAGGTGAGGGAAGAGAGGTAGAAGAGAAAAGTGGCCTCGCAGAGGAAGGGGCAGGGGGGTGGCGACTCCGTGGAGGGGCCCTAATGGTGTTTTGACAGACTGTTTAGGGAGAGCTTTCTATAGTCTGGGAGAACATGGGGACAGCTGTGAGGAACTTTCCATGGGATGAGAGAAAAGTAAGCGGGGAGCAAGGGGGCGTGATGATTAACAGGCAGCCTCAGGCGGAGCGGGATGACATCCTGCCATCGTTAGCAGCTTCATAGGTGGTCACTGGCACAGCTTCCGGTTCTGTGGGAGCGGCGATAGCAGGTCTCCAAGGTGCTGTGATGGAGGGATGGGGAGAGTTCTAGGGGGACAAAAATGCAATTCCCGGGCACCTGGGTGGCTCAGTTGGTTGAGCGACTGCCTTCGGCTCAGGTCATGATCCTTGAGTTCCGGGATCGAGTCCCACGTCAGGCTCCCAGCTCCACGGGGAGTCTGCTTCTTCCTCTAACCTTCTCTCCTCTCATGCGCTCTCTCACTTTCTCTGTCTCTCAAATAAATAAATAAAATCTTTAAAAAAAATGCAATTCCTCCGTTTAAAAATATCTCTTGACCTCACAGCCTGTAGAAACAACATGTCATGAGTTAACACATCCCAGTTTCACTGGTCCCTGCACCCCCAGGATCTCATGGGATCTCCAGATCCTTCAAAGTCTACACCAAGTGTCTGGGGTCCTGGGATATTGTGATTTATAATAAGAAACACGTATTTGGCCTTTGTCCCCATTTCTGGCCCAGGACTTCTGGAACTCCTGGGCTGTCCTGTGACAAGAGCAATACAGGTGTATTTAGTTATGTTAATCAGATGACTTTTGGAAACCCCTAAATGGCCTAAGAATGAGGGGATGGTCGATAGGGGGATCAGCCAGGTGACCAGAGGGCTGGAATTTTCAGTGCCCCCCCCCCGGGGGGCGTGGAGAGGGGCTGGAGATTGAGTGCAATTACCAATGGCCAATGACTTAATCAAGCCTGTGTACTGAAGTCTCTATAAAACCCCAAAAGGACGAAGTTCAGAGAACTTCTGGGTTGGTGAAAATGGGAAATGCTGGAGAGGGCCTGAAAGCTCTGAGCCCCTTTCTGCTTACCTGGCCTTTGCTTCTCATCCATTGGGCTCTTCTGACTTATATCCTTTAATTTTTTTTATTTTAAAAAATATTTATTTATTTGACACAGAGAGAGGTCACAAGTAGGCAGAGAGGCAGGCAGAGAGAGAGGGAAGTAGGCTCCCTGCTGAGCAGAGAGCCCGATGCGGGGCTCCATCCCAGGAACCTGAGATCATGACCTGAGCCAAAGGTAGAGGCTTTAACCCATTGAGCCACCCAGGCACCTGACTTACGTCCTTTTACAATCAACTGGTTATCTAGTAACTAAAATGTTTCCCTGAGTTCTGTGAACTGCTCTAGCAAATTAATTGAACCCAAGGTGAGGGTTGTGGGCATCTCTGATTTACGGACGGTTGTTTGGAAGCCACAGGTGACTATCTGGGTTTTTGATTGGCATCTGAAGTGGGAGATGTGTTGGGGGCGGCCTTGTAGGACTGAACCCTTAACCTGTGGGATCTGTTGCTGTCTCTGAATAGACGCTATTTCTGCGTAGATGCTATTTCTGTGTCGATGTGATTTCTGTGTAGACCCTATTTCTGTGTACACGCTATCTTGGGGTAGAGAGCATTAGAATTGAGTTGAATTGTAAGACACCCAGCTGGTGTCTTAAGAATTGCTTGGTGGTATGGCAATCCCAGCCACCCCTCTCCCCCCTTGAAACTGGGTACAGATTCCAAGTTGGATGTGGTGACCAGACTCTTAGGTCCTACAGGAGGATTTCATGAGCTCATATACAAATTAGCTGCCCCAGGACAGCCGCTACACCTTTGGGTCTGGGCGCGTCCCTGCACACTGAGCATGAGTTTTGCAGACTTGTCCCAGCACGGCTCTGCTGGGTCCAGCAGCCACCGTGTTGTGTTGGTCTGTGGGGAGCCTCTCTCAACCTGGACTTACATTTTAATAGAAGGGCTCCCAAGAAGGGATGCTTATGGCCCAGAATTCTGGAGACTTTCAATGAAATATATCCTGCTGGGCTCAGATGCTCTAACCCAGGCTCTTGTTCCCGGTTAGTTTGCAGTGACCGTTTCTGCTTTTCCCGTAATGAGTAGTAGCTTCAAAAACTTCTTCTTTTCATTTTTTAAATAGCATTCCACTATGTAATTTATTTTTTAAGATTTTAGATATTTATCCAAGAAATAGACAGCAAGAGCAGGAACACAAGCAGGGGGAGTGGGAGAGGGAGAAGCAGGCTTCCTGCTGAGAAGGAGCCTGACATGGGGCTGGATCCCAGGACCCTGGGACCATGACCTGAGCCGAAGGCAGACACTTAACCACTGAGCCACCCAGGTGCCCCCCGAAAACTTCTTAGTAGTTCCACCTTCCACCCCCTTACAAAGACCGGGTATCCCTAGAGATGCGTCAGACTTATCTGGACCCCTGAGATGGACCCAGCCTCAGGGTGAGGAGATTCCCCTAAAGGCCTGGTCTTACTGAGCTTATCTTTGGGCTTTGTTTCACTTGTCTCCTGCCCCACTGTCTGGGCCTGATCTCTTTACCCTGGCATCTGAGTCACCTCTCCTTACCACCTCACAATCGAGAAAAGCCTTGCTCTCTGTTGCTCTCTCTCAGAATTTTCATGGTTTCAAAAGGGCCAGGGACATTCAGTGCTCTCATAAAATACCTCACCTAATAAAGTCTGAAGGAGATGCTACTGTCGTACCCTGGGCTCTCCATCCCAGCCCAGATAAAAGAGTCTCTATTTATAGTTGACACGATTCTGTATGTAGGAAATCTCGAGTTTGTAAAAATCTTCCTAGAACTGGTAAGTGAATTTAACAAGAGTCTAGGATATAAAGTCAATATATAAAAAATGAATTGTATTTCTGTATACCAGTGTATTCATCAGGGTTCTCCAGAGAAACACAACCAATAGGATGTATATAAAGAAAAAATATGTGGAGTGTGTGTGTGTGTATATATATATATATATATATATATATATATATATATAAATGTATATACATAAATATATATATATTTCTTTCTCTAGTCTCTCTATGCATGTATATAACTATATGAGAAAGAGCAAGAAAGATTTATTTTAAGGCGTTGGCTCACACAACTGTGGGGGCTGGTGAGTTTGAATCTAGAAAGCAGGTCAGCAGGCTGGAGACCCAGGGAAGACTTGGGCAAAGACTCTCTGGAGGCAGAATTCCTTTTTCCTTGGGAGATCTTAATCTTTTCTCTAATTGGATGCAGCCCACTCACTCTCTAAAGGGTGGTCTGTTTTATTCAAGCTCTAGGGATTTAAATGTTAATCCCATCTAAAAACGACCTCACAGCGGCCTGAGAGATTGGTGTGTTTACCCAAAACTGGGTATCATGGCCTAGCCATTTGGGCATAAAATGAACGATCACAACCAAATAATGATTGGAAAGCAAAATTAAGAAACAATACCACTTAGAAGGCTCCACAAAATGAAATACTTAGATAAAAATCTCACTGCAATGTTGGTGAAAGAACTCAAAGACCTAAATAAATAAAGAGATGCACTATTTCATGAATGGGAAGATGTAACAAAAAAGTCAAATCTGCTGAAATTGACCTACAGATTGAACATAATTCCAGTCAGAATCTCCCCAGGACATTTTGTTGGTATAGGTTTTGAAATTTATAGAGAAAGGCAAAGGGTTAGAATAGCTAAGACAGTTTTGAAAAATATGAACAATGTTTCAGGAATCTCACTATGCAATTTTAAGACATGCCATGAAGCTACCATCCTCAAGACAGCATGGAATTGCAGATGGATACACACTGATCAGTGGAACAGAGTAGAGTCCAGAAATAGATCCATACAGACATGGCCAACTGATTTTTTTAAATTAACATATAATGTATTATTTGCCCCAAGGTTCATGTCTGTGAATCATCAGGCTTACACATTTCACAGCACTCACCATGGCACATACCCTCCCCAGTGTCCATAACCCAGCCACCCTATCCCTACCCCCACTACTCCTCAGCCACCTTGAAATAAACACTCAGCTTGTTTCATGACTTTAGGAGTCTCTTATGGTTTGTCTCCTTCCTGATCCCATCTTGTTTCATTTCCCTCCCCAACACCCCCATGACCCCTCGCCCTGCCTCTCAAATTCTTCATATCAGAGAGATCATATGATAATTGTCTTTCTCTGACTTATTTCACTTAGTATAATACCCTCCAGTTCCATCCACATTGTTGCAAATGGCAAGATTTCGTTTCTCTTGATGGCTGGATAGTATTCCATTGTATATATATACCACATCTTCTTTATCCATTCATCTTGGCCAACTGATTTTTGACAAAGATACAAAAACAGTTCAGGAGAGAAAAGATCTTTTCAATAAATGATATTAGAACAACTGGACATTCATAAGCAAAACCAAACAAACAAAAAATGAAACAGAAAAGAACATTGACCTCATGGCATTTATAAAAGCAAAAGTGAGATCAATGTAAGTAATAGATCTAAATGTAGAATGGAAAACTAAAACTTTCAGAAGAGGGGCACCTGGGTGGCTCAGTTGGTTAAACTGCTGTCTTCGGCTCAGGTCATGATCTCAGAGTCCTGGGTCATGATCTCAGAGCCCCACATCGGGCTCTCTGCTCAGCAGGGAGCCTGCTTCCTCCTCTCTCTCTGCCTACTTGTGATCTTTTTCTCTGTATCAAATAAATAAATAAAATCTTTAAAAAAAAACTTTCAGAAGAAAACAGGAGAAAACCCCTGTGACCTGAGGCTGGGAAAACAGTTCTTAGACAGCATGGTTCATTAAAAAAAAAAAAAAGATATATTGTTCTTCATCGGAACTAAAAATCCTTGTGAAAGATGCTGTTAAGAGAATGAAAACACTAGATACAGACTGGGAGAAAATATTTACAAATCACACATCTGTCATAGGACTTGTATGCAGGACATAAGAATATAGATAAGCACAGACAAATAAGTTAACATCATTAGGTATTAGGGAATTGTAAAGTAAAACCACAAAGGTACTATTAAGGTACCGCTAAGCCATAAGATACCACTACATGCCTAGACTTGTTAAAATAAAAATTACTAGTGATACCAAGGGTAGCTTCACTTTCATACATTTCTGGGGCAGAATGAAAAATGGTACAGCCATTCTAGAAAATACTTTGGCAGTTTCTTATAAAGTTAATGTACATTTGCCATATATCCAACTCTCTAGAGAAATTAAAACTTATGTTCACATAAAAACCTGTAAATGAATGTTTACCAATGCTCTAGTCATAATTGCTCCAAGCTGGAAACATCCCAGTGTCCATTAGTGGATGAATGGATAAACAAATTGTGTTTATCTATATAATGGGCTACTACTCAAGAATAAAAAGGAATGAACTATTTATATGTGCAACAATCAATGACATTCCAAGGTATGCTGAGTGGAAGAATTTGTCTCAACAGATTACATCTTATATTGCTCATTTGAATGCCACTTATATGCAATTTTTGAAAAGACAGATAGTGATGGAGAATAGATGAGTGGTTTCCAGAAGTTAGGAGTCCATTTGCGGGGGGGTGGGAGAGAGGGCCGTGATTATAAAGGGAGGGTATGAGGGAATTTTATGGGGTGATGGTGTTACAGAACCTGGACCGGATCTTGGTGGAAGAACCAATCGGCATTCGGAGACCTTGGAGGATCAAAGGCTTATTTAACACCAGTGGGCTCAGAGTAGTGTCGTCTCTAACAGTCTGAGCTCTGAGCACAAGCAGGGAGAGTGATTTATACCCGTCTACTTCTGCACATTTGGTACTTTTGGCGTGTGTGGGGAATGGGATAGGGAAGAAGAACCTGGAAGGGCTTTGAGATGGGGACTGAAATTCCCTTGCTGGTTTGGTCGGCCATCTTAGAATATAGTTTTTTTCCTTGTCGATGGTACTACTTCATATCTTGATGATTACATGGCTCTCTACATGTGTTAAAATTATGTAACTGGATACAAGAGAATCTCTTTTATGATTTAAAAAATATAAAATTAATAAAATTGTAGAAGATGGACAGTGCAATCTGATGTAGGTCTCCAGTTCCTCCTGACTAAGGTGAGGCCAATGCTGTAATATCTGTGCCTCTACTACAAAAATGTCAATTTGGCTTTGTATATGAGGTCTGTGTATTTTGATTTGTATTCTGGCTTTGGATCCATTATTACTGAACAGAAAGTCTTCTTACATTCTCCTTGTCAATCCAGTTACATAATTTTAACACATGTAGAGAGCCATGTAATCATCAAGATATGAAGTAGTACCATCGATAAGGAAAAAAACTATATTCTAAGATGTAGGAAGCTGCCTACAGTCTTCTCCTCTCAACTGAGTGCTTGACAGTGGCTCACAGCTGTGTTCATTTTCACACTTTGATAGTGGAGATTTCATTTATTGAGGTATAACTCTTATATGGTATAACACATAGGTATTATTTTTTTAACTTTATTTTTTTTACTATGTTTTGTTAGTCACCATACAGTCCTTCATCAGCTTTCGATGTAGTGTTCCATGATTCATTGTTTGAGAATACTGAGGTATTAGTCATATAGTTTGATGAATTTTGACAAAGGTACGAAGGCACAGTGGTGTGTTTGTAAATGTTTAACAACTGACTCTCTGGTAGAATAAAAAGACCCTGCTTTGTAGTATTTGAATTTCTGTGGTATGAATATTTTAACCATAGTGAATTCCAAGCTACAGATATCAACTGGCTGCAAACTTCCTGAAAATGTAACAATTCGCATTCTCGATGTTTCCAGTGCGTTCTGGCACCGCACTGCCTGTATATAACTGTATAACCATCACCAAAATCAAGACTTAAAACATTTCCATCACCCAGAAGTTCCCCAGTGCCCCTGGTTGTCCATGCCCACCCCCATCCAGTGCAAACTACTATTCTGATTTATACCGGCACAGATGAGACTTTTGTATTCTGGAACTTCATAAAAATATAGTGTGTATGTGTGTATTTTTTGGGGGCGGGGTCTGAGCTTCCCCCCTCCTGAGATTTGGGATTTACCCAGATTGTTGTGTTTATCTTGTTGTTTGTCCTTTCTCTTGTCCGGTGGTATTACTTTGTGTGGAGAGACTACAGTCTGTCTTCTTGTTAATGGACATTTGGGTTGTTTCCGGTGTTGGATTTTTTTTTTTTAAAGATTTTATTTATTTATTTGTCAGAGAGAGAGAGAGAGAGAGAGAGCGAAGGCACAAGCAGGCAGAGAGAGAAGCAGGCTCCCCTCTGAGCAAGCAGCCTGATGTGGGACTTGATCCCAGGACCCCAGGATCATGACCTGAACCAAAGGCAGCTGCTTAACTGACTGAGCCACCCAGGTGTCCCTGGTGTTGGATTTTTCTGAGGAGTCTTGAAAATAGGAGGTTTTCCCATTCTTGACAAAGATTTTTCTGGTGGAAAGAAGAGATGATCTCGAAGCTTCATATTTTACTGGTGATAATAAAAAAGTATCTCTGAAAGTGTCTAGCACGTGGCAGACATTGTCAATAAATGTGAGTGGAATCTCAATTTGGTTGAGTTCTGTTTCTAGACCCTATGACCAGAAATGGATTGTTTTTTGGAGAAGCATCAGAATAATCACTCTAGGGAAAAGAAAATTTAGACTACTTCAAAAAAAAAATACAGGTATTCTATCTTTTCTTTTTGATATATCCATTTCAGGAATATTTCACAATTCTTACGATGGGGAAAAATTTCTATGTTATATATTTTATGTTATACTTTTGAAGCCCATTTATTATATATAGTACCGGGTTTACTTTTTACACATTTCATTTTTAACACTGGTACATTATTTCATTTAACTTTTCTTGTAACACACGGCAAGGACTCTGATCTTTAAAGATACGGAAAACTCAAGCTCTGAGATGTTAAATACCTTTCCCAAGTTCACAAAACTAATGGAAATTTGATCCTGTTGTCTGACTTCAAAATCCATGCTTTTTTCACTGCACTATGCTTGCTGCCCTATGTTCACAACTCAGTATACATAGGCAGCACCTATTATTGAAATAACGGCTGCCTACTTTTCTTTGATTTCTGTTGTTCCAGTAAGCAAACCAGCCTGTATTTTCACTTTCTTTTTCCATGTCACCAGTACACTTTCCATAAGCCCAATACTGCCTAATTTAAGTAAGCCAGTTAAAATGTACCTACAGAGACACCTGCGTGGCTTCTGCTCAGGTCATGATCTCAGGGTCTTGGGATCGAGCCCTGCATCGGGCTCTCTGCTCAGCAGGGAGCCTGATTCCCTCTCTCTCTCTCTCTGCTTGCCTTTCTGCCTACTTGTGATCTCTTTCTCTCTGTCAAGTAGATAAAATCTTTAAAAAACAAAAACAAAACATACCTACAGAAGTTTGAGTTGACAAATCAGCATGTTATAGAATGTTCAGTAGGTGGCGCTGTTTCCACGCTATTGCAATGACCTCCGCACGCCTTCGGTCACTAGGGGGTGCTGTCCCGCTCCTGGGGACACTCCCTAGAGCAGATAACAGAACCACCAAATCAATCTCAGCATATGCTTTTCCTTCGGGGGTAGGGGGGATCTCGAAGTCCTATTTCCCAGTGTGTCCATACAGCTGGAGCAATTATGTTAATAGTCTTCTGGACCAAGTTTAATCCAGAGACAGGTTCACATTCAACTCTCCTGGAAAAGTACAGGACTGCACGGAGCTCCCGCACAGCAGCCACTGGGCAAAAATCCACCTCCTCTCTTACTCTTACTTTCCAAGATATATCTCCGGTTCCATACATCTCAGGTCCAAGATAGTTTCACAGCAGTATTCTCTCCTGGCTTCTTAGGCTCTTATTACTCTGAAAGGTGAGAGGACAGCAGGGTTTGAAGAAGCGGAGGCATGAAAAGGTATTCTGAACAAGGCATACCGAATGAGGTGTCCCAGCTTCACCCTGGCATCTGTCTGTCAGCGGGAGGCTGTCCCTGCGGCACAAAACCGGATCCTATGCATATGCTATCCTTAAAGCACAAGTATGAATTTCTTTGACAAATCTTTCCTTTCAAGGGTGAAAGGAACACACCTCCTTATCCCCATTCTTGCCAAGTTAGCACCCTGGGGGTGCTCCTCAGAGACAGACAGGACCAGGAGGCAGGGAGGCCGGGTGACCTCCATCGGAGGCAAATGCTGCAAGCTGAGGTTATCCCTTCTGGAACTACCTTCTCCAACTGCCCCGGGGCAGAGAATAAACTGCTGCAGGCTTACCGGCACCTTACCCCCTTAAGTGATTCTAGCTGTGAGGTCAGCGATTTCACGGAGTCCAAAATCTCTTTTATTCTCCTGCATGGGTTTTCCGCTGCCAGAAGTTCCTCTCTCTCAGGCAGGGGCAGGAGGGAAGAGGGAAGACCCAATGTTGCAAATGAAAGGATGTGAATCTGGTAGGGATTGAGACAATCTGAGTGTCAGAGAAGGAGCAGTAGAGAAAATCCTATCTTAACTCACTTCTTAGACATCTGACTGCAGTCTTTGGTGCCAGCCCAGGTTGTCGGTAACCGAGCAGGAAGACCTGACTTTGAGTCCCTGACCAGCCACTTATGTGTAGTTGGAGTACAGACTGAGGTTAGTTTTCTCCTTTGTGGAATATGGACTGTAATCCTACCTATAAGTTTGCTGTATTAAATGAGATGTATCTGTATCATCTATATCTATAAAAAGGCCATTTGTACAGGGCCCGGCAGTTAGCTGACATGCAAGCAATTGTGGGGATCATTATATTTCTCTACCCTCAGTTCAGTACCTTTGTTCAACCTTAGAGAACGAATCCAGAGATCACACACATCCTACTACCCAGAAGCAATCACATGAAAGAGATCACACACTTCCTACTACCCAGAAGCAATCACATGAAAGAGATCACCATAATTTTGGCCAGTTAATATTTCTGGTATAAAAAGTATCAAGGTAGGCACTATGGACAGAAAGGATTAAAGAGTATCCTTGAACTTGAGGCAAAGTCAGGTGTGTGAAGCAGCCTGCCCTGCAGGAGGAGTGTGCTCTGTGCTTCCCCATGGAGGGCCTGGGTGCCCGACTCTGTGGTCCCCTTGGCCTTCGAACTGGGCCAGTCTCCTGAGGGCCTGGGTTCCACCAGCATCGGGCATTCCCTTTCCGAGGGTGGAAGGCTCATTTCCTTCTTCTCCCTTGAAGAATTCCAGACAATTTAGACCAAAAAAAAAAAAAAAGAACTTTGGATCAAGTTCTTGGCTACCTCAGAAGGAAGTGCTTCTAGGAATTGAATTAATGGAATAATTCCTTCAATCCTGCCCACTTCTCATCTGCCAGTATGAATTTTCACTGTGTTTTGTCCATTGTCACCTTTGCCGTGCCACTCGGTGCCCTGAACTTATGCTTGATGTGAACATCTACATTCTCTTCAGGATTTCTGAAAGTCCTCGCTGTTCCATAATGCCTTTCCTGAGCCCCTTGCTGGATCTAATGATTCCCTCACCACTGACTCTCTTTATGGTTGTCCATTCCCAGAAATCAAAAACTTTGATTGCACATGATCTCTTGTGTCTTCTAGGCTCTCCTCCTAGAGGGCACATTCACCTTCACATCTCCAGCATGCAGCCCGAGGAAGAGCCCAGCACGTGGGAGACATTCAGTACCAGTTTATCAGGTGAATGAATGAAGGAAAAAAGTACATCCCACTTGACAAAGAACTTACATTAGGTGGAAATTTCCATAAAAACCAAACTGAGCCAGTGTCTCTTTCAACCATCCTGAAACCATTCTATGCCTTGGACAACTGGTCTGACGCTTCATTCATTGTTGCTATATGAATCCATGAATATATGTTTACATTTTAAAATATTTGCCAGAGCAACAAGTTCACTTTTTACTTCATATATGAAGGCCTTTAAATAGTTGCTACCTTCGAAGGAGAGACTTTCCCTCCACCTCATGGAAAGCGTCTTCTCAGGCTACCTGGGGCAAGGTCCTTTCTCATAGGCAGATGCGGCCAAGTGTCATGGCCTGGGCTGGGGTTGGGAGGGTCTCTGGTGGTTTTGGGGGTGTCCACCTGGGATTGGGCTTTAGGGGTGGGGCTCAGGGGTGTCACGTAATCTTATCATTAGAAGGTTTGAAACGCAAAGTCTGTGGCAAGGAGCAGGAGGTGGGGTGAGGGATTGTCTTAACTTTCGGGGTGCTTTTCTGGGGTAGTGTGAGTTCTCTCCCCAGTTTTGGTTTGGTGCAGCCCAGGTGGGCGTTGCCCCCAACAGGAGACTCCAAGGCTCCGATTGAGACTGGAGCTACACTGCACTGACAAAGCCCTCCCTCCCCTCCTTCCCCAATCCATGCAGAGGCAGGAAGGCTCCTGGGGAGGGGGGGATGCGGGAAGAGGGCTGCAGTCAGTGTGGCAGAGGGAAAAGCTGACTTGTCAGGAACTGAACCCAGAGCTGAGATGCTGGAAAAAAGCTCATTGCCTTTTTTGCTGTCAGTCGTTGCAGACTGAGCTGGGGTAAAGATTCTGGGGTCTAGTTGCCTTTTTCTGGAAAGCATATACTTCCTCCATTTCTCTGAGCTCATCTACCTCTACCACGTCCGTAGGGGATAGCCATCCTTCTATGGGGTGTGTAGAGAGCCTGGGCTCTGAAATCAGACTCCTAGGGTTCAAATCATGGCTTTGCTTCTTCGTAACTGTGTGACCTCGGGCAATTCACTTAGCTCCCCTATAACTAAATTGTCTCTTCTATAATGTGGGGTTCGCCTCAAAAGGTAGTTGTGAAAATTAGCAGATTAATACATGTGAAATACTTACAACAGTACTGGTGCCTAATTGGTACCAAGGAAGCATCAGCCATTTTTACTCCCTTCCCCATTCCCAACCTCTCCCTTTGATGTGGTCTCTCTGTCCAGGAGGTTCTCGTGGATGCTCCTGTGGAAAATACCGTGGGGAGGCGGAGGGAGAGACTGAGATTAGATGTGGTATCCGCCCTCAAGGGCTTATGCTATGGAAACTCAGAGACTAAAGCAAGATGCTGAAAGTAAAGAATAAATTTGTGCTAAAATGTGTTCTGCTGGGGCGCCTGGGTGGCTCAGTGGGTTAAAGCCTCTGCCTTTGGCTCAGGTCATGATCTCAGGGCCCTGGGATCGAGCCCCGCATTGGGTTCTCTGCTCAGCAGGGAGCCTGCTTCCCCTTCTCTCTCTGCCTGCCTCTCTGCCTATTTGTGATCTCTTTCTCTCTGTCAAATAAATAAATAAATAAATAAAATCTTAAAAAAAATGTGTTCTGCTGATGCATGTGTTCGGAATTCAAAAGAAAGAGAGGTGTGGGTTGCAGAAGGGCTTCATGAAAGAAGCAGAAGGTGATCTGGGTCTAACAGGAGGCCAAATATGGAGAATTGGTTTTATGACTTCCTACCACTTACAGCTCTGGATTGTTCTGCCTTCTATGTCAGTAGGGCAAAAACTTTGACCACTTTGCTCAGGGACATCCCCATGAGGCCGGGTGCCAGTTAGCTCACACGTACACTTAGCCACTGCTGTTTTTGCACTGAGAAAAATGTGAAAGGTTTCAGGGTTCTCCCATTGCCTGAAATGCCCTGAGAGCAAATGGTCCAACTCTGGAGTTCAGCTTCTCCCTGGCTCCCCCCACCCCGAGGCTGCAGATGACTGACTTCCAGGTTAGTAAATTCCATGCCTCGGAAGCTGCCCTTCTTCCCCTCCGGAAGTCTGCAAAGCCTGAGGCCCTCCCTGTATTAAAAGAAAAACGCCTGTCACCGTGCATGCAGACTGGAGAAAGGGGATCGTCACCTCAGAGGACCCTCAGTTACCGTTCACCTTGGAGCCATGGATGCCCAGTCCCGTGATCCCCATCTCCTTCTGGGTCTACCTTTAGCTTCTGGGGAGGCTCAAGTGAAGCTAAGTCAATTTCAGTGACTTTGGTAATTAGGGGCCAGCTGGTGGGAGTTGCTGCCCGACCCCAAACTCAGGGCGCTTAAGACTCGTGGGAGGAGTTGTTGAAGTTACACGTGGTGGGACCTCATGCCCAGCAATTCTGAGTCAGCAGGCCTGGGGTGATGCCCATGAGTCTGTAAATTTCACAAGCACACCAGGTGATCCTGCTGGAGGTGGATCATGGACCACACCTGGTGAAAAACACTTAGAGATTACAGCTAATGGGGCTTTTGGCAAAGGACGCAGAGCAAGTGACACAGACAGAGGGGGAGCAGAGGGAGTGATTGGGAATGGTTCATAAACTGAGTGAAGTGGATATTAGTTAAGGGAAACTGTTAGATCACAGGCCCAAGAATCCCCAAGGGATTTTCAGCTGTATTCCAAGGAATGCTCCTGTCCTCTCGAATCACCAATGTGGGGATGCTGAGGTTGGGGACGATGGGGGAACGGTGGTTTGAGGTCAACTCCACTTCCCCCAGAACACCTTCAGTTTATCTGCTTTTATATATGTGGCTCTTCATGTAAGAGATCACTTGAAAAGTGGGCATTGCTAAAAGAAATTGAAAAATCACTAACCTAGAGACAAAGTTTTAGTCCTTCGAAATCCCGTAATCTCCTTGAGTAAATTTGGGGCAATATCCCATCAGGACTAGAGTGCTCTGTTTGCAAAAGCAGGATAATGTTGGACAGGATGCTTCTGTATTTCCTGTTTCCTTTAAGTCACTTGTTTCAGGGCACCTGGATGGCTCAGTCGGTTGTGTGCTTTTGGCTCAGGTCATGATCCCAGGGTCCTGGGATTGAGCCCCATATCAGGCTCTCTGCTCAGTGGGGAGCCTGCTTCTCCCTCTTCACCCTCCTTTCCCCGTGCTCATGCTCTCTCTCTCTCAAATAAATAAATAAATAAAATCTTCAGGAAAAAATTACTTGTTTCATAATTTTTGTGTGTTCCAGATCCATGTGAGAACCATCTGAAAACTTTGGGTTTTTCCTTAGAACAATGAAGTTCACATATAAACTTCAGCATTCAATTTCCTTGGGTCTCTTGGCCTCTAAGCCCATTCATGAGCTTGGTGAGCACTCTGTAGTCTACACTTTTATCACTATCATTATTATTTTTTAACAGGAATTCCAGTGGTTATTTTTACCCCCAAGTCTTCGCAAGTAGACCATAAGTCTCTTGAGTACGGAAGTTGTGTATTTGCCACAATAGCGGTCTCTAACATGGGTGGGCAAGGTGATCCGTTGCAGTAAAAGAAGAAAATGTTAGAACTTCTACTTATTTTTAATCCTACCCAATTTTCTGTATCAATTTCTACTTTTTTGTATGTTCTGTAATGCTCATTATGTTACTAGGTCGTATTATTTAAATAAACATAGCTAGATCGGGGGTGTCTGTCCAAAACTTATTGATAAAGATACCTGATTTTTAAAAGTTTGGAGTATCCTGCCTTACAGAACTGGCATGGTTTTTTTGATGTTTGCTCTGAGCATTCTGTTGGGCAATAAAGATACACAAGAAAATTTGTGTTGGTCCTACTATCTGGGAGCTCATGGTTTAATCCTGAACGTAGGAGGGGTTTCCTTGTGAATGGAGGAGCTGAGATTGTGTCTGGTTCATTTGACTCCAAGTCAGTAACTATACGATGAGTTCATTATATTGACAAGGGTCTCCTGACAAGTACTTAGAAAGTAGCTCTTCATATCCTTCGCTTATATCGCTGAGATTCCTGGCCATTGCTTCTAGGAAAAGAGGAATGCCTAAGCTGCTATGGAATGTGAAAGAGAGTGCCAGATTTTATAATCATATTAGGTAGAGGGGTGCTATCAGTGATAGTTCTAGAACTTTTATAGGGCAAGAGCTCAGATGGTGGCAATCTCTTTGGAAGTACAGAGCTTGAGGACTTATTTAGCAATCCCATTCCTGTTACTTAGGCTTTGTCTTAGGGAAATGATGTAAATCACAGGATGAAGATGAGCGAACCCACTGTTCTTAGTGCTGCCTCGGGATCTTATGAGAAACTGAAATAAAGTTTTGAGGAAAAGGTAGCAAACCTCAGAGATGGGGCCACAGGTGTTGGGAGGAGAACTGAGCTGAGGAGAGAGCATACCAGCCCTTCTGAGGACTTCGCAGGGGGGGATCCAACCCCCAAAGAAAGTATTTCTCATAGCAACCGCCAGACTGGACCCATCTCTCAACAGCTGTCCGCCATTTATTAGTGGGACTCAAATGAAGCCAAGGAAAGGGGGAGGGAGAGCAGACAAAAGGAGAAAATAAAGTTGTGTTAATTACTAGTCCATTTCCATGATGCAAAGGTGACCCGGTCTGTCATCTCCTTCCCCGTGGCTGGTGTTTTGTCGGGTCTGACATTTGCAGGGAGAGCTCCCAGCCGGGCATCTGTTGCCCCCATTGCCATGGAGACAGCAGCTGCAGCAACGTGTCCTCTGAGAATGTGCTGCCCGAGGTTTCAGGAACCATTTTGGAAGCATTTGTCCCGACAGTGCCTGCTAATCTCCCTTTCATTTGTAATTATTTTATCGCCTTGATTCTCAGCTTTGGCATTGTTCCCAAAGCTAACTCTGCTCCCCGACACTGGGGTCCGTGGGGAGGTGTCAGCCGCCTCGGCCCCGTCTGGGTGGAGATGAAAAGGAAGTGGAAGGGAGAGACTTGCTAGGAGCGTGGTGTCTTCAAACGCGCCCTGGCTCCTGTAGGCAGCCCTGGGAGGGCCCGGGCTGATTGAAGTAGCCCGAATGATGAAGCCCAAAGCCTTTGAGGCCAGCCGCCCCATCGAGGCCAAGAATAATTGAACAAATAGTTTATCTGGCTAACCAACAGCTGTAGAGCCTAGGCGATTTGGAGAGGATTAGGAGCGAGCAGTGAAAGGATACTCCCACAGGGTCCTTCAAATCCTCGTCCTGAATTCTACCAACGAAGAACACATGTTGAAACCTCAGCGCTGCTTTTTAAGTCCGTTTTTCTCCCCTTTCCAGGGGACTCTGTTCAGTGCTTCCAAGAATTTTAAGTGGCTGTGGCAATCAACTTTGGGGATCCCTGGTATGGGGTCCCATTCAGTTGTCTCCTTCAGGTCCCCCGAACCTTGTTTCACCCGAGACTAGCTCAGATTCATGTGGAAATTCTGATCGCTCTGGGAGATGCCTTAGGGTTGCTGCCTTTTCCTAAAGTCTACATTGCTGGCAGCTGTTGTAATGTCTAAGTCCAGTGCCAGGGCCAAGTTCAGGTTAGGATGAAAGGGAGTTATGAGGGTGGATGCATGGAGAGAGAGGACACAGGAATCCCCAACCTCGTGTGAGAAAAAGCAGGAAACAAAAAAAGATCCAAACAGACCAAAGATTAATTTTTAAAAAATATCCGTATAGATACTTGGATAAAAATTTGGGAGAATTTCTATGTTAAAATCTTTGTAAACTTGGGGTGATTAATGTGTTTCTAACCACACAAGCCGTAAGAAGATTGAGAAACTAAACAATATAAAAAATGCCGCATGGCAAAAACACCTCTTGCAAATATGATTAACTAGGAAAAATATTTGTAATTAGGATCATAGGAAAGGGCTGATCTTCCTAACAGATAAAAAAACTCATAGACACCAATTGGCAAAAGACTAAAAATGCCAAAAAAAAAAAAAAAATGGGTGAAGGATGTGAAGTTAGTTCACAGGATAAAAGAAGGGGCTCCTAAATATATAAAAAAAGATGTTCAACTTCACTCATAAGCGTAGCAATGCAAGTTAATATTACTCTCAGATACCATTTTTCATCAGATTGGAAAAAGTCCAGCAAATGTAACAACACATCGTGTTGGTGTATCTGTCAGTAAATAGAACTCTCCTAAAAGTAACGTTGGCGGGAAAAGAGACTAATTTGGCAATATCCATCAAAATTGCATGTAACCTTTGACCCAGCAATAATAGTCTTAGGGATTTACCTTATAGGAAATTGCATACTTACAAAATTTTTTAAAAGATTTTTTTTTTTTTTTTGACAGAGAGAGACCCAGCGAGAGAGGGAACACAAGCAGGAGGAGTGGGAGGGAAAAGCAGGCTACCCACTGAGCGGGGAGCCTGATGCGGGGCTCAATCCCAGGACCCTGGGATCATGACCTGAGCCAAAAGCAGATGCCCAATGGCTGAGCCACTCAGGTGCCCGCATACTTGTAAAATTACATGGAAAATTACACCACTGGTTTTTAATAGTGAACGATGGGAATCAACCCACATATCCATTGAGAGGGGAATGGCTAACTAAATTATGGTACCGCCCTTCAAGGCAATGCTATACAGCTGTGAAAAAGAATGAAGAAGCTAGTAGCTAGGAACTGATCTCCAAGGTGTATGAAGTGAAAAAAACAAAAATGTAGTGAGGTATATACAATATGCTGTTCTTCTTATAAATAAGGGAGAAAATAACATCTGCCTTTGTATTACTTTAAAAAGACTGCGGGAAAGGACGCACAGGCTACTAGTAAAATTAACTGTGGAGTGGGGAGCAAAGAGATAGTAAGTGGGGTGGGAGTGCCTTCGCTGTCTACTTTTTTTGGGTGAATTTATTTTGGACTCACGTCCTACTTATCCCCAAACAAAATAAAACTGCTTCACGTAAAAGACAAAAACAAAACCTAGGGAAAACATGATCCCAAGCCAACAATAGGGTCATCGTTACAACAGCCGTTACAACAGCCATCTTTGGGTGAATCCAGCTGAGAATGAGCCCTCAGACTCTTCGCAGGTGCACGCACCCCACTGGGGCTCCATGGGGCCAGTGCTCGGGGCCAGTGCAGCTCTGTAGACACTCCGGGAGAGTGTCCCTGGCTGAGCTCAGCACCCACCGTGTGCCACCTGGCTCCTTAAGGAGGCCATACTGGGAGACCAAGAACCGCAGCCCTGGAGAGAACCTTCCAGGATCTGAGCTGCTGGCTTGGAGTGGGCAGGGGGGAGGGGTCTCAGTATCCACTGAGAAACGCTGATATGGCACCTAGAATATGGAAACACTAGTCGAAGTGCTCTACTAACATGAACGCATTTAGTCTTCATGATAACTGCATGAGGGAAGTCTTTTGAGCACCCCCAGGGTAGGATAAGGAAACTGAGGCTCAGCGAGTGTCAGCAACTTGCCCCATGTCACGCAACTGGAATACAGCAGAGCTGGGATTCGAAACTGGATAGTCAGTACTGACCCCACATACGATGCTGACTTTCATTTTCAAAAATTGAGGGCAAACTCATGTCCCATAAAATGAACCACTTAAAAAAGTACAGTTCAGTGGCATTTATTACATTCACAGGGTGGTACACCCATCACCTCTATCTAGCTACAAAATACCTCGAACCCCAGGGATGCCTGGGTGACTCAGTTGGTGAAGTGTCTTCCTTTGGCTCAGGTCATGATCCCAGGGTCTTGCGGGATGAGTCCCGTATCCAGCTCCCTGCTCTGTGGGGAGCCTACTTCTCCCTCCTCCTCTGCCTGCTGTTCCTCCTGCTTGTCCTGTCCTTCTGTCTGTCTCTTTCTCTCTGTCAGGTAAATACATAAAATCTTTAAAAAAAACCAGCCCCCCCAAACCACTTCACACCCCAAAGGAAACCTGTCCAGATCACAGTCACTCCCTGTTCTCTCTCCCCTGCCTTTGGCACACCCCCCGCCCCCCGATCTACTTTCTGACTGTAAGGCTTTGCCTCTTCTAGACATTTTATGTAAATAGAATCGTACAATATGTGACCTCTGTGTCTGGTTGGTGAAGTTCGTCCATATCTGTATCTGCACCTCATTCCTGTTTATGGCTGAATGATATTCCATTGTACAGGTCTGCCATATCTGGTCAGCATTCATCAGTGATGGGCGTTTGGGTGATTTCCAGTTTTTGGTGTGATTGAATAGTGCAGTGATAAACACTCCTGTGCAACCTTTTCTTTAACACCTGCTTTCAACTCTTTTGGGTATTATGCTGCAAGTAAGGAGGCTCCCACCCTCCTGAGCCTTTGTTCTGGGGGCTGTCGCCTCTGCCATAGTCCTTATCCTTTCTCCCAGACAAAAGAAGGATGAAGAGTAGAAAAGTCATCAGATCCCTAAGTAGGGAAAAGCCTCTTCTGGGGGAGAAAAGCGGGAAGTTCAAGTTGATAGTGGAGACCACACTCACTTCCCAAAGCCACGTTGTTCTTCAACCGCCATTCCATCTCCTGTTGCCAGAGGGGTGCAAGGGGGTTGGAGGCTTCCTGCCTGGCCCCCCCGTGTGATAGAACAAGCTTGCTCAGCCTGAACTCCATTCATTGCCAGGTGCTTCCTGGGGCCTCTCTCAGCAGATATGAAGTACAAGTTGTTGGTCCCCCTCCTGCCCTGGAGCTTTGGAGATAATCTAATCCCGTGTCAGAAGATGGGCAGTGGAGGGGTGTCTGGGTGGCTCAGCCGGTGGAGCATCGGGCTCTTTATTTCAGCTCAGGTCAAGATCTCAGGGTCATGGGATCAAGCCTGGAGTAGGGCTCTGAGCTCAGTGGGGAGTCTGCTTAAGGATTCTCTCTCTTCCCCTCCCCTGCTTGTCCTCTCTCTCTAAAAAATAAAATAAAATGAAATTGATCAATCAATCAATCAATATAAAAAATTTTAGAAAGAAGATGGGCAGTGGAAAGGTAGCTTCCAAATGTGTGGATGGTCCCTCCCCTGCATCCACTGTCCCCCAGAGTCTTGGGAATCAGGACATCTCCTTCCGTGTTCCCTAAAGTTCGACAGCTATTCACCCTACGACCCTGCAATTACACTACTCGGTGTTTACCCCAAAGATGAAGATGCAGTACAAAGAAGGGCCACATGTACCCCAATGTTCATAGTAGCAATGGCCACAATAGCCAAACTGTGGAAAGAGCCAAGATGCCCTTCACCAGATGAAGGGATAAAGAAGATATGGTCCATATATACAATGGAATATTATGCTTCCATCAGAAAGGATGAATATCCAACTTTTGCATCAACATGGACGGGACTGGGAAAGATTATGCTGCATGAAATAAGTCAGGTGGAAAGAGTCATTTATCATATGGTCTCACTTACATGTGGAGCATAAGGAAAAACATGGAGGGCATTGTGAGAGGGAAGGGAGGGATGAATTGGAGGAAATTGGAGGGGAGATGAACCATGAGAGACTCTGGACTCTGAGCAACAGACTGAGGGGTTTGGAGGGGAGAGGGGTGAGGGGTTGGCTGAGCCTGGTGGTGGGTACTGAGAAGGGCACGTATTGCATGGAGCACTGGGTGTGGTGCATGAACAATCAATCTTGTAACACTGAAAAAATAAAAGTATTTGGGGGAAAAAAAGGTTCTACAGCTCTTCTTTCTATATTTCCAGCTTTTGTGAAGTTTGTCATTAAATCATCTTTTGGCTTTTTTTCTCCCCCCTGTCTTTCAGGGCTGACCAATTCCAGTTTCTCTGACTGGTCCCCATTTTCTCATTTGAAGTTCTTCATGCCCTCTTTTCACCAAGTGGCCCAGAAAAGACCTGATGGGGTTGGATCAGATTGAAAGGAAGTCAGACACAATCACATTGGCCGTGAGACCAGGGCCTCTCTCCACTCTTGAAATTTCAAATCTTTGCTAAAAGCTTGCTTCTCCTTTTTTTTTCCCCCTTTGCCTTCATCACACCCCCACCCCTGCTCCCATAGTTTTCGTCCTCTTTATTTTTTCTCTGAACTTCTAGAACAAAAGTCATAAACTGATGACCTTCAGGTTAAATCTGACCTCAGATATGTTTTTAAGGATGTTTTTAAAAATGCTCTTAAAGAAAGTGAGCTACTATTGAACAATTGGGGAATTTTGCATAAAAATCCAATTATCTAGCTTCTCATAAAAAATCTGCAG
>CM052815.1:71897847-71951783 GCA_028533885.1 Nasua narica
AGCCTAGTGTCTCAGGGCTGGAGGTGAACCCTTTGTAACGTGAGCGAACGCAGAGCCAAGAGGAATGAATTGGGGGATTGTGCATCTCTCTGGCTATAAACCGCCTCCTCAGCCCCATCTCCCAATAAAAAGTGATTTGGGATAGATGCTGGAAAACAGCCTGTGTGTACTTGGGGAAAGAAACTTTTCATGACATAATGATTTTTGGATACAATCCCATTATGCTGGTGCCCTGTGGCTGTTTTTTCCATGAAGGCATTTCACAATGCATAATCTCCTCTTTAGGAGAAAGAGAGAAACTAGGTCATGGGGACTTGAGGGGGGGATAGATGAGACCTGACTTCGTCTTCTTTCAGCACCTATGCATAGTAAGGTGCTTCCTTAATATGAGTTTTCCTTGAGTAAACACTAGGAGGTCTTTGGCTTGGTTCTGCTGTCTTTAGCAGTCCTGAGCTCTGAATGAGTCAGTTTTGGATGAAATACAAGAAAAATATCTTATGGAAAGCAGAACCCTAATAGGATAAACAAAAGCATAGAGTAGCTATGGCATCAACCACTATCAAAGGAGTGGTAAAACCCAAATTCGCCAAGCAGGACTTTCTTCCTACCATAGTTTGGTTGGCTCTGTGATTTGGGGCAGGAGGAGAATCTATAAGACACGGCCAATGTGTTTCCCCCTAGAATGTGTGGTGGCCTAAGGTGGATGGGACTCAAGTGTTCTGGGTGGGGGGCCCCAGATTTGAGTCACAGAGACCTCTTCATGGTTGACTTAGATAGATGGGGTAGTGATCAGACACCACCATGGAGAGAGACCATCCTTGACTCAGAATGTCCTGTGGAAAGGAGAGGTGGTCAGCCTGCAAAGGGCAAGAGGCAGAACATGGAAGGATTATGTGAACCTAGAATCATACAATAACACGTTATCTTTCATTGATGCTTACTAATTGACAGAGTGTTTCGTGCATTGCTGCATCTACAGAAATCTTGTGAAGTATGCAGGACAGACACTCTGTCTGCAATTTGTGGCCAAGGAATTCAAAATTCACAGAAATTAAGATGTCTGTCCAAAGCCACATGGCAATCAAATGGCAGAGCGGGGTCTGGAACTCAGATCTCTTGAGGCCATGTTCAGTGGGCTTGCCAAATACGGGTAGAATATGTTGGTACCTGAGGGATGTTAATAGGCTTACCTGTTTAAGTAACTGCCGTGCCTTGGCGCTCAGTATTCCCACCATGGACTCATTCTTTTAGGTTAAGGCATTGTCTCCAGCAAAGTCCCTTTTAGAGGCAAAATGTGGGTATAAGAGATTATGAATTCCATAAGACTTCGGGTCATGGTAATGCCTTAAAAGGATGTCTCCATGACATTTATGCTCTGTTGTGGTGACAGGATCTCTCAGAGGTACAAACCTGCATTTAGCCCTTAGCTTCTTGATTCCTCGTGTTTTCTCTCAGAGCTGGAGAGAAAAATCTTGTGTGAGGGCACCTAGGTGTTGCCCGTGGTTGCACATTGGACCCTTCATTTTGGCTCAGGTCATGATCAAGCCCCATGTTGGACTCCAAACTCAGCAGGAAGTCCACTTGGGATTCTCTCTCTCTCCCTCTGCCCCTCCCCCCTTGCATGCATGCATGCATGTATGCTCTCAATCTCTAAATAAATAAATAAATAAAGTCTCCCAAAAAAAAAAAAAAGGAGAAAGAAAAATCTTATGTGGTGCCTTGTCCTTGATTGGCTTGGACTATTTATTTGTTGTTTCATGGATACACCTTCACATTCTCAATTTCATGCCTTTATTCAAGCAATTGTTTGCCTTCCTTGCCATAATCTTTCTCTTTGAGTATAATGAGTGCTCTGTGAGCCATAAAAGGCCATCTCAAAATTCCATCTTTGAACATTCTGAAACTCTTAGTGTGGTTCCTGACAGTGACTGTGGATGGAAGTTTGGGCGGGGCTTATTGGAAAGTTTCTATTTACTCTGGCACAATCCCTGAGACCTTAGTAGCTTTGTGATGTTGGTGACTTTCTTGAGGATGGGCTAATGCTTTATGTGACAGACACAGTTGAATTTTGCTAATGGTGTGGCATGATCGTATCAGGTCTTTAAAGGACATGCAGAATTTCTGAATTGTTCACTCCACTTTTTCTACATTGGAAATACATGATTCTCTGCTAGAGTCTGGAGTCATCTTGCCTTTTGGGTAGTGCATAGCTCAGAGTGAGAACCTGGTAAAGGAATTTAGACAAGATATTGTCTGTGATGCTTAAAAGGGAGATGCCATAATTATGTTAAATTGTCATTATCTTCCTCTCCCTCTTCTTCTCTCTCTCTTTTTAAAAAGATTTATTTATTTGAGAGAGAGTGTGTGCACGTGAGCAGGGTGGGGGAGGGACAGATGGAGAGGGCAGGGAGTCTTAAACAGACTCTGCATTGGGCGCAGAGCCTGATGTGGGGCTCAATCTCACAACCCTGAGATCATGACCTGAGCCAAAATCAAGAGTCCCACTCTCAACCCACTGCACACCCCAGAAAACCTTTCCTTATCTCTTAACTGAGAATGAAGGCATTTTATTCAATTCAGCACAACAAATGAAGAAGTGTCTCCACCATTTTCTAAGCTAGAGCGTCCCAATCCTAGCCCGTCCCAATCCTAGCCCACAACCACGGGTTGGTTGCACAACAATTAACTGGGAGATTGTTATGAATCCAGCTGCCCAAGCCCCACCTGGAGATTTTGGTTCGGTAGTTTTGGGGAGGCACCCAGGACATTGAATTTTTAATAAGCTCCTCCCCCACTCCACGTGACGCTCAAGCTGGTGCCAGCTCAGGAAACAGAGGTCTAAGATTAGGGCTGTAAGCCCCTCCCACCGGTCCCCTAGGACTAGCACACAGCCCCACCCAGGAGAAGGTGCTAGGTGAGCCTTGGATGATGGCCCTGAAGCTCGGAGGAAATGCTGTTCTTGCTTCCCTGTGTGGCGGGCATTTTTGCTGGTGAGCAGGAAGAGCTGGTGCGGCCCCTTGGCCCCGCATCTTTTGGGATACACAGATCATTTCCCCTGCACCTAGACTTTCAGTACCTCGGAACAAACACGATTCCTCCGAAGAAGCAGAATTGTCCCACTTAGTCACCTATTTCCTAAGCTAGACCGCCGTGTATTGAGATCCACGAACTCATGCCAGTATCTCCAGCTCCACCCCCAAGCTGCAGAGTTCATCCCCGTGTTTTTCCCGTCTTTTTTTTTTGAACTTCCTTTACTAATAGAGAAACACTTGGCTCCCGTGACCTTTAATATATTTACTTATTTGATCAACTCTCTACATTAACAAATCTCCCAGACCCCCCCCCCCCTGCCTCGCATGGTGCCCTCTTGTCCCCAGGCAGACTCTGGTGTCCAGTGCTGGTTTGCCCTGCTGTGCAAATCTCTCCTCTTTCTGTCTGGGCGCCAACACTCCATGCTGATTCGCTGTTGCTGGGATGCCCTCCTCGGGTGCTCAGCTGGGCAGTCCCCCTGGAGATGCCCCCTCTTTATCTGTCTTGGGCTCCACCACTGCTGCATCAGGTAACCCCCACAGGGATGCCCTCGTCACCTTGCTTGGGCTCTGACTCCCCGATTTCGGGCCACCACATCCCCATTGTCTGGCTCTGGAAGTCTATCTTGTTCAGCTCCACTAACGGATTTAAGATTGACTCGTTCTGGAAAAGGAGGAAAGGGAGAGGAAAAAGAGAGTGACCAGAACCCTTTGACGGCAGAGATTCTGCTTTATTCTTCAGCGATTCCTGTGACTAACAGAGTATCTTCCACAGAGTTTTTTTCCTAGAGAGAGTCAGCCTTCGAGGAGCTGGTGTATAGAGGCAGCAAGGTGAAGGCAAGAGCACCAGGCTCTGGAATCGCCTAGAATCTGGCTTTGATGCTTTGAGCTGGCGACCTTCAATGCCTCAGCTATCTTGTCTATACTATGAGGATAATAACTGTACTGACCCCACAGAGCTGTGTGAGGCTGAAGTTAGTTGATCCTTGTAAAGTGCTTAGCAGCGATCCCAGCACAAGGTAAGTAGGCGAGAAAAATGCTCTTCTGTCAAGTAGTTTGGAGCCACTTTTCCTCCCTGTGAAACGAGTCGCTGGCTGACCTCAAGGGATCCTTCCAGCTCAATATTATAGTATTCTAGCCTCAGTTTACCTGAAGAAACCAGAGGGAGGGGTGGTGAGTTAGCACGTTGGAATTCAGGCCGCTTCCTGGGTAGGTGCAGGATGGGTCTCTGAAGAGAGTTCTAGGTCAGGGAACTGCAATGAGAGGACCACACAGATGATGATGACAATAAATCCTCTACAGTTTGCAAACATTGTCTATGTGTCCTCTCATGCAATCCCTACATCAGCCTTAAGGGGGGGCATTTTTTCAGATGAGATCCTGGGGTTGGAAAAGGTCAAGTGACATTACTTGTAAGTAGCAAAAGTAGCAGGGTTGGGACTCAGGGAGTGAGTGCCTGGCAGTGCTTGTGACATGGACCCACAGGCTAGCTACATGGCTTTCCAAGAGCGACAATTCCAGCTGCTGATGCTCACTGATCTTTTCCTGAGCTACTCTGGCGGATGCCCCCATCTCTCCTCTAGGCCCCTTCGGTGGCCACACAAGTGCTTGGTATATTTGATACAGAGCCAATACAACGATAGCCCTACTGTTGGGCTTAAGCCCAGTGATTGGGGCTTAAGTTCTCATTTCAGAAAACAAAGGAGACAAACTAGTAATCAACAGAATACTATTGTTGGGATCACGAAAGGGCACTGAAGGGAAAGGGTGATTCAGACATTGGGCTTGGGAGGTCAGACTGGTTTAATCTAGGAGAACTTCCTGAAGGAGGCACTACCATTGACTTATGATTTAAAAGAAGGGAAAAGGTAGTAGTTGAGGCTGAAGGAACCAAGCCATCTAAGAAGTCTTCCCTCCCTTCCTGACCCTGTCCGTCTTACCTCCTATGGATCTGATAGTTCTGCTTCATGCATCCTGAGGCCCAGCTCCATGGCAAAAGCCAGTAAGAGATCCCAGGACGTCTGATGTCTCTAGATTGAGGCCTGGAGAGAGATGGTGCTCCTCCCCCACCCCATCATTAATCTTGCTCAACCTCTTTTGCAAACTGAGAGTCTCAGCAACTAGGGAGGAGATGTGAGAAGGAGTGCTTGCAAACTCCCCAAGCTTTCTGGAAGAAAGAGACAGTGTTTGTGTGAGGCTCCCCTGGACGTGCCTGCCACAGCACTGTGTACTCCCATTCGGGCCCTGAACCCGGGGGCTGGGCAGGACAGCCAAGTGTAACCGCTGCACACCACGGAGCATCGGCAGGAACGTGTTTTGGCAGGTGGTAGAGCGGGGCCAAATACCTCCGGGTTCCAATGCAATAGATGATGGAAGACCAATTAATTTTTTACAGCGGGAGAAACAGCTAAAAGATTAACAAGCATTAATTATTTATTGACTTGCTGCCTATGCAAAAAGGTGAAAAACTGCCCCGTATGGGGAAATTAATCTCTCCCATCATCTCAGCTGTTGGGTGCTATCTGCCTGTGCGTGGAGGTCATGCAATCGTCTCCAGGCGGTGGGTGAGATCATTTAGGAAGCAAGGAGGAACTTTTACCAGTTTCTTTCAGGGTTGCGAAAAAGTGTAGCATCTAGGAGTTTCTACTATTCCATCTTTCAGGCGTTCTAGCCCCTACACAGAAAGAACAAGCCCGATACCTGAACTTCATCTCAGTCCTGCAGTTCAGGCCCCTGAGACAGGTGGTGGGGGACAAACAATGGGACAACACAGGGCCTGGCAGCCAGCCAGCCCTGGGCACATGGGCTCAGAACAGGGGTCGGGGAGCCACGGGGTTTCCTCCATTGCCCAAGTGAGTCAGCGGCGGTTTCCAAACCCATGTGGGGTTCCGATACCATGTGGGGTATCCCTCTATGTCAGAGGAAATTGCTGAGCTTTGTGAAATCTGATCAGTGAGCTGGGTCTCTCCGTCCTTCCAGACCCAGTGAGTGAGGACTTGGGGTGAAGATGTGCTGGGAAGAACTGGATTGCTAGGCTCTTGTTGTCCTTCACCCCATTTCCGCCCACCACCAAACTGAGCTCCAAGTCTTTTGTTCTGTCTCTTGACTCCATCCTCCTCCTTCCAGCCCCACTGCCTGATGGTCTCAGGTACTCTGCCTAAAATCCTTCCACAGCCCCCAGCCTATCCCTTGCTTGATATTCCCGAGTGGTGAGGAACCTCTGCTCTCCCTCCTGTCTTGCACTGTCTGGGAGATGCCCTGAGGTCTCATAAGCTCTGTAGCTGCCCCTGGGACTCTGCACCTCTTCCCAGATGGCTCTGCTCTGCCCAGAACCCCCGCCCCGCCACCCCGCTGCATGGAATTCCTACTTCTCTCTCAAGACTGATCCAGTCTTGACATTATGGCAGGGGGTGGAGGCTTTCTTCGTGGATGTGGATACCGGGTGATAAGCTCCCCGGTAACTATATCATTACAATTGGGAGGAATATGATGAAGGAAGACACCTGTGCTCTGACAGCTTGTGATAGGGAGGCCCCGAAATAATCTGGCCAGAGCAGGCCTCCCAGAGGAGGGACATTAATGGGACTTGGTGTCTTTTGGGCCATGGGTTCGATTCCCATGTGGGGAGCAACTTCCATTTGTTCTTGAACCCACCTGTCCTGCAAATAAGCCCTCTTACCACAAGGGGTCCTGGTTGAGCCTAGCCCAGCCAGAACTCCTCTCCCCTTGGAGACGTGGTGCTTGGTCGCTCCACACATTGGGAGGGAGCTCTTCTGACTGGGCTAGTCCTGGCATTTTGGAGATGACTTTTTGTGGGATGGCCCCACTTACCCTGGGACTTCTGCATTTAGTTCCCATTATCTAGCCCAAGGTCACCAGCAGCTATTTGCTCGCAGTCTCTTCAGCATTTCGGCCAGGTCTGAAGGTGCAAGGTGAGATAAAAATTCATACCTGGCATAACAAACCATTTGGGGGGAAACTTCCATTTCCAGCTAGGGGGCCTGTGATAAAGCACTGTGTCTGTCTTCCCCTCCCGTAGCTGTGGCCTCCTCGGCCATGCAGGAAGGAGCCAGACATCTGAGTCCCTTGTAGGTCAGGAGGGCTCCTATCGGGGCTCCTGGGTGCCTCCTCCCAGGGCCTGTCTCAGATGGGAAAGAACAGGCGAGAGTGGTTTCCCCAAAACCCATCTTTACCCCTTGGCAGAATGGGTGAGCATATGATTCGAGAAACACCAAGGAGGTTCAATAGAACCAAAGTCTTCTCCTCACCAAGATCCAATCACACCTAAAATTCCATAGTTGGAAATTGATTGAAGACAGGCAGTGCCCTCACTTCAAGGCATCCTGTAAAAATCACCAATAACCATTACCCTTCATTTGCTGTCTTGTGGTATTTAAAGTGATTCTGCATACCTGCCTCATGAATCCTCACGAATTTCTGGGGGACAGGCACTGTCATGATACTCTTCATTTTATGGAGGAGAGACTTGCCCAAGGTCCTCAGAAGCCTGTCTGTGTTCTCTCTATTATCTCGTGAACCATGCAAGTAGCTTGATGTGGATGAATTTGTCTGATCACTGGGCCTTTTGGCAGCAAAGCTGGACAGCCTGGTGGTATCGGGGAAGAGGCCAGTAATCCACCTGGAGGAAGAGGAGTGAGAGCTGAGGGCCCAAAAGTGGGAAAACCCAGGAGAAGGAACCCCAGGTGCAATGGGGGCCATGTTCTCTCCATGCCAGGCAGAGTGTCTGTTCTTGGGGCATTTCAGGCCCCTTGGAAGTGCGTTTTCACACTTATTGGTTCTTTGGATTTGAAGAAGCACAGGCCTATTTCAAATGATTTCCTGGCCAGGGTCTGTGAGCAGGGACATGTGGGCATTGCTCAGTGATTTGGGGCTATGGGTTAGTACCCCATCAGTCTGGGATCCCCCAGCTTTCTTCCCTGGCTCCCTCCCTTCCCTCCTTCCCTTCTCTTCCCTTCCCTTTTTTCCTCCCTTCCTTCCTTCCTTCCTTCCTTCCCTTCTTTCCTCCCTTCCCTTCCCTTCCTTTGCCTTCCCTTCCCTCCCTTCTTTCTTTCTCTTTTTTATTAAGGTTTAGTTGACATATAACACTATACTAGTTTCAAGTGTATAACATAATGATTCAATATTTGCACATATTGCAAAACAATCACGATAAGTCTATTGAACATCTATCACCATACGTAATAGTGAACAATTTTTTTCTTGTGATGAGGACTTAAGATCTACTGTCTTTGCAACTTTCAAGTATGCAATATAGTATTATTAATTATAGACACCACACTGTACATTACATCCCCAGGACATAGTTATTTCATAACTGCAAGTTCATACATTTTGACCACCTTTACCTGTTTCTCCCACCCCCTGCTTCTGGCAACCACCAGTCTGCTCTCTATATCTGTGAATTTGATTTGTAGTTTTTGCTATTTAAATTCCCCATATAAACAAGTATTTGTCTTCCTCTGTCTGACTTATTTCACTTAGCATAAGGCCCTCCAGCTTCATCCGTGTTGTTGCAAACAACAAGATTTCATTCTTTTCTCTAGCTGAATAGTATTTCTTTGTGTATATAGACCACATCTTCTCTATCTAGTTATCCATTGATGGACATTTTGGTTGAGTCCATATCTGGCTCTTGAAAATATAAACACATGGGACGCATATATAATGGACATGCTTTTCAATTAGTATTTTTGTTTTCTTTGGCTAAATACACAGAAGTGGACTTGCTAGATCATATTTTTTGAGGAACCTCCATACTCTTTTCCATAGTGGCTGTCTCAATTTACATTCCCATCAGCAGTGCACAAGGGCTTCCTGTTCTCCACACCCTGGCCAACATTTGTCATCTCCTCTCTTTTTGATACTAGCCATTCTAACAGGTGTGACATGAGATCTCATTGTGCTTTCGATTTGTATTTCCTTGGTGAAGAGTGATGTTGAGCATCTTTTCATGTGCCTGTTGGCTATCTGGATGTCTTCTTTGGCAAAATGTCTACTCAGATCCTCTGCCCATATTTTAATGAGATTGTGTGATGTTTTTGTTCTGTGTGATGTTTTGTTTTGTGTGATGAGTTGTATGAGTTCTTTGTATATTTTGGATATGAACCCCTGGTGAGATATAGGATTTGCAAATATTTTTTCCCATTCAGTAGGTTGTCTTTTTCTTTGTTGGTGATGTTCTTTGCTGTGTGGAAGCTTTTCAGTTTGATGTAGTCCTACTTGCTTATTTTTGCTTTTGTTGCCTTTGCTTTTGGAGTCAGATCCCCAAAAGACCAAAGTCAAATAGCTTACTGCCTCTGTTTTCTTCTAAGAGTTTTATGGTTTTAGGTCTTACATGCAAGTCTTTAATCCATTCTGAGTCAATTTTTGTGTATGGCATAAGATAGTGGCCTAATTTTATTCTTTTTCATGTGGCTGTTCAATTTTCCCAACATCTATTGAAGAGACTGTCCTTTCCCCATTGTATATTCTTGGCTATATGTCATAAATTAATCATTTCGGTGTCAGTTAATTTCTGGGCTCTCTCTTCTGTTCAATTAATCTTTGCATCTACTTTTAATGTCAATACCATACAATTTTTTTAAAAGATTTTATTTTATTTATTTGACACACAGAGAGAGAGATCACAAGTAGGCAGAGAGGCAGGCAGAGAGAGAGAGGGAAGCAGGCTCCCTGCCAAGCAGAGAGCCCGATCCGGGGCTCGATCCCAGGACCCTGAGATCATGACCTGAGCCGAAGGCAGAGGCTTTAACCCACTGAGCCACCCAGGCGCCCCAATACCATACAATTTTGATGACTATAGCTTTGTAACTGAGTTAGCAATCAGGGAGCATGATGACTCCAGCTTTGTTCTTCTTTCCCAAGACTGCTTTGGCTATTTGGGGTCTTTTGTGGTTCCATACAAATTTTGGGATTCTTTGTTTCATTTCTGTGAAAAATGCCATTGGAATTTGACAGGGATGGCATTGAATCTGCAGATTGCTTTGGGGAGTATGGATATTTTAACAATACTAACTCTTTCAACCCATGAATACAAATATCTTTCCATTTATTTGTTTCTTCTTCAATTTCTTTCATCAATGTCTTAAAGTTTTTCTGTGTACAGGTCTTGTCACCAGCAAGGACTATCTTCTCCTCACTTTGGATCTCTCTGAGGTGGTGCTAACCTTTGTCAGGAACTTGTCTCCCCCTGGGTTATAGGGTGTTTCCAACAGCCTCCTAAGCAGGGAGCTGGGAGTGGACGCCCTCCTCAGTTCCTATCCTGGAGGGTGGAGGGACCAGGTGGGTAAATTTAATAAAACAGGCATATCATTTGGTAAGTTTGACATCAAATCTTTGGGGGAAAATTTAGAAAGATAAGTAAATGTATAGTGTGTGCACAGTTTAAAAAGCTCATTTAATCATTCATTCAGCAAATACTGGTTGTATTAGGCCTCCCAGAGATGTTGAGGTCACAGAAGTGAACAAAGCACATGGTGCCCCCCCTTGTGGAGGTGACATGCTGGTGGCAGAGGCAGACAAGAGCAGGAAACTCATAAATAAGGACATCGGCAGGTGTGTTAGGCTGCAAGTACTGAGAAAGAAGAAATGTGGGACTGGGTAGGAGGAGTTGGCCACACAGAGGGGCAAGGGGACTAGTTGAATCGTTAAATGAGATCCCAGAAAGGACTTACGGAAAGGTGAGAGTTCGCCATGCATCGGAGGAGATTGGGACAGGATGTGGACATTTTTTTACTTCCAGCTCTGGAAACCTGGCTTATGGGGACTCCACAAGCCAGCAATGGGACGGGTGCTCAGTGAACAGCCAGCACAGTGGGGTGGAGGGAACAAGAAGAGAGGAAGGGGAGAAGACCAGAGAGGTTTGGGGTTGGAGGAGGGAAGGCAGATCATACGGGGCCTCGGAGGCCACCCTAAGGACTTCAGCTTTCACTCTAGGAGAAAAGGGGAGCCGCCGGCGCCTTTTGAGGCCTGACAAGATGGCCCCAGAGAACTCGTTCCAGCCCTGATGCTGCCAGGCGCCTGCCATGACACTTGGACAAATCAGGTAACCTCTTTGGGGTCTACTTGCATTAGGGGTGAGATGAGACGGTTAGATTGGGGTGTTTCCAGGGTCTGTTGTAAATCCTGGGGTGTTAGAAGCAGACCACATCAAGCCAACTCTTCCCCAGTGTTTCTGTCACCACAGAAAGTGCCCTGGCTCCCTGGCTAACATCTCCTAATCTTCACTCTCCTTTTCCAGTTTGCCCCACAGGCAAACCCAGGTCCCCAGGTGCATCCGAAGTGAGAGCCATTGGCCCTGGGAGAGATGGCTGAATTCCTCGCCTCGCCCATGGGAGATGAGTACAGCTCTCTCCAAGGCAATCCCTTTTTCTGGCTGGGACCAACGGTAGAGCCTTTTCCCAGGGTGAGGCACGCCCACGGTCTGCCCCCAACAACCCCTGCTGGGCTGGCAGGATTACGAGAGGGAGAGGAAACAGCGACAGGCCTCAACAGGTCCCGCTGGGAGGGGAGCAGGAGTGGCAGGCAGTGCCCTTTCCTGGGCAGGGTGGCAGAATCAGGGTGCAGCACCAGTGAGAAGGCTGGGGCAGCCTGCGTGTCACTCTGGGGGTTAGAGAAAAACACCTCAGCTGGGAGAGACCCTCCTTCCATGTGTGGTTTCCAGGAGTAGCTGCCAAAGCCCGTTTTGATGCGGGATTGTCAGAAGGGAGGAATTTCCCTTTTCTGGGCAAAGAGAGTGTGAAAAGGACCAGCAAAGGTGTTCAGAGCTCCTCTCTCCCCCCTGTCTCCCTGACCAGTGCTGGCCTTGGGCTGGGGGCAGGCCATCTCTGCCTTTGCTTCCTTGTCCCTCCCACCTCCAACAAACCATCATTTCTGCTTTTCCTCTATTGCTGGCTTGTAGAGTCCCCATTAGCCAGGTTTCCAGAGATGGAAGTAAAAAAATGTCATCCAGCCAACGGTTTTGAAACTCCCTGCTCTCCGTGGGCACGGCTGCTAGGCCTGCAGGAGAAGGGAGTCAAACTTCAAGAACAGATTAAATGTGGAGTCTGGACTAGTGGGTCCATAGCTTTCCAAAAGCACAGGCCAACATTTCTGCAAGGGGAATTTTTTTTTAAAAAATCAGGTTTATTGAGGTATCACTTACATGGAGTAAAATTGATTTATTTAGGTGTCTAGTTCAATGAGTTTTGACAAATGTAAATCGTCCTGCAACCACCACCACAGACAAAATATAGAATATTTCCACCACTCCGGAAAGTTCCCTCAGGCCCCTTTGTATTCAATTCTTCTTTACCCCCTGCCTCTGCCAGGAAGTGTTTTCCCTGAATCATATAGAATCACATGTTTCCTTTTCTGTAAATGTCTTTGTGTCTGTCTTCTTTCAGTCACGCCTATGTTCTTGAGAATCATCCAAGTTGTTGGAAGGGTAATTCTTCCTCCCATTGCTGTAAAGGACCATCACTTCATTTTTTTTTTTTTTTTACTTTTTATTGAAGTAAATTATATATAACATAAAATTTCCCCTCTTAGCCATTTTAAGGGTACAATTCAGTGGTATTAATTATATTTGCATATTGCACAACATTCACCACTATGCCAAAATATTTCTAAAACTCTTCCTCACCCCAGACAGAAACTATGTGCCCATTAAGTGAGAGCTCCTCATGGCCCCCGTCACCTCAAATCCACTACCTGCTTCTATGAATTTCCCTATTCTATACATTTTATAGAGGTCGGATAGACAACACTTGTTCTATTGTCTCTGGCTTATTTCACTCAACATAATGTCTTCATTCAAGTTGAAGCATGTATCACAATTTCATTTTGTATGGCCGAGTAATATTCCAGTGTGTGTGTGTGTGTGTGTGTGTGTGTGTGTGTGTGTGTGTATCACATTTTGTTTATCGGTTCATCAGTTGAGGGACATTTGGATCATTTCTACCTTTCAGTTATTGTGAATAATGCTGCTGTGAACATCGTCAGACAAGTATCAGTTTGAGTCCCTCTTTTCATTTTTTTTTTAGATTTTATTTATTTGACAAAGAGAGAGAGAGACTGCACACATAAATGGGGGGAGGGTTAGAGGGAGAGGGAGAAACAGATTCTTCGCTGAGCAGGAAGCCTGATGTGGGGCTCGATCCCAGGACCTCGGGATCATGACCTGAGCCGAAGGCAGATGCTAAACCGACTGAGACACCCGGGTGCCCCTGAGTCTCTCTTTTCAATTGGTTTTTTAAGCACATAATAGCAGTGGAACTGCCAGGTTATATTGTAATTCTGTGTGTAACTTTTTGAGGAACCGCCAAATTTTGTCTGCATCATTTAACATTCCCACCAGCAAAACATGACGGTTCCAATTTCTCTGCATTCTTGCCAACTCTTTTAGTTTCTGTCAAAAAAAAAATGTTATGACCATTCTAGTAGATGCAAAGTGGTGTCTGATTGTGGTTTTGATTGCAGCCTAGTGACTAATGATGTTGAGTATGTTTTCATGTGTCTATTGGCCATCTGTGTATCTTATTTGGAGAAGCATTTGTTCAAGTCTTTTGCCCATTTCTGAATTGAGTTGCAGGAGTTTTTATACATTCTGGATATTAAACCCTTACCAGGTATGTCATTTGCAAATATTTCCTCCCTTTCTGTGGGTTGTTTTTTCATGCTCTTGATAGAATCTTTCGACACCCAAAGACTCATAAAATGAGTCAGCACGTGTCCCCCGCTTTCAGTTTTTGGGGACAAATTTGAGAAGGATTGGTATTTATTCTTTTTTAAATGTATGATAGAATTAATCAGTGAAGCCATCTGCTCTTTTTTTTTATTTGGAGGTTTTTAATTACTGGTTGAATCTCCTTACTAATTTTAGACTTACTTAGAGTTTCTATTTCTTCATGATTCAATTCTGGTAGTGCTTCTAGAAATTTATCTATTTCTTTTATTTTTTGAAAGATTTTATTTATTCATTTGAGAGAGGAAGTGGGAGAGAGCATGAGCCGGGGTGAGGGACAGAAGGAGAGGGAGAAGCCAACTCCTTGCTGAGCAGGGAGCAGGACATGAAACTCGATCGCATGTTAGATTTCAGCATACAAATTTTGGGGGCACACAAACATTCAGTCAACAGACAGCCTATCTATGCCTTTTGGTTGGGGAGTTTAATACATTTACATTTAAAGTAATCACTGATAAGAAAAGGACTTGCCTTCTGCCAATTAATTTTTTTCTCTACATTTTATATGCTTTCCCCCTCAATTCCCTCATTACTGCCTTTTTGGAATTTAGTTGCTTTTTAAATTTTTTTTCTAGTACATCATTCGATTCCTTTTTTCTCCCTTTTCTATATAGTTTTTGGTTATTTTCTTTGTGGTTGGCTTGGGGATTACAATTAACATTTTAAACTTTAACAACATAGTTTAAGTAATACCAATTTAGTTTCAATAATATACAAACGCCTGTTCTTATACATTGTTGTCCCCCCTTTATATTGTTGTTGTCACATATTTTGTCTTTATAATTGTTTGCTCAGTAACATAGATTTATAGTTTTTTTATGCATTTGCCTTTTAAATCATATAGAAAAAGAAAGAAGTTACAAGCAAGAAATAAAATAATGCTGACTTTTATATTTACTCGTGTAGTTACCTTACAAGTGTTCTTTATTTCTTCATATGGCTTCGAATTACTTCCAATAGTAATTTAACAAATTTATTTATTTAAACAAATGTTTTAGTAACTAACTTCCTTAGCTTTTGTTTATCTGTGGATTTCTTAATTTTCCCTTCATTCTTGAAGGATTGTTTTGTCAGGTATGAAATTTCTGATTGATGGTATTTTTTCTTTAGCCCTTTTATATACAAATAAAAGAATAAATAAAATGGAAATATATCATATATAATATATGTTATCTAAATACATATATATAGGGGTGCCTGGGTGGCTCAGTCTATTAAGTGTCTGCCTTAAGCTCAGGTAATGACCCCCGAGTCCTGAGATAGAGCTCTACATTGGATTTCTGGCTCAGTGGGGAGTCTGCTTCTTCCTCTCCCTCTCCCTCTGCCCCTACCCTTTCTCGTGTTCTCTCTCTCAAATGAATAAATAAAATCTTTATATACATATATACATACATATATATGTATATATGCGTGCGTGTGTATATATATATATATATATATATATATATATATATAATATTGAAGTCTTCTGACCTTCATGGTTTCTGATGAGAAATCAGCTGTTAATCTCATTGAGGATCACTTGTATGTGATGAGTTGCTTCTCTGCTGATTTCAAGATTCTCTTTGTTGATTTGACTTTAGTGTTTGACAGTTTGACTTTGGTGTTTCTTTGTGTGGAGCTCTTTGAGTTTGATCTGCTTGTAGCCTGTTAAACTTCTTGGTTGTGTAGATTTCTATATATTTTATCAAATTTGGAAAGTTCTCAGCCATTATTTCTCCCAATATTTTTTTCTCTCCCCCCTTCTCCTTCTAGGATCTGATGATACAGATGTTGGTATGTCTGATGGTGTCCCACAGCTTCTGTTCACTTTTATTTATTCTTTATCTCCTCAGACTGGATAGCTTCAACTGTCTTATCTTCAAGTTCACTAGTTCTTTATTATGCATACAAAAATCTGCCATTGAATCCCTATAGTGAATTTTTATTTAAGTTATTATACTTTTGAACTTCAGAATTTCGTTTGGTTCCTTTTTATAATTTCCATCTCCTTACTGACATTTCTTGCTTGTTCATACATTGCTCTCCTGATTTCCTTTAGTTTTATTTTATTTATTTATTTATAATTTTTAAAAAAGATTTTCTTTATTTATTTGAGAGAGAGCGAGCCAGAGACAGCCTGAGAGGGAAGAAGGTCAGAGGGAGAAGCAAGCAGACTCCCCATGGAGTTGGGAGCCTGATGTGGGACTCGATCCTGATAATCTGGGATCATGACTTGAGCTGAAGGCAGCCACTTAACCAACTGAGCCACCCAGGTGTCCCTCCTTTAGTTTCAGATCCATAGTTTCCTTTAGCTCATTGAGTACAGTTAAAACAGTTGATTTAATGTCTTTGACTAGTAATTTTGATATCTGGGCTTCTTCAGGTATATACGTTTCTATCAAATTCTTCTTTTTCTGTGAATGAGCCACATTTTTTCTGTTTCTTCGTATACTTTGTAATTTTTTGTTGAGAACTTAATATTTTGAGTGTTACTCAAAATATTGAGTGAGAATATTTGGTGAGAATCAGATTCTATTCCTCTCTGGATTGCTTTTGAGGCCTTGGTCCTCCATTTGTATAGTGACTTTTCCAAGCTATTTTTGCAATGTCTGTATTTCCTATTGCATGTGGTCACTGAAGTTTCTGTCCCATTATCTCTGTGGTCAGCCTGTGACATGACAAAGATTTCCTTGCATGTCAAAGTTTAGTAGCCTCTCCATTCATCAAGCATCCTCTAGCTGAATGACCATTGCTTTGATTTGGTCCATAGGTTATGTTCTTTATTTTTTTAAGTTCTTATTTATATTAAGTAATCTCTACACCCAATGTGGGGTTCAAACTCACAACCCTGAGATTAAGAGTCATATGTTCTTCCTACTGAGCCAGCTGGGCACACTCTCCATAAGTTATATTTTTATGACAGAAATTAATAAATCAAAAATGTAGTCACAAGTCGAGGGTATTTAATATTTCCAAATATCCCCCCAAAATATTGTTTTACCAATTTATATTCTCACTAGTAGATTATGAATGTCCATTTTCGCATCTGCTCACCAACATCAAGCATTATTTTAATTTTTTAATCTTTGCCAATTTGAGAAATGAGAATGATGTTTCATTGTTGTTCTGATTTTAGGTTACTTGTTTATTAGGGAGTCTGAATGTATTCTTTGGTTATTTGTATTTATTGTTGTTAATTGCTATTTCATGTTTTTGGCCAGTTTGGGGTATCTCTCTCTTTTTATTCTTTATTCATTTATGAGTAGAAAGTCTTCTAAAAGGCCATAATACCTTTGGGGAAAAAAAAAAACATTAGAATAAGTTACTTGGTTAATAGTGTTGGGAACGTTTGCTCTTTATACGGCAAAAGTTAATTGGAATTCCTACTTTACATATGTAAGGAAGTAAGGATTCTATATGGAATAAACATCTAAATATAAAAGTCTGAAGTAGGAGCACCTGGGTGGCTCAGTTGGTTAAGCATCTGCCTTCGGCTCAGGTCATGATCACATGGTCCTGGCATGGAGCCTCAAGTCGGGCTCCCTGCTTGGTGGGGAGCCTGCTTCTCCCCTTCTTTCAGGCCACTCCCCCTGCTTGTGCTCTTTCACTCTCACTCTCTCTTAAATAAATAAATAATAAATAAAAGGCCTAACTACAAAACTAATGAGAAAAATTTTCAAATAGATTTTTGACATTGGGGTGGAGGAAGGACTCCCACACCATAATACATAAGGAGGGAAATAGAGTTTTTTGAACACATTAAAGTGAAAGATTTCTGTTCAATGAAGGATGAAACAGTAACAGGAAACTGATAAACTTAGAAGATACTTTCTATGACTAAAAGTAACAAAGGGTTAGTATCTGACACATCAACCAGAAAAATATGGACACCAAAAAGAAAACTAGGAAAAGCATAGGCATATGTAACACACAGAAAAGGAAACTTGACTTACCAATAAGTGTAGATCTTCCTCAACTTATGATAGGGTTACATTTCAATAGAACCATTGTAATTTGAAAATATCATAGTCAAAGATGCATTTAATACTCCTAACCTATTGAACATCATAGCTTAGCCCAGCCTACCTAAAATACGGCCAGAACACTTACATTTGCCTACAGCTGGGCAAAATCATCTAATACAAAACCCATTTTATAATAGAGTGTTGAATAGCTCATGTAATTTATTGAATATTGTACCGAAAGTGATGAACAGAATGGCTGTAAGTATACTGGTTGTTGACCCTTGTGATCATGTGGCTGACCGGGAGCTGCACAGCATCTTGAGAGACTATGATACCATATACCTGGATAAAGATCAAAATTAAAAATTCAAAGTATGGTTTGTACTGAATGAATATTGCTTTTCAACCATCATTAAGTTGAAAAATCAAAAGTTAAACTGTCATAAGTCAGAGACTATCTGTATATAAAAAGATACTAATCTTACCAGTAATCAGAGAAATGCAAACCTAAAACAAGAATAAGGTGATACTTTAGCCTTGTTTGATTGACAAAAATTTTGAAGCCACCTAATAATAAGTGCTGGTGAGGATGTGAAGAAGTGGAAACCCTAATGCACTGCTGATAGAAGTGTAAATTGGTGTTGCCATTTTGGAGAGTTAGCTTTCTTGAACTTAAGTGTTCATACACCTGTAACCAAGCAGTTCCACAGTAGAAAAGCTCACACATGAATGCAGAAGGAGACCTTAAGAATAAGTTTGTCACAGCACTGATTTTGGTAGCAAACATGAAAATGTCTTAGGGTCCATCTAGGGGAAACTAGTAGCAATAAAGTGCATTATATGTATATGATGGAATACTGTCTAGTATTTGGAAAAAAATAAACTTGAGATACATGTAATAATGTGGTTATTCCTCAAAAATATAATGTTGGGTAAAAACAGGAACAGAATAAGATAAAATGGGGTCTTCCATGAACCAATAATGATAGCATTTCATAAAAGGAAGAGTATGATCGACTTAAACATATGTCCTTGAGAAAAAAACATGTACCTACATACAAACAGGAGAGTTTAAAAAGTTGTGTGTGGGGGTGTGTGTTTGTGATAGCTGGACAGAAAATTTAGGGAAAGAAAAAGGAGAATTTTATATTCTAGGAATTAAAATAATTTCAAATGGAGCATTTGATATCCTCATGTTCAAATGAGGATATCAAATGCTCCTCACTATATGAGGAGCTATTTTGCTGATTAGCAAATTTATTTCAACCAAATAAATTCCCATCTTAAAAATTTCTCACTGATTCTCAAATTTTTTTTTTTAATTTATTTATTAGAGAGAGAGAGTGAGAATGAGAGAATGAGAAGGTCAGAGGGAGAAGCAGACCTCCCGCAGAGCCGGGAGTCCGATATGGGACTCGATCCCGGGACTCCGGGATCATGACCTGAGCCGAAGGCAGTCGCTTAACCAACTGAGCCACCCAGGCGCCCTCAAAATTTTTTTTTAAGATTTAATTTTTAAGTTTATCTGCACACCCAATACAGGGCTCAAACTCACAGCCCTGAGATCAAGAGTTGCACACACCACTGACTGAGCCAGCTAGGTGCTCCAAAAGCATCTCACTGATTGTTTGATCAGTTTGTCCACTGTAGTATATTCAATGTTGACCCCCAAGAGACATATGCGTGTTCTAATCCTATGGAACCTATAAATTGGACCTCACTTGGAAAATGGGTCTTTGCAGATGTAATTAAGCTAAGAATATTGAGATGAGATCATCTGGTACATCAGGTGGGTCTTAACCCCGTGACAAGTGTCTTTATATGAGACACCCGGGAGAGAGACACATGAGGAGAAGGAGGAGAAGTTCACATGAAGACAGGCATAGATGGATTGGTGTTATTCGGTCACAAGCCAGGGAATGCCCGGATCCTCCAGAAGCTGGAAAAGGTGAGGGAGGAATCTCTCCCCTAGAGCCTTTGGGAGAAGCACAGCCTTGCCAACCCCTCGATTTTGGACTCTGGCCTCCAGAAATGTGAGAACAAATATGTGTTGTTTTAAGCCACCAGGTTTGTAGTTAGTTGTTACATGGTGATTTGCCCTAGGAAACCAAGACATGAATTCGCCTTCTTTTCCCTTTATAGCGTCTCAGCTCTCCCTGTAGAAGAGCAAAACGAGCTTCCTCCTATGGTCCCAAGCACGATGATTTCTCATATCCTGTGTTTACAGGGTCTCATCCTTCACTTAGGCTTCCCAAAAAGCCAAGCTTGAAGGTGATAGAAAGACATGGGGTTCAATTAAATGAAATCACATGACAAAATGTTACGGTTTATTAGTAACGTTAATTGGTCAAAAAGAAAGTCTCAGTTTGGTGGGAATAGGCATGTAACCTGTAACACCAATCTCCCCTTTCACGAGAGAGAGAGCAGGATTTAGGCTCAGCTCTTTGAAAGCTGGCAACAGGATCTGGTTAGATAGTGATTACGTTGTTTGGGCTTCACTGAATTTATTTTCATGCTTGGCTATCTTCTACTTAGTGTAAGTGATGCCAATTTTTCTTTTAGGCCTATAATAGCAGCTTTCCTTTATAAACAAATGAATCTAAATTGAGACGTGAGTGATTTTAAAGAAACATATTAAGTAAATAACAGTAGAGATAATACACAGATAGGGCAATGTCTGTGAAGGTGGGAAATACTATATTATGCCTGGAAGCCTATCAAAGTATTTTTTCCCAAGGGAAGTTCCCTCTGTACGAAGAATTCTGATGCCAGTACTTGTCTATTTCTGAACTGTTTTGACTCATCTCTTGGTTAACTGTTTTTCATTTTCATTTATTTACAAGAAGGGCTCATGGATACTATGGTCCCTGAATTTTTGTATGTTTCACATTGCTCCTGCCTCTGATTCACAGTAACACGTTATGGACATTATTCTGCCATCTTCTTGCACTAAATGCTGCTGGATTCTCATTGCTTACTGTCTTCTCCCACCCTATTTCCCACCAGTATCTGTGAATTACTTTTTGTTCTTGGGTACACAAGACCTGCTCCTCTTACTTTGAAGTATAGCAGATTCATCAAGACTCATCTCAGAGTTGAGCATTTTGTATCACTTTTTCCCAGAACCCAATGTACCTCTTTCAATTTCCTAACACAGTTCTTTCTTCCTTTTTAAAATATTAGTGGGCACCCGGGTGGCTCAGTTGATTAAGCGTCTGTCTTCAGCTCAGGCCCTGATCTCAGGGTCCTGGGATCCTGGGATTCTTGGAAATGCGGGTCCTGGGATCGAGGCTCCCTGCTTAGCTGAGAGCCTGCTTCTCTCTCTCCCTCTGCCTGTAGCTCCCCCTGCTTGTACTCTCTAATAAATAAATAAATCTTTAAAAACAATTAGTAAATAATTTTTCTATTTAATGTGTTGTAGTATTTCCTCTGGGGACATGAATAACAATGTATTGGATCATTTTCCTCTGTATCTTTTATCTTCCTCCTTATCACTTCAATTTTGTTTTTTCTATGCATTTTCTGTGACTAATCACAGATTCTTTTGGAATGTGATGGATTTAGTATTTAGATATGTTCATTTTGTTCCTTGCTGCTTCAAAGTTGTTTATTAACTATGTAATTGTTATTCTGCATCTCAGTTTTTTCTTAGCTCTGTTGTGACCATTATTCATCTCATTTAATTTTCTCATCCGATTACTTATTTTTGCTTCATGGAGTTTATGTTTTTCTTTTTTTTTTCTAAATACAAAACATTTGTTTTGGAGTTTTCCCCTGTTTCTTAGGGTTGTGTTATCTTCCAGAATGGATCCTCAGTACCCGTTTACACTATGTACACTATGTACTTTATTATACTATTCCTTCCTGTGTTTGCTTTAACATCTTGGCATATTTTGCCATGAATTTTATTCTTAAATATACGTAATATAAGCAGTCCTATCAGCCCATCTCATTTGCCTGGATAGAGTGTGAGTCAGTTTTTCTTGGTGCTCATCTCCATGTGTCTGAGTCCTTTTGTCTTTCTTCAATATTATTTCTATTCTTGTAATATTTCTTTTTTTTAAAAGATTTTATTTATTTATTATTAGAGAGAGAGAGACTGAGAATGAGAAGGGAGAAGAAGGTCAGAGGGAGAAGCAGACCTCCCGCAGAGCCGGGAGTCCGATATGGGACTCGATCCCGGGACTCCGGGATCATGACCTGAGCCGAAGGCAGTCGCTTAACCAACTGAGCCACCCAGGTGCCCTATTCTTGTAATATTTCTTATCCTTATCAAGTTACTTAAACTTTCTGTCTCCATTTCAACTGTTTATAAAATGGGAATATTTTAATAATAGTGCTTACTTTACAGGTTGAGCATTAAATGAGCTATAAAGTGCAAAGTGTTTATCATGGTATACTAGGGGATAAGATCCCCAGGGAGGGGGGGCTTTCAATTCCCCGACTTCTAAGCACTGAGTGCCCATGCAAGCAAGGGGTCCTTAGACTTCTCTACCTATACTCTCTTGATGATCTCATCCTCTATTGTAATGTTAATATCATTCACAAGCTGATGACTGTCAAATTTCAGACTTTAGCTTGGACTTCTCTCCTATTCTCTGGACTTGTATTTCTTAACACTTAGTTAGCATTTCCCCTCAGTGCCCATAGACATCTCAAAGTTAATATGTTCAAAATTGATCTCCTGATCGTCATTACCTTCCTTTCCCTGAACTCACTCCCCCCGTAGTCTTCACCATCATTGTTAATTATAACATCACCTTTTCATTTGCTCAGGACAAAAACATGGTAATCATTCTTGATCTCACATTCACCTCAATCCTTCAAAACAGAATCCAGAATCCTACCACTTGTCATCATCTCCATGACCAAGCACGGCCATCAATCACAGGCATCATTGTAAATACCTCTACTTCTGTGTTCAACCTCCACCCCCTCACTCCCCACCAAGTCTATTCTCAATACAGTAGTGAGGGTGATCTCATTAACACGTAAATGGAAAAAATATCGGTCCTCTCCTGAAAGCCCCCCAATGGCATTTCATGTCACTGGGAGAAAGATAAAGCCAGAGTCTTTACAAGATTCTGTATGATATAACCTTAGCCACCTCCCTGAGGAATAGATGTGTGATTTTTATAAAACTTTTCTGCATATATTGAGATGATCATATGGCTTTTACAAATCTATCAATATGGTAAATAATATTGGTTCATTTTCAAATGTTGACCTAACTCTGCATTCCTGGTTTAAACTCCACACGATCATTATCTGTTTTATATATCGGTGGATTCTACTTGCTAAAATGTTCTTCATTTTCTAGTTCTTAAATTAGCAGCTGAGATCATTAGAGACCTTTATGTAGGTGTTTAGTGCTAAATATTTCCCACTAAGTACTGCTTTAGCTGCACCCCACTCTTTGCACATATTGTTATTTTCATTTTCATCCCATTCAAATGTTTTCTCATTTCCCTTTTGTTTATTAGGAAAGAGAGTGAGAGAGAGCATGAGAGGGGAGAGGGTCAGAGTGAGAAGCGGACTCCCCATGGAGCTGGGAGCCCGATGTGGGACTCAATCCCGGGACTCCAGGATCATGACCTGAGCCGAAGGTAGTTGCTTAACCAGCTGAGCCACCCAGGCGCCCCTCTCATTTCCCTTTTGATCTATAAAGGGAAATAACCTTTATAAATAAATAAATAATCATAAATAATATAATATAATAATAAAAAATTATAAATAAATAAATAACCCTGTGGGTTATTTACAATTCCATTAGTTAGTTTCCAGGTATTTGGGGATTTTCTAGAGAAGTTTCTACTACTGATTTTGAATTTAATTCCACTGTGGCCACAAAAGTGGTGACTTGAGTCCTTTTAAGTGTATTGATGGTCTAGAATATGATATCCTGTGGTAAATGTCAATAAGAATGTGTGTTTTGGAATTGTTGAGTGGTGTGTTCTCTAAGTGTCATTTAGGTCAACTTAGTTGAGCGTGTTGTTCAAGTCTATATTCTTATTCATTTTTTACCTATTTGTTCCATCAATTATTGAGAGAGGGGTGTTTAAATCTCCAAGTACAATATTAAACTTTTTTATTTCTCTTGAAATTCAATAATTTTTTTCTTCATGTTTAAAGCCTTGTTATTAGGGGAATAAACATTTAGGATTTGATGTAATCTTCATGAATCTTTACCACTGTGAAATGGCCTTCATTATTCTGGTAGCATTCTTTGCTCTGATATCTATTTTGTCTGATATTAATGTACTCACTTCAGCTTTAATTTGATTAGTATTAGTATGGTTTATCTTTTGTTATTCATTTACTTTTGATTTGTGTGTGTCTTTTTTTTTAAGATTTGATTTATTTATTTGACAGAGAGAGATCACAAGTAGGCAGAGAGGCAAGCAGAGAGAGAGGAAGAAGCAGGATCCCTGTTGAGCAGAGAGCCCGATGCGGGGCTCGATCCCAGGACCCTGAAATCATGACCTGAGCCAAAGGCAGAGGCTTAACCCACTGAGCCACCCAGGGGCCCCTGCTTACATGTGTCTTTATGTGTAAAGTAGGTTTCGTGTGGGCATTGTATAGTTGGGTCTTCCTTTTTAATTCAGTATGACAATCTTTAATTGTCATAACTGACAACTGACAATAATTGAATTGTTTAGACAACTTACACCTAATATATTTATTTATTTGGGTTTAAATCTATCATATTGCTATTCGTTTTTTATTTATCCTTTTTTTCCTCATTCCTTTTTAAATTTTCTGTCTTCTTATGAACTACTTTTTAGGATTCTGCCTTATTTTCTCTGTTGACTACCAGCTTCAAGTCTTTGTTGTATTACTGAATTTCTAAATTATCAGCAACTATATTTTCAAAACTCTACCTTTTCTTTTTTTTATTATTCTCTCCTTCTGGGGTCCATCCACCAACTGTTGGTCTTCAAAGTGTTTATTACCGGCAAGCATCATTAAGTACATTGTTTAATTGAGCTGACGTTTTTAAATTAAGGCTTTCTCAATAGAAGAAGTAGTATATTGACTTAAATTCTGGCATAAGCTTCTTATCTCATAGTGGACTGACCCTTTGTGCAGCACGGTTCTAGATATTGCAAAAATAAGCACAGGGGCAGTTCCATCTTGACAAGGTCAGAAAAGCCCCTAAAGCTGGTATAACTTGACTGAGCCTTCAAGATGACTGGTCATTCATCAGCTGGATGAATAAGAAAGAACATTTCGGGTGTTATAAATGTCTTGGGGACAGGGACCTTGTCTTCTTCATCTTGGTGGCCCCAGAACAGTGCCTGAGACATAATAAATGCTAAATGAGTACCTACCACGTTGAACTGAGCATATAGGGGGAATAATTTCAGAATAGGTCAGAGGAAGAGGGAAAGGTGTCTTATGGGAGGCTGCAAGTATCAGGAAGAGATGAGCGAGAAATAGAAAAGAACTGCCTGTTGAAGTCCTTGTCAGACATGGTATGAGTTTCACACTTTCCCCTAAAACTTCTCTAGGGTTGTTTGCAGGGTTTCAAGCATGATAAGAACAGATCCCTCAGAAGAATACTCTGAGTACACTGTTATGTAGTCAGGGGATTGTAATGGGTGGCTCAGTGTGGGCTACGTTGGAGGCAGAGCAATGAGACTGGAGGCCTTGCAATAGTTCCTAGGGAATATGGTGAGAATCTGAGGGAAGACTGGCTTCTTACCAAAGAGTAGTCATTTCTGCATGTAGGCATGGACTTGGTGGAAATTCTTCTAGCTCTGGCCCCACAGAACAGTCAAAGGTATTAGGCAGCAACCAGTAGCTTGCTCTTTCCTCCCAGACCCAGGGAGCCCATGCCTGCTTTGTTCTGGATGTTTGTGATGAAGGAGTAAACATCTCATGGGGATAGAGAGGAAGAGGAGAAGATGGCGTCATTGCCATTCCCTGTTATTGGGAATGAGACATCTCCCCAAAGAGTTTATGTTCACCCACGGCAGTATTTCTGGACAAAATGAAAGATAACCAACCCCCCCCCCCCAAAAAAAAGAAAGACAACCAACCCTTATAATTTTGAGAGCTTCTTTCTTTCTTTCTTTCGAGTTTTTCCTATGGTATTTATGTATGTATGTATGTATATATGCTCAGTTTTTCTGACCTAGAAGGCTTTCTGACACAGAAGTCATTGTAGCCCCAAAGACTTCTTTGCCAGAGAGTTAGAAGGGGGCGATGAACCATGAGAGACTGTGGACTCTGAGCAACAAACTGAGAGTTTTGGAGGGGAGGGAGTGGGGGGTTGGGCGAGCCTGGTGGTGGGTATTGAGAAGGGCACGTATTGCATGGAGCACTGAGTGTGGTGCATGAACAATCAATCTTGTAACACTGAAAAAATAAACATATTTGGGAAAAAAAAGGAAAGAAACTGTATTTCTCACTCTCATATCCCAGGGCCCTCCCCCACACTTCCTTATCTCCCTTACATTCAACTTCCATAACACTACAGGATGCAAATCTCGTTTACAAATTCCTTTCCTGCAGGCCTTATGATTTCTGTAGCCACTGCAGTGTGAGGGAAACATGTGTCTGGTTCACAAAGTTTGCAAGAGAGAGAGAGAGGGAAGGAGACACAATACCAATGGTAGTAATAATAGAGAAAACACAACCAGGAGGAAAATTGCCTCACATAGTCAATTATATGTGCACATGCGTGTCTTTACCTTTAGCATTACTACAGATGGGGAAGCTATAGATGCAGGCAGGTGCATTTGCAACTGGTTTCCTAAATGAACAACGGGCTTCTGGCCAAATTTCCCAGTACTTGATAATAAACAAATCCAAACTTCTGCAAAGGCTCAGTCTTTGCTACTATATCCAGCATCCTGCTATCACTCTCTTCCCCCCTAAATCTCCAGGGATTTAAAGAGAAAAGAAAAAACATGAAAAGATTTATTCATTTTGTCTTGATTGATTTTTAAAAAAATTCTATGGGAAAGAGGGGTCAAAAAAATCAAGAGTTAACTGAAATTACATAATGGATAATGAGTGTCCAATTACAGGAGGTTTCTCTTTATAGATTTATTATTATCACCAAAATGTATTAAATTTTATACTCTAGAAAGCAGTGCTGTCTAACAGGAATATAAAGTGAGCCATAGTCATAATTTAAAATTTTCTATTAGCCTTATTTAAAAAGTAAGAACAGGAGAAATTAGTTTTAATGCCACATTTTAACCTGATATATAAAATGTATTATCATTACAACATGCTATTAATATAAAAATTATTGTTGAAATATTTTTCATATTTTTTCATACTAAGTCTAATATATCTGGTGTACATTTTATATGTATAGCACATCTCAGTTAGGACTAATCATAGTTCAAGGATTCAGTAGACACATATGACCAGTGGCTACCATATTAGAAAGTGCAGCTCTAAAGATTTTTGGGTGATTGGCTTCTTCAAAGGGTTGTAAGTCAAGGCCTAAGGAATCTGACTTGCTTTCCTATGACTTTTTTCAACAACTGCATACACAGTTCTAGTGGGACAAGGGCAGATGGAGTGAGAAGAAAAGGAGGCAGGCGGGGGACTCCTGGGTGGCTCAGTCGGTTGAGCATCTGCTTTCAGCTCAGGTCATGATCCCAGGGTCCTGGGCTCAAGCCCCACATCTCATCGGGCTCCCTGCTCAGCAGAGAGCCTGCTTCTCTCCCTCTGTCCCTTCCCTGCCCAACTCATGCTCTCTCTATCTCAAAATGAAAAATTCAACCTTAAGAAAAAAAAAAGAAGGTGGGAGAAGATACTGAGCCTAACTCATCTGATCCCCAGGGATGTACTGGTGTCAACCTCAAACTACCTTGACAAGAACCTGCTGTCACAGAAGCCACAGAGCCCAAGTCTAGAAGAAGGAAGCCTAGAGGCAATGAGGAAAATGAAGCCCCACTCATAGTCCCGCTGGTGGCTCTGTAGTACTTTTCTTAGCTAATTCTCAGAACTTTCTAGTTCATGTTCCCTGCTGTTGGCCTATAATGATCCTTAAGAAGAATTAATAGCCCCATAGAAGATGAGAGCTAAGAGAGGCTTTAGAGGTCCTTTGGTGCAACCTCCTCATTTTATAGTTGAGGACAGTGAGATCCAGAATGTCGAAGACTTGGCACAGTGGACATAGCTGCTGGAAGCAAAGCCTCTCTTCACCTCGAGAAACTCAGGTTGGAATCTATTTCCCTGCACCAGAAAGATACAAGAAGGTACTCAGCTGAAGCAATTCCTAGTCCTTCTAGCACCCAGTACATCCAGGAAAAGGCAAATCTTGTCATTAGTGCTGGTGGGATTAATGCACATGGATGTCCTCTGTGATGAGAAACTCTCAGGATAAAAATCGAGTGTTAGGAACACTGATTTACAGACCAGGGAAGATGGGCAAATGCTAGGAGACAGAGACACTCACACCCTCCCCTCCCGGTGTCCGGCACTGACTAACAGTCCAGATGGTTCAGATAGAAGACAAGTTGTCAGACTTGTTAGAATAGCAGGACCCAAGTTATACACTGCCTCCAAGAAATGTACTCAAATACAGAGAAAATGTCCTCAGATATAAAGAAAAAAAAAAGGTTCCTGAAATCAAGGTTCCAAAGAGATGCCTGCACCCCTCGTTCCCTGCAGAATTATTCACAGTAGCCAAGACATGAAAGCAAACTGATATCCATTAGAGGAAGAATGGATGAAGAAAATGAAGTGTATACATTCAGTATACAGTATACATTCACTATTATTCAGCCTTAAAAAAGATGGAAACCCTGTCATTTGTGACAACATGGATGAAACTGGAGGACATGATGCTAAGTGTTAACAAGCCAGACGCCGAAGAACAAATACTGCATGACATTATGTTCATGAGGCGTCTACAATAATCAAACTCAGGGCACCTGGGTGGTTCAGTTGGTTAAGAATCTGCCTTCGGCTCAGGTCATGAGCCCAGGGTCCTGAAATCGAGTCCCATGTTTGGCTCCTTGCTCAGCAAGGATCCTGCTTCTCCCTCTGCCTGCCTCTCCTCCTGATTGTGCTCTTTTTTTTGTCAAATAAAAAAATAAAATCTTAAAAAAATAACCAAACTCATAGAAGCAGGAGTATAATGGTGGTTGCCAGAGCCTGTGGAGGGAGGAGGGTAGAGGAAACAGGCAGGTATTAGTCAAAGGGTATAAAGTTCCACTTATACCCCACCGTACAGCACAGAGCCTACAGTTCATACTGTATACGTGAAATTTGCATAAAGAGAAGATCTTAGGTTCAGTGTTCTTACCACAGAATAATAATAGTAATAATAATAATAATAATAATAATAATAATAATAATAATGAGGGCAGGAGGAAAGCTGGAGGTGATAGATACGTTTATGGCACAGACTGTGGTGATGATTCCATGGGTGTAAACTTATCTCCAAACTCATCAAAAGTTGTATACATGAAATATGTACATCTTTTTATATGCCGATCATAGCTCAATACAATGCTATTTTTATTTATTCATATTTTTTAAAGATATCATTTATTTATTTATTTGAGAGAGAGAGAGAATGCACATACTTGAGAGGGAGAGGGACAAGCAGGCTCTATGCTGAGTGTGGAGCCTGATGTGGGCCCGATCCCACAACGCTGAGGTCGTGACCTGAGCTGAAATCAAGGGTTGGAGGCTTAACCGACTTTGCCACTCAGCCACTCCAATATAATGTTATTTTTAAAAAGGAGGCATTTGGACGACTCAATCGGTTGAGCCACTGACTCTTGGTTTGAGCTCCGGTTGTGATCTGGGGGTCATAAGGTCAAGCCCCAGATTGGGCTCTGCACTTAGTAGGGAGTCTGCTTGGGATTCTTTCTCTCTCTCCCCCTTTGCCCCTCTTCCTGCTCTCTCTCTTTCTCTCAAAAATAAATAAATTAATGAATAAATAAATAAATCTTTTTTAAAAATTAAAAAGTTAAAACTAAAAGTACAGAGAAATATATCCCATGCAAACATTACTCATAGGAGGGCTGGGCTGGCTATATTGATAACAGACAAAGTAGATTTCAGGACAAGGAATATTACAAGAGATAAAAAGGGATGTTTCATAATTATAACGATGCAAATTAATTTAAAAAAGCATTATTCTAAATTTCTATGTGCCTAATGACAGAGTTTCAAGATACATTAGGCAAATCTGATAGGACTGAAAAGAGAAATAGTAAATCCACAACAATGGCAGACTTTTGAGCTCTTATCTCAGTGACTGACAGAATGAGTAAACAGAAAATCACTAAGAATGGCATAAATTTAATAACCCAATGAAATGGACAAGTTCCTTGAAAGACAAATTATCAAAATAGACATAAAAAGAAATAGAAACTCTGAATGACCCTGTAACTATTAAATTAGTTGGATGTGTCATTAAAGATCTTCCCATAATGTAGATCCACACAATTTCATATATGAATTCTAACAAACAGCCAAAGGAAAAATACTATGAATTCAACACAAATTTTACAGAATAGAAAAAGAGGGAACACGTCCCATCTCATTTTATTCTCAAAAATTCAAAATCACCCTGACACCAAAACTAGAAAAGACAGTACAAGAAAACTAGAGCCATGTTCCTCAGGAACATAAACTCAAAAATCCTTCACAAAATATTAGCAAAGGAAATCCAGAAATATGTGAATCATCATCATCTGCCTGTCCAGACTGTAGTTCCTTTGCTTGTAAACCGAGAAGGTTGAACCGAACACATCCTTTCTTAAGTTCTTTTTAAGTCTTAAATTTCATGATGTGTTCAGTGTGGCTGCTGGTCCAGATTTCTTTTTCTCTCTCTCTCTTTTTATTGAGATATAATCGACATACAACATTCTATTAGTCACAGATAGAGAGCATAATGGTTTGATAATTCGTTTATGTTGCACAATGATCACCACAATAAATCTAGTTAACACCTGTCACCATACACAGTTACAGAACTTTTTTTTACCTGTGGCAGACTTGTCTTTTTTAAAGGGACTTAGGGGCATGTGGGCGGCTCAGTGATTAACCGTCTGACTCTTGGTTTCGGATCAGGTTATGATCTCAGAGCTGTGAGATCGGGCCCCGCCTCCCACTCCACGCTCAGTACAGAGTCTGCTTGAGATTCTCTCTCCCTGCCCCTCTGCCCTCCCACTCCATCTCTCTCTAAACTAACTAAATAAATCTTAAAGATTTTTATTTATTTATTAGAGAGCGAGAGACTGAGAACGAGAGGGGAGAAGGTCAGAGGGAGAAGCAGACTTCCCGCAGAGCCAGGAGTCCGATATGGGACTCGATCCCGGGACTCCGGGATCATGACCTGAGCCGAAGGCAGTTGCTCAACCAACTGAGACACCCAGGCGCCCTAACTAAATAAATCTTTAAAAGGGCTTAGAGTTGCTAAAATTCCAGCTTCTATTAGCCTTGGGAAAAAAGACAAGTTTAAGTGACATGCAGCAGACTTTAATATACAAGCATACCTCGTTTTATTGTGCTTCCCTTTATTGTGCCTCACAGATACTGTATTTTTTGTTTTATCTTTTCAAATTTTTAAATTTTTAATTTTTTAAAGTAAATTGTAAGGTTTGTGGCAATCCTGCATAAAGAGAGTTTATCGACACCAGGTTTCCAACATTTGCTCATTTTGTGTCTCTGCATCACATTTTGATAATTCTCACAATAGTCCAAACTTTGTCATCATCACTATATTTGTTACGGTGAGCAAGGATCTTTGCTCTTACTACTGTACTGTTTTGGGGCGCCATGAGCCATGCCCGTGTGAGACTGTGAACTTAATTGATAACTGAACTGCTCCACTGAGTGGCTGTTCCCCCACTTCTCTCCCTCTCTTGGGGCCTCCCTATTTCAAGAGACACAGCAATATCAAAATTCAGCCAATTAGTAACCCTACAACGGCCTCTAAGCATTCTAGTGAAAGGAAGAGTTACGTGTCTCCCACTTTAAATTGAGAGCTAGAAATGATTCAGTTCAGGGAGGAAAGCATTTTGAAAGCCAAGACAGGCTGAAAGCTAAGCCTGTTGGGCCCTGAACTGCATGCTATAGAGAAACTTTTCGTGAAAGGAAAAGTCGATCGATGTCTCAAACTGCACTGTTGTCTTATTTTAAGAATTTGGCACTGCTCCCCAGCTTCCAACAACCACCACCCTGCATGGCTAGCAGCCACCAGCATCGAGGCTGGACCCTCCACCAGCAAAAAGATTACCATTCACTGTGAGCTCAATGATGGTTAGCGGTTTTTTAGCAATAAAGCATACTTTAATTCAGGTATTTACATCGGTTTTTAGCCATAATGCTATTGCACTCTTAATAGACTGCAGTACAATGTAAACATAACTTTTATACATTATTCGACTCACTTTAAAACCAAAAAAGTTATTCAACTCACTTTAGGGCAATATTCTATTTATTGCTGTGGTCTGGAATGGAACCAACAATATCTCTAAGGTATGCTTGTAAAGTTACACGGTGGTCTTGCCCCCCATTGGCTCAAGTAGCAGGAATTTTAGGTCAGAAGAAGCAGAGTAAGGGACACTGGACAGAAGAGATGTATTGGGAATGGGTCCTTGTGTCGCGCCACATAAGTAATTCCCCACCCCTTCTGCTGTTTTCCTGGTGTCGATACAGCGTCTAAATTAGTTGGAATGGTCAGGGACTGTGACACAGAGGTATCAACCCGGGTGGTACTCAACTTGAAAGTCAATTGATCCTGACAGAAGTCAAGGACACCCCTAAAGATCCTCTTCAACTGCCACTTAGAACTTCAAGAGAGAAAGAAGTCATTCATGGAGTAATACAAAGAACACACCAGAAGTTACATTTCCTTTGTTCCAGCAGTGAGTCTAAGTGTGACGTACAAAATAGGATTACAAACTGGAACTATAAAAATATAGTTGTTACATTTGCGTTTAAATTGAGGACTTAAGAAATTGCAGACAGGAAAATGATCATTTTCTTCCAGTGGTTGAAAGAATTCAGATCTAATGTATGGTAATGCCGAGTCCAGGGCAGACTAATGGAGACTATCATCATAGGGCCCAGTATAGGATTAGCGGGCAAGGTAGGGCCTGGAGGTAGAAAGGGGAGGATCTTGACAAAGCTGAGGAACCCCAGGTTCGGTTTCAACAGTGCCTTCATGAGGAAGGATTGGAATTAATCATAAACCCACTTTGTGTGCTGTTTCAGGTTTATTATAGGGATAACCTTAATTTTTAAAGGATGGTATATATAATTAGTTGTATAGAGCCAGTCATTTTCATCTAACCCTTTATGCTGTATTCTTAAAGCCGCAAGTAAAAGACCCCCTTCAGATATTCTGAATCTTTTACTGAAGTCAAAATTTTAGTTTTGAGGGGCTCCTGGGTGGCTCAGTCGGTTAAGCATCTGTTTTTGGCTCAGGTCTTGATCCCAGGGTCCTGGGATGGAGCTCCACATTGAGCTCCCTGCTCAGCAGGGAGTCTGCTTGTCTTTCTCCCTCTGCCCCTCCCCTGCTGCCTGTGCTCTCTCTCTCTCACTCTCTCTCTCTCTCAAACAAATAAATAAAATCTTAAAAAGAAAAAAGAGTTTGTAGTGCTTTGAAAGCCTGGTATGGTAAGTATATTTGCAGGTGGCGCTGAACTGGCCTTTTTCCTGAGTGTGCCACAGGCCACTGTGCCACACTGGCATACTCCATAAAAAGCAAAAAGCAATGCAGACTAATGACTTTGGAATGAATGGCTTGGGCCTTTTTAATTTCATAATACCCAGAACTATAATATCTTAGCCTCCAGGGAAAGCTCTACTCTGGAGGGTCTGAGCAAACCAGGTACCCTGTATGCACTGTTCATGCCATTAACTATTCATGAAATACTTCCTTCTCCTTCTACTTCCCGAAGTCCATCTGTGCTCAACTGCGAATAGACCCTTCTGTTACGCTCTCCCTCAATCATAGGGGTAACTATTCATTTCTTTATTTGGGCTCTTACAACTGATAATGTTTCTTTATTGTTCGAGCTGCCTTTGTGGGGAGGGGTGTGTTATCTTTCCTCTGAAGATTTTCTCTTCATCTTTGATGCTCTTTAAAATCACTACTAAACATTTACCTTACTATCGCCTTTTACTTACCCTGTTTGGAACTTGGTATATTTCTTCAATCTAGAGTCTTATGTTTTTCTTCTGGGAAATTCTCAGCTGTAATCTCCTTGAACACTTCCTCTCTCCTGTTATTATTCTGCACATCATGCTTTTGTATCTCTATGTTATGCTTTCTGGAATCCGTAATAGGATATAGGTTTCACCTGTTCATCCTATTCTCCAAATCCCAACTGTCTTTTTGTATTTCCCTCCTTGTATCTCACTCTTTTTTTTTTTTTAAGATTTTATTTATTTATTTATATGAGAGAAAGAGTACATGAGCTGGACTCTGGGATCATAACCTGAACCAAAAGCAGATGCTTAGCTGACTGAGCAATCCAGGCACCCTGTTGTATTTCATTCCTGATCCCTATTTCATTTCTTATCTCTGTACATGTAATTTCAATTACGCTTCCCTTCTCCGGGCGTCTTTAGCTTTAACTGACTACGGATTTAAAGAAACTCAGGTACACAGAATTAGATGTTAATCCTTGATTCATTACATACTTTCTTCTTTTGTTAATACATGGCCCTCTTGTGCTTGTTTAGATATGGATCTATTCATTAATAATATATATATATAAAGGAAGGCACTAGAATGTTAGCAATAACTTAAATCTGCCTGCACGCGTCCACCTACTTTTGTCCCAGTGCTTTCCTCTCATCCAAGGAAATCACGACCCTGAACCTTGTGCTTATTATTTCTCTACTTACAATTCTTAAAAATCCTATTTTAAGAATATATGGATTCCTGGGGCGCCTGAGTGGCTCAGTCGTTAAGAGTCTGTCTTCGACTCAGGTCAAGATCTCAAGGTCCTGGGATTGAGTCCCACATCAGGCTCCCTGCTCTTTGGGAAGCTTGCTTCTCCCTCTCCCTCTGCTGCTCTCCCTGCTTGTGTTCTGTCTATCGCTGTGTCTCTCTCTGTAAAATAAACAAATAAAAATCTTCAAAAAAAATATATGGATTCCTAGGAAGCACAGTATTCAACTTTTTAAAAAAATGGTGTAACTTTATAAGAATGGTTCTATGCTTAAATAGTCTTCTGGGATGTACTTTTTCACAATTATGTTGTTAAGTTTCATACGTAGCGATGCATGTATAAGCAATCCATTTGTTTTGACTGCACCATAATGTCCCATTGTGTTATCGTGTAATTACACCACAGTTTATTTATCTACTCTTTAATCAACAAGCATTTGAGTCATTTCCAGGTTTTTCCTATTATGAACAGCACCATGGTAAATATCACCGTTCATGTTTCTCGGGTTTCTCTTGGTTATGTTCCAAGAAATGGAATTACTGAGATATATAATACGGGAACACTCAACTTTTGAGATGATGGCATACTCTTTTCCTATGTGGTTGTACCAAACAAATCGACTATTTAACCTGTCCGTTGAGTTTTTAATTTTCAGGGACCGTATTTTCCACTTGTAAAAGTATCATGTGGTTCTTCATTGGATTTACTTTGATGTTTCCAAACTGTCTTCTGTTGTGATTACAGCTTCCATTTCTTCATTGATCTATCTGATCAGCTTAAACATCCATATAGTATCATCTTTTTCAAGTTGTATAATTATTCCAGTTCTTGAGATACTAAGTCTGTTTGTTCTTTGACACCCATATACACTCCTTCACCCCAGGGTTGTTTGTTTCATCACGTGGTTTATAAATTTTGGTTATGAGCTTATCTTTGGCACAACCTTTTTTTCCCCCGGGGGAATCCTGTCTAATTGAAAAGTGACTTTTCAATTGCTTCTACTGGATCCATAGGGATTTCAATGGTGTAGAATATATGAGTTTTTGTTTGTTTGTTTGTTTTAGAGACAGAGAGCATGAGCACGCTCATGGGAGGGGGGCAGAGGGCAGAGGAAGAGGGAAAGAGAGAATACCAAGCAGGCTCCACGCCTAGCACAGAGCCCAATGTGGGGCTCGATCTCATGACCCTGAGATCATGACCTGAGCTGAAATCAAGAGTTGGACACCCAACCAACTGAGCCATCCAGGTGCCCCACATGTATGTTTTATGTTATGCTGATATCCTGATATCCTGATTTGGGTTTTCTATCCGTATATATAGCATACATCTAGCTCTCACACCCTGACACAGCACAGGCCTGGAGTTCTGCCTTCTCACTGATGACTTCTGTTTAATTGTTTGTTTTGACTCCAGAAGGGCTCAAGTGGATGTCAAGGTGCTTTGCCACTTCCACTTCCACTTTCACTTGATGGATGAAATTTTCCTAGTTCCCTTCCAGGGGCTGAGAAGCCCTTCAGGTCACTGGGCTTCATGGAGGGGGATTCGACTGTAGTTTCCAAATTCATGCATGCTCAAGACCACTTAACTGATAGCAGTGAACATGAAAAACTGGTCCATGGTCCTTGGGGCCTGTATGCAGGCCTAAAGAACTTCCTGGGACACTATGACATTGGTTCTCACTTTCCACTCTCTCTGGGTTTGAGTTTTTTCTCTTGTTCATTTGTTTAGCTAGCATTTCTTTTTTTTTTTTTTAAGATTGTATTCATTTATTTGACAAAGAGAGACACGGTGAGAAAGGGAACAAAAGCAGGGGGAGTGGGAGAGGGAGAAGTAGGCTTCCTGCTGAGCAGGGAGCCCGATGCAGGGCTTGATCCCCTGATCCCAGGATCATGACTGGAGTTGAAGGCAGTCACAACAGCTGAGCCACCCAGGAGCCCCTAGTTAGCATTTCTATGAGTAGGTGAAATAAAGGAGAGTGCCCAGGTCAGTGCAGGCAAGCTTGTTGCTAGAAATTCTGATACATTTTTTATTAAAATTCTTACATCATTCTTCCTTGAACTGTTGCTAAACATCGCTCCTTGAACTGTGCACTATGGTGAACTCCTTGAAGGGCGGGCACATTTTATTCATCCTTGTCTTCTGCACATCCTTGACTTTTGCACCAACATATTAATCCAGAATACACACCCAAATAGAATTGTGAAATGCAGGCACAACAAATGAACAAGTTAGTGAACGAATGGCACCTGGCATTGTCATCTTTATAGACTCCACATTGGTTTTCCCATAAAACCCCGATCCTATATTTTCTTCAAAGAACTCTTATGGTATAATAAGATAGAGGCTTAAGGTCACAGAAGACCAGTCAAGGAGTGGGGCGGAGAATTTGGAAATCCTGAGCTCAGGAGAGCTGACAACCAGTTGTCTCTATTCCCCAGGGAGTGTGAGAGACTAGGATAGCTACCGCATGGAGGCAGTGTGCTGTGCATTTTACAGGATTTGTACACTCACTTTTTTGTTTCAGATGGAGCCAGGGCTTGTGAAATTTCAGGAGTGGGAACGCCTCCAGGAAAGTGGCAGAACACAGGTGGCTTTTGTGCAAACTCGGCTTCTCAGTGCTGCCAGAACTTCTCTGGCCCCACCTGCATTATTCCTGCTATTCTAGTCATGAACAGGGACATTTAACCACACAGAGTGTATATTCGGAGTGAGCATGTACGGTGCCCCCACGTGTGTGTGTGTGTGCGCGTGCGTGTGTGTGCCTGTGTTCATGATGTGTTCAGCCCGTGTCCTTGGGAAAGGAAAACCAGCACTCCCTGAGTAGATCTGCCTCAGGACTTACCCATCACATGGAAGCTGTTCTAGATTATGCCCCCAACCTCCACTGATCTGTGAGTAGCCTGAAGATGGGTATTACGTCGGCATCATCTTTGTACCCTCCGTGCCAAGAGAGGAAATGTGTGCTGAATCAGATGGTCAAAGAGGAAATTTGGGACAAGGTGTCCCCAGAGTCCAACTGCTTTTCTGGGCCAGGACCTGTGTCCCTCCTGTCAGCCCAAGTCTCTGAGGATGAAGGGTCCCTTTGCTCCTCTTTCCGCCCACAAGGGCAGATGCCAAGATAACCGGCATCCTTCCCTGCCTGGCCCAATTCTCTCTCAGCTTTGGTTTCTACTGATGAATGTGATAACAAAAATACTTTTTTGGATGATAACAAATTATTACTTTGACTACGGAAGGGATATTTCTTCCTTGTTTTAGGAATGGGAAGAAATAGAAAATTATTTTAATGTTTGCATTAAATAGGCGTAAGTGTAAAAAAAATCTTCAGTAGGTCTATTCTCACCGTGGAGAGCTAGAACCAGTTTGTGGCTTCTTCATCAAGTGTGTGGCAATGGTGTCCCCAAATAGCTTGGGGTGATGAAAGAAATCAGTATGGAGAGACGCCTCCCTATTTCTCTTCTCAGCCTTGGGAGTGGGCCCCAGTAGGGCTTTGCCCGAACTCTGGCCTCTCTCTGCCCAGGGCTATGAGGTACTCAGAGTTGTTGCATTCTGAGTGTGTGAAAAGCACCAAGGGAATATGAGTCAGAGAAAAAATTCCTAGGGCCAACCTCACCCTCGAATTGTTTCATTCGAATGGGGAGTTAGAGATGGGGGAACAAGCCCTTTGCCAAAGACTCCACACTGTTCTAACTTGCCTTTGACTTCAGGCCTCAGCTAACGCTGACACAGGGCTGACGGAGAAGGGCTTGATTTACAGAGCACTCTTCCATCCCAAAGACACCAAACGTTTTAGAATCGAGGTTCTAGAGTGCTTTCACATGGTGTGAGCTGACCCTGTGCCTCTTACTGCCTAACACCCTAGAGTGAGTTTCCGATGGGCAACATGCCCGCTTTCGAGGCAGGACGGAGTAAAAGCTTCTGCATGGATGTCATTGGGAGAGTCGGATGAAGAGTCAAGCTGGGTGCTATGTTGAAGAGTAGGGTAGAAGGCAGGAATCTTGAGGTCACTAGGGGAATTTCATAATAGCTCCTGCTCTCTGTCAACCAGCTTTAGGGGGCTTCCATCAGCATTAGGGGTTATATTGTTTAATGACAGGAGCATGGAGAGTCCTTCCGATTTTCATAGCTTGGCCCTAATGGCACAAATATCTTGAGTTTCTGTGAATGTTTCTCAGACAGTCTGCCCAAAGGAGCACAGCCCTTCTCTAGGACACTGGAGTGTGCCATGTGTTTTCCTTACAGTGGAGACTTCAGAATTTCTACGGAAGAGGGTCTTAGGGGCCCCGATTTTGGAAGTGGAGGCTAGTTAATCTGTCTTAGACCTGGGTTTTCATGAGCCATGGGATCAGCAGGTTGGAAATGATCACTAGAAAGGAAACAAACATAAAAGCATGATTAGGGAAAACATATATACTTTGTTTACATCAATGAGATACTCTTTGGATTATATGGACATGAAATCTGGAATTTATTTTTTCTTTCTTAGTCAGCCTTTGTTTCTGCTGAGTTTCTTCCTTCTGGATTATTCTATGACCTTTCTGGCCTAGGAATTTAAAATACATATCTTGTGATTATTTACTTAGCTGAAATTTATTTATTTTTTTGCTGACCTAACTTGTTAGGACCTTGGATATGGGGTTGATGCAGATGGGTGTGGGGTAGGTGATATTGGCCCACATTCCCTGGCTCCTTGGGACCCTAGAAGAAATGGGGTTGTTTTGGAAATAGACTGACTATATCTTTAGTAGAACCACAAAAGATCAGATTGAATCCAAACACAGGGACTTTCACTAGCATAGGAAATCAAGTCACTACTCCTCTCTGGATTTCAAGATCGTATAAAAGGAAGACGTTGGCCTAGATGACTCAGGTCTGTTGTCTCTGGTCCTATCTAGCAGTCCACCGTTCATCCTCAACAGCTTGGGTTATGCGGCCTATTTTCTTTCTCCCTTCTATTTACTATAATCCCAGAATGAGCTCTTTCATGCTTCTCTCTTCTCACATTTTCCAGTTGTAAAGTAAGGACTCTCATTGGCCTCTTGTTTACCCATCACTATTTCGAGTAACCTCAGCCTCTCAGACAAGAAAGGTGATTTGGCTCCTCCATTCCTGAAAAAACTCCAGAGTAGAGCTAAATCTAGGGAGAAAGACCCACAGAAGCACAGCCAGATACTTCCTCTCTTCAAAGGAAGAAAACAAAGAAGAGGAGGAGAATACCTCTAACATGGGACCACTCAAGACCAACTGGACGATAGCACTGGGCACCAGGGCTCCAATCCCTGTCTGTGGGACCTTGGTTACTCTTACATTTATATAGTGCAACAGTAGGAAGGTCCGTAGCGATCATCTCAACAGCCACAAATCTGAACGATGATATGAGCTGTGATCAACCTTTATGAAGCCCAAAGACAACTTTTTCCTTCAACAGTTAATCCAAAGAGAATCTGTTTTGTGCACAAATTCAGAGCCAAATCAGATGAAGTAAACAGATGTGGCACCTTATTTCTAAGAGTCTGTGGTCTAAATTAAACACCCAAACTCACAATGGGGAAACAAATCCTGGACATTCTTCAAGAGCATCGAGTCCAGTATCAACATCCATTACATCTTTGCCTCAGGTCAGGGGCTCTGATGTACTCAGGATGGGGTAAGGCCTTTGGGTTTTGAATATGGGGCAGTGCTTTCAACAGGAAAAATCACTATGTCGTGCCAGGTGGTTAGGAAAGTTTCCATCCTGGAGAGAATTCCAAGGAGTCAGCAGGGTTACGTGATGTGACAACTTGGGAGGGGAAGAGGTGGTACGAGGAAGATGTTTGAGGCAGAGTGGACAAGCTCATTTAAGGAGGACCAATGTTTTCCAGAGCTTTAAAAGACATGACCGCTTGAATTAGAAGCTTCTAGGTTGTCTTTCTTTCTCTCATTGTTCAGTTGTCTCTGGAAATCCCACCTCTGGAACCACAGCTTCCCAGGAGGCCTCCAACCAGACCTGGTATCTTCACCTTCTGCAAATGGTCTAAGAACTCAAATGGGTGTTCATTTTCTCTACCTATATTCACTCTGGCCTGTGGCATGTATTTACATTTTAATGGCTTAGTAAATTATGCCACTGTTTCTTTCAGCAGGCAGACAATACACATGACATAGCCAAAGCATGCAGCCCACTCATTTCACAGATGAGAACACGGAGGTTACCAGAGACTCTGTAAAACTCACCTTGTCAGTGACTTTGGGGAACACAAAGGTCATGTTTGTCAGTGCAGGGCTGTTGTTCTGTGGCTTAGGTTTGGGATCTGCCTTCTTGCTGTGCTCTACCTCTGTCTCCCTTCCCTGTCCTGCCTGCCCTGGTCCACCTCCATCATCCCTATCCCTGGCACCCACGCCAGCCTGCACTGACCCCTCCTGTTCACCTCCAACACGAAGGCAGTGGCAGAGGAGGAGGAAAGACTGGACTTCAGCAGATAAAGTGAAGGAGAGGAGACAGAAAGAGGAAGAAAGGAAAGGCTACAGACACGTGAAAATTGTCCTGGGAGCACAGAGTGGAGGAAACTGAGCACCTTAATTGCACCACTTCTTCTTCCTCTTTTTTTTTTTTAAAGATTTTATTTATTTATTTATTTATTTAGCAGAGAGAGAACACAAGCAGGCAGAGAGGCAGGCAGAGGCGGAGAGAGGAGCAGGCTCCCCGCTGAGCAAGGAGCCGGATGCGGAACTGGATCCCAGTACTCCGGGATCATGACCTGAGCCGAAGGCCCAACCAACTGAGCCACTCAGGCATCCCTTCTTCTTTTTTAAATTATTTTATTTTATTTTATTTTATTTTATTTTTTCAGTGTTCCAAGATTCATTGTTCATGTACCACACCCAGTGCTCCATGCAATACGTGCCCTCCTCCATACCCACCACCAGGCTCACCCATCCCCTCACCTCCTTCCCCTCCAAAACCCTCAGTTTGTTGCTCAGAGTCCACAGTCTCTCTTGGTACATCTCCCCCTCTGATTTCCCCCAATTAACCCTTTCTTTCCTTCTCCCAATGTCCTCTATGTTTTACCTTATGCTCCACATGTAAGTGAAACCATACGATAACTGACTCTCTCTGCTTGACTTATTTCACTCTGCATAATCTCTTCCAGTCCCGTCCATGTTGATACAAAAGTTGGGTATTCATCCTTTCTGATGGAGGCATAATATTCCATTGTATATGTGGACCATATCTTCTTTATCCATGCATCTGTTGAAGGGCATCTTGGCTCTTTCCACAGTTTGGCAATTGTGGCCATTGCTGCTATGAACATTGGGGTACATGTGGCTCTTCTTTGTACTACATCTGCATCTTTGGGGTAAATACCCAGTAGATTGCACCACTTCTGTAGACAATTCACGATTCAGAAATGCTTCGACCATGGCGCCGCTTTGGAAGACTACCATGAATTTGGATCTCTATGTTCCAGCATGCTTAGGGAGAAAAGCAGCAGCAGTTTAACTTAAACATATTCTAACTACTCACTCTTTTAGAGCTCCTCCAACATTTTTAAATGGAAAGTACGTTTCTCCCCTAGAGGCTTCTATTCAACTGTAGCTGCAAAGGGATAAATTCTGGACTCAGGACCAGCTTAATGATGTGTATTAACGAGTCTAGCTATAATTCCAGGCCAGGAATGGAGAGTGCCTGCCACTGTGTAATGATATAATAGGAGAGAAAATGGTGGAAATTTCGATGTAAAGTTTAGGCTGTGTGTCTTAAAAGCAAAGTTTTTAAAGAAAGCATGCCTGGCTTAAGATTGGGTGTGAGGGATTCCCTAGTGTTTCTGGGTAGCAGTTCAAAAAACAAAACCCAGAATTCAAATACTACATGGACAATTATTTGTGCCCTAACAACTTGGCAGCAGGGATATACATCCCTGGATTTCTTTCTGAGCAACCATTGAAAACTCCTAAATTTCCTCGAAGTTCTATTTAAAGACTCTTACGAGAATAGACCCAAAGCTTCCCTAGAAAAATGCAATTTCACTTTCCAGTTATTGTGGTAAATATACCAAAAACGATTAAAAAGATATTAAAGGTTTAATTGATTATGATACTGCAGTGATTGGTTTCTATGTCACCCTGGTTGGTGTCTATACATTTTGTGAAGTTTTGTGCTGATGTGTATGTGTGGAGACCTAATTTGTGTTGAGTTCGTTGTTGCACTTGTGATCATTTTCCATAAAAAATTGGTCATTTGGCTGTTGGCAAGGCATGTGGCTTGGTTTCTCCTGGAAAATCTGATTCAGCTTACATCATCTTGACTTATAGCACCTTTGCCAGGAATGAATTCTAGGAGTGCAAGTGAGCCCTGTTTTTTCCCCAGGTAGAAGCCTGTTTTTTTTTTTTTTTAATGGGTTATGTGCAGGACACAAGGATGTGACTCACCTATCCTCTTAACAGTCATACAAAAGTACACAAACAACTCAGCTGCAGGGATAATACTCACCGTATGGACCATAGTGAATGTGCATCACCATTTAGTTTTTGCGATTTTACAGGAAACTGAGCATAGGTGCTCCGTGAACAAATACCCATTCAGTTCAATATTGTCAATGCCATTAACGTAACTGTAATGAACTGTTTTCATAGGACAAGTGTGCTGAGCCGAGTGTTGTGAACTTGAATGTCACTGACATCCCTTTCTGAGGTCTTCTGCTTGGTAGAAGAGAAGCTGGTAGGTACATTACCCAGAATCTTCTCTACATGGTTCCAAGAGAGGTCATCCGGTGAGAGGCTCTTATAAGGAAGTGGGAAGACAGAGACCACTATTCTCCAGAGGCAAATGTGAACAGATGCACAGAGAAGCACAGAGTTCAAACAGCTTCCAGATGCACTTTTTGAGAACTGTCTATATTGTGCTACAGGCTTAGCTAGTTGGTGGGAACACCTTATAGACTCACAGGTTTTGTAATTTCCCAGGTGGGCTCTTGAGCACATTAACAATGGCTTGCTTGATCTTTGCTTCACTGATGGTTGTGTACGCTTTACTTTCCTGTCTTAAAACTCTTAACACTCATACTCAGAGTAGCTTCTATTTTCCCAATAAACTGCTGACTGCTACGGTAAGTAATTATTAAATAATTTAATACACAATGAGGAAAATAGGACGGACAGAAGTATGGTGTGTTATAGGAATACATGTGAAGGGAACCAAATCTCAAATTTGGGGGTGGGCAGGAGAAGTGGTCTCCCTGAGTGGTGTCCAAACTGAGGCTTGAAGGATAAAAGGGGGTTACGTAACCAGAGGGCATGGAGTGGAGGAGATGGGGACTGTCTTCAATTTGTGCAAAGACCCAGAGGCCAGAGGGAGTTCAGGGAGGGTTTTGGTAGGGACCCCATTGAAGGGGGAAGGTTGGTGGTGAGCCCTTAGAGCAGTGAGGAGATACTGCAGACTTTCAAATAGTCAAGTGAACTGATCAGGTGTAGCATTTCAGTCGATCTGGCTATAGGATCAAGAATGGATTTTAAGAGAGCAAGACTTAATGCAGGGACACCAAGTAGGAAATTATTGAGATTTCCCTAGCCTAGACTTGGTAGTGGGGCCAGAGAGAAGGTAGCACATACAAGAAATTGTTCAGTATATAACTGGTGGAGGGCTTAGGGAATGAAAGAAGTCAAGATGACTCATTTTACACATAGGGAGACTAAAGCTCAGAGTGGTCATGTAGCTGACCTAAGGTCACACAGCTTAGAAGGAGAGGAGTCAAGATCCAAGCCTCAATTAGTCTAACTCTGGAGCCTTGGCTTTTAACTTGTAAGCTCTATAGTATACAAATCAGAAAATAGTCACGGGTGTTCAATTAAAAAAAAATCATTAGCATTTCCTAGTTGCTTTAACTTATCCGCACATCAGTTTTTTTCCTCTACATTTGTGTAAATGTTGTAATTAAAGGAAAAGGAAGGGTTAAATATAAGAATTCTTCCCCTCACTAAAATGTTGGTTTCAGTTTAAAGTAAAACCAAGAGGCATTTATGTTTTACTTCTTGAAGTACTTAAATCTGTAATTCTGGGAGTTTTAGAGGCCAAAAGCCATGACCAGCTGTCATATTTTGTTGGCCAAAATGACTAAGATGATGTGTAAGGTTGGAGAAGTTATAAAATAATTATCACATATTGCTCCCAAACACCCACCTCTTCTATTATATTTTAGATGTTTTAAACGAGTCTGAAACAGTCGGAAACAAATACTGACTTGTCCACGAGTCTAACTGCCTTCTGTTCACTGCTGTCTCAAGCCTTCGTCTCCAGAACAAACTTCTTTGCTGAGTTCCAGACACCAGAAGCCATCCCCAGACAAATGACTCAGGCTCCCTAGACTTTCTACACTCCAACAATCTCACTGCCCCACTCTGCTTTTCTTCCTGAAATCCGCATCGACCAAGTCAACAAAAACCAGACACTTAGAAGTTGTTCTAGATTCCTTTCTCCCTGGTTCCTCACATTGGCTCAGCTGCTAAAGCCTGATTAATTTACCTCTTCAGTCTGTTTTCTTTCCTCTCCACTTCCACTGTGACCGCCTTAGCACAGGCCAGTGTTTCCAAATGTCTGACGCGATGCGTTTTGTGATTTAGAAATCAGAATTTCTGAAATCATGTTATTCTAACTTCCCTAACACCTTACTTGAATGTCTTTAAATAATAAAGATTGACCACCATAATAAACAGCATGTAGTTTTTCTGTGATAGGGTTATAATGAACATTTGAAAGGTTTTCTGTAAAGAAGAAAAAGATATAATAAAAAATGCTTGGTTATTACTATTATGAACCAAAATGTTGTGATCAAATTCCAAAATTCAGTAACACAAAAAATGACCTCTGCCTAATACAGACGCTTGATAATAGATGAAAAAATAATGAGAATATGAAATTAGAAGGGAGCATTAACACAACACAAATGCCAAGTAATGATTTTATTTTTTTAAAGTTATTTAAATTCCAGTTAGGTAATATATAGTGTAACAGTTTCAGGTGTACAATATAGCGATTCAACACTTCCATACAACACCCATTGGTCATCACAACAAGTGGCCTCCTTAATCCCCATCACCTGTTTCACCCATTCCCCCATCCACCTCCCGTTTGGTAACCATCAGTGTGTTCTCTATAGTTAAGAGTCTGTTTTATGGTTTGCCTCTCTCTTTTTTTTTTTACCTATGTTCATCTGTTTTGTTTCTTAAATCCCACATATAAGTGAAATCATATGGTATTTGTCTTTCTCTCATTTATTTCACTCAGCACAATACCCTCTAGTTCCATCCATCCCATTGCAAATGGCAAAACTTCATTCTTTTCGTTGGTTGGCTGAGTAATATTCCATTGTGTGTGTGTGTGTGATATATATATATATATCACCTCTTCTTCATCCCTTCTTCAATGATGGGCATTTGGGCTCTTTCTATAATTTGGCTATTGCCGGTAATGCTACTAGAAACATTGGGATGCATGTATCCCTTTGAATCCGTATGTTTGTATCCTTTGTGTAAATACCCAGTATGCAATTGCTGGGTCATAGGGTACTTGTATTTTTAACTTTTTAACTATGGAACCTTCACACTGTCTGTCTTCCAGGGTGGCTGCCCCAGTCTGTATTCTCACCAACAGTGCAAGAGGGCTCCCCTTTCTCCACACCTGTTGTTCCCTGTGCTGTTAATTTTAGCTACAAGTAATAATTTTAAATCATTGATTTGAAAATCACTTTAAAAATTAAAAGAGGGGCGCCTGAGTGGCTCGGTGGGTTAAGGCCTCTGCCTTTGGCTCAGGTCGTGGTCTCGGGGTCCTGGGATTGAGCCCTGCGTCGGCTCTCTGCTCAGCGGAAAGTCTGCTTCCCCCCCCACCCTGCCTACTTGTGATTTCTCTCTCTTCGTCAAATAGATAGATGAAATCTTTAAAAAAAAAATTGAAAGTACTGTGGAAAGAGAGATGGGTTGGGGATGGGGTAACTGTATGATGGGAATTAATGAGGGCATATGATTTGATGAGCACTGGATGTTATACACAACTAATGAATCGTTAAAATTATATCAAAAATTAATGATGGACAATACCTTGGCCAATTGAATTTAAATACAAAAATGAAATAAAATAGTAATATGGAAGCACTGTTGAAAAAGGAAACTATTGTGAAATAGCTTCTAATGAGAAGCGTTGGAGCCGTCTCAAGCCGCATGCCCTCATACTCCCCTACAATTTCTTTCACTGTGTTTCCTGGTTTTGTCATGTTCTCAATATTGTTTTAAGTTGTTCTCTACTGATTCACCCATAAAAATCTATGTTATATAAAAGAAGATAGTATTGCAAATATTTAATATTTTAAAATTATTCTTAAAAAGAATTTTTTGTAAAAATTTCTTTTGTAAAAATACAAAAAATTGTAAAAATACAAGTATTTATAAAAATACTTGCAAAGACCTATGGCTTCTGGTGAATATTTAAACACTAGAAATGCTAATGAGCGTTCGGTAATATTCAAATAACATGGCATTTAGATCTTCTAACAAGCTCAACAATACCCCACAGGATTGCATGCCCGAAATGCCCATTCAGGACTTCTTTCGCTTCCAAAAACTTGTTAATTTCTTAGCACGATCACCGAGAGAATTTGTATAAAGTATACTATGTGTATACACTTATTAATATTTATTTTATTTGCAAGAATGACATCATTATTAGCAGACAGTGCCTCAGAAACAAACCTATAGCATGTCAACAGCCCTAAGCAAGACTGACTGATTGGATCGTGACTGCTTCTCTCTCACATGCTTCTGCTCCGGTTCCTAGAATGTCAACTTCAATATTCAACTCTGTGGCCCCGTCTTTCCTGGCTCTTGTTTTTGACTTGATGTTGAATGGATTTCTTTGAGATTAGTAACTCTAGTGTTATTAGTTAAGCTCTAATTCTCACAGGTGAATTATAATACTTTCATTTTTCTGATTTCTTAACTGATTATTCTTATTTTTAGGTCTAGGGTTTAGAAAAACATAAACATTTTTTAAAAATGTCAGGTAGGAACTCCTACATGGAAACAGTAGTGTAGATTCGCATAATCTTGTAGTCAAATAATCACTATATTGGTCTCTGGCCTCGTGCCATGTATCCTTCGATTCATCCTCTCCACTGCTTATTCTGTAAAATGGAATGTACTTACCAAATTGTATTGTAATTTTTAAATGTGCTTGTATTTCCCACTTGCTGGCAAATTTCCTAAAAGTATTGACTGCATCTTATTTAGTTCTTTATCTCTAATGTCTAGCAATGAATTGACATATTTTAGATTCTCAATCAATTCTTATTTATTTATTTATTTATAAAGATTTTATTTATTTGAGAGAGAGAGAGAAAGTGAGAGAGAGCATGAGAGGAGAGAAGGTCAGAGGGAGAAGCAGACTCCCCGTGGAGCTGGGAGCCCGATGTGGGACTTGATCCCGGAACTCAAGGATCATGACCTGAGCCAAAGGCAGTTGCTCAACCAACTGAGCACCCAGGCACCCTCTCAGTCAATTCTTGATGAACTTAGAGGAATTAAATTTATTTGAAATAGAAAGACAATGAGGACTTCTGATTTTGTAACCTTGTGGGCTGAGACAACGACACCTCCCATCTACAGATTCCTAGAAATTCTAGGCAACATATAACTAAAAAACTCTAAAACAGAGCTGAGCTCAGAAGAAAAAACAAGGAAGTTTTTAGATGCCAGAAACAGAAAGACTGAGAAACAGAAAATCCAACAAAACACTGAAAGTCAGGGGTATAAGCCAGAAGCTGACATTGCAATGGCAGGGGTTGGGATAAGGTAGAGGATGGGGGTAGGTAGAGAGTGGTAAGGGAGTCTGGAAGGGTGGTGCAGTTTCAGACCAGGAATTTTTATAACCATGTAAAGAAAGAAGGCCATCTATGATGGTGACAAGAGCTTATTGCTCTCAAGAATGCTGAGTGGGGAGAACATTCTTTTTATGAGAATCAAAGGCCAAGCCTCCACTATGCACAGGACCAGAGTCCCAGTGTTATCGAATCATGTAGTTCAGGAATCCCAAGCCTGAGAAATTAACATAAAATTTGGAGCTTGGGGGCACCTGGGTGGCTCAGTTGGTTGGGCGACTGCCTTCGGCTCGGGTCATGATCCCGGAGTTCCGGGATCGAGTCCCATATCGGGCTCCCGGCTCTGCGGGAGGTCTGCTTCTCCCTCTGACCTTCTCCCCTCTCATTCTCTCTCTCTCTTTCTCTCTCAAATAAATAAATAAATAAAATCTTTAAAAAAAAATTTGGAGCTTGGCCAATAATAGCTCTAATCCATTTGGCAAACCAAATGCAGGACCACTCTGGGGGGAATGCCTCCATAATTCAGGTTGTTCAGGACTTGCATAGAAAGCACAACCTCACAAAAACAAGAACAAACATGAAAACAAAAAACAGAAAGAAAGCACAACCCCACCAAAGATGAATGCACAATTAAAAATTGCAAAACATGCAAGGAAATAATTCATCATGAATAAGAGCCAGCAAACAAATTTTCAAAAAATTTCACCTAAGAACTATGCTTTATTTGGGAAAAAAAACCCCAAATAATTAGAGATGAAAGGAAGGAGAGAAACTGTAAAAAACACTATTCTAAAAGGAAAGGTAAAAAGCAGAATTTCCATAAATGAAAATAAGTTATTGAAATGAGAAACTCAAATGGACTATTTAAGTGACAGATTAAGTAGAGTCAGAGAGAGAATTAGAGAACTAGAATATAGAGCTGAGAAAATTATCCAGAATATTTACAAAGGATGATTCAACTGAAATCAATTTAGTAGCAGTAATAGAAATGCAGAAAATGGACCAATACCATCAGAAGGCTGAGTAAAAATAATTGTCAATCTATGTGCTAGATATTTTCAGTTTGCCTCTTCAGACTACTTCCACCTTTCTGCACATGGCTTCTTGTCCCAGAAGGCTGACCATAATAAAGTGCATTACTCAGGGTCACTTGCTTTTTGGCTTCTGGTTGGGTCCAGTCACTGTAAGGGTAGAGAGTGGTAAGATCTCTCAAAAGAGAGAAGAATATTTATTCTCATAACCAGTACTGCACTTAGATCCAGACAGGCAGGACCTCTGGTCTGGGCCTGCACTAAAGTATGTTTGGGGAGTGAGAGGTGAAGTAGAGACGTGTTTTGAAATGCCTTCCTCAAAATTGTCTAGGCCCCTGTCTAGCTCTTGGGACAGCTAGGACCAGCAATACTGCACAGACAGGAGACCACAGCCTGCACATGGTTCTGCATGATCTCAGGTTAACTGAATCATAATTTTCTCTCTTTCTTTTTTTCTTTTTCTTTTTCTTTCTTTCTTTCTTTCTTTCTTTCTTTCTTTCTTTCTTTCTTTCTTTCTCTTTCTTTCTTTTTTCTTTCTTTCTTAAAAGATTTTATTTATTTATTTGACAGAGAGAGAGACAGTGACAGCAGGAACACAAGCAGGGGAAGTAGGAGAGGGAAAGCATGTCTCCTGCCTAGCAGGGAGCCTGATGTGGGGCTTGATTCCAGGAACCTGGGATCATGACCCAAGTCAAAGGCAGTTGCTTAATGACTGAGCAACCCAGGCACCCCTGAATCATAAGTTTCTAAATCTTCCTTCAGTGGTTGGAACTGGCTGGACTTGGTAGTGCTGTCCAGGCAAGGAGCCCCAGGGTGCCCCAGGTCCTACATAGGTCCTGAAAGGTGTGTGTCTTACTCAAAATTGTCTAAGCCCTCTTCCAGTGCCTGGGACCAGCTGGAATCAACAGTGATATCTGAGCAGGGAGGTCCGAGCTTGGGGTGGGACCTGAGTGGACCCTAGGCCCTATTTATCACCTTTGAGGCATATTTTCACCCTGTAATCCATTTAGGATTAGGCCAACAGAACAGAATGTTGACGATATGCTGATTTTGGGTGACTCATGTCAGGCAGGGGATGAGCTCCAGGCTACTGGACAGTTCACCCTTGGGCTTGTGACTTTTATGTAGACTCATTATATCTTGCCTGAATGTGTTCTGACAGTGGTGCTAACTCTAATCAGTAGTCCACCCAAAGTCAGTGGGGCCAACAGCTAGTGTCCTTTACCCAGTGTAAATTTCACTGCTGGCTCACTGGGTGGCCAGTACCCTCTTCATAGGCTCTGAGCCATAGGCCAGGCAATCCTCTGGGAGTGGCTGTGCTTGTATCCTCTGAAGGCTTTCAAGACTGCTCCCCATCTCCTAATCCACACTCTCTGTTGCTCCTGATTGAGGTAATATCAATTTGCTCTCCAGGTCAGTCCTGAATGGTATGTTTAATGTGACCAGAAAGCAAATTATCATTCTCATTCTGCATACTCTGGATATATTTGACCTACAGTCATTGTGAGTGAAACACAATAACCGCTTTTGAGAGAGTCACTGGAAGCCGGTGTTCACGAGTGGCATGATGGATGGATGATGTGATATCATGAATAATGATATAACCAGCATTAGATAAATGGTTCTAGAAAATGGCAGAGGCAAAGAGACATAGTTATTTCAATTCATACAGGTTCCAAAGAGTTGTGCATATATTACAAATTACTTTGACTCACATGTGTCTGTGAACTTTGCAATACATTTTTAAATTAAATTGTTTATGTAGAAAAGAGCCCTACTCTATCTGTTCAGGACCCAGCATACAATAGGGGTGGCTCTACCTCAGGCTCTCTTTCTCTGCCAGATCATATTTTAAGGTGTTCTGTTATAGGCAGAATGTATGGGAGTGGGGTCTGAAAGTGTGACATATAAGAATAGAGAATATAAAATTAGGTCAGGCAGAATTTAGTGATATTAGAGCACTCACCTAGTATTCTAAATTTAATATGTTGACTCAAACACCTAGAAATGGCACTTAATTGAAGTCTGGACTCAATAATAGTGTATAGTAGGGTTTCTCAAAGTTTAATATGCAGAACATCACCTGGCAATTTTGTTAAAATGCAGATTCTGATTCTGTAGGTCTGGACTGGGCCTGGGATTGTGCATTTAGCACAAGTTCTGATTTATGGATCATATTCAAATAGTAAAAACCTCTAACCAACAGTATGGAGGAAAGACTCTAAAGATTCAGGAGATGAGAAGGTTGGAATGGACTTATCATGAGCTCAGCTACTGTTTAACTACCCCTGAGGAGGTCCTAGGGGATATTCCCTTCATTAAAATAGAATAACTGCATTGCCCACGAGAGCACCAGAATTATTGAAAAAGTGTGGTAATCTGACATGGGCCAGAGATCATGGAGGCAGATGATGCAGTGGAATTGGGTCCTCTTATTTTGGAAGAAATGATGGATCCTGGCATGGGACAGATCTGGTGGTGGTGCTTAACCATCAGAGACATGATGGACAAATTGGGATAGAGGCAATCTATATTTTTGCTCACGTGGACCTGTATGATAGCAAATGAATCAGACTTATGAAGGAACAGAATGGGTAGTCAATCTGCAATGGTGGTTCCCTGGAATGTATGAGTGGAACTATTCTAGATCTGGTGGGCAACAACAGGATTCACAATACTGTAGTGGGATTTCATAGCCTCTTACCTAATTCTCAGACATAGCTCAGTTCAAAAAGACTTGGAGTCTCTTGATTGAGGAGAAAGTTGAGTCCGTGGGGAAAAGGGACTTCAATGTTGTGACAATGTATATACTATGACTATTTCTGCAAATCTTTTCCTGAGAAGCTAGTACCCATTTACCAGAGTGATTGTGCATGGTGAAGGAGAAATATGAAGAACTTCTAAGTATTCTTCGATAGTGGCTTTGAGTTGATTCTAATTCCTGGGTTTGAAAATTCCTCCAGAGCTCACTGTTAAGACTGGAGGTATAGGGATGCAAGGTGATAGATGGAGTTCTGACTCAGGCTCGCTCACGGTGGATCCAGTGAATTAAAGAACCCAACTGGTAGGGATTTCTTCAACCCCTTAATGTATGGTGGAACTTAGACATGCTTAGTAACTAACAAAATCTCCACATTGGCCATCTGATCTATGGATTGAAAGCTATTAGGGTGCAATGGGCCAAAAAGATGTCCCCAGAATGGCCCTTCCATAAGGGAATTTGAGATACATTTCTCCCAGCAAGGACTTTTAAATGCAAGGGGTGTGAATTCTTACACTATCTGCCTTTAATGCTCATGTTTGGCTGGAGAAAAAGTTATATGGGTCTTTGAGAATGAAACTTAATCATCTGATAACTCTAATCTAAGTTGCTGTTCTGGTGTATTTACAGAAGAAAGTAGATGAGCTCCTGATATCTGATATGCAACTTGGACCTAGCAGATGTTTTCGATTCTATTTCCACCAATAAGGATCATCAGAAGCAGTTCACATTCTTGTGGCAGGATTAGCAGCACACCTTCACTCTTTGTTCTCAGAGTCCTCTCTGTTTTAATTTAGTATGAGGGGATCTTGAGCACTTTGATATTCCACAGAGCATTACTTTGGCCATCACAATGATGATATTATGCTAATTAGATCTGGTGAACAGGAAATATCACATACCTTAAATATCTTAATAAAACACATGCATGCCAGAAGGTGAGAGATAAACCCCATGAAAGTTCATTTATTTTTTACTTTTTATTTTATTTTATTTTTTTCCCCAAATATGTTTATTTTATTTTTTCAGTGTTACAAGATTGATTGTTCATGTATCACACCCAGTGCTCCATGCAATATGTGCCCTTCTCAATACCCACCACCAGGCTCGCCCACTCCCCCCACCCCCTCCAAAACCCTCAGTTTGTTGCTCAGAGTCCACAGTCTCTCCTGGTTCATGGCCCCCTCCAATTTCCCCCCATTCACCCTTCCCTTCCTTCTCACGATGCCCTCCATGATTTTCCTTATGCTCCACACGTAAGTGAGACCATACGATAATTGACTCTCTCCACTTGACTTATTTCACTCTGCATAATCTCTTCTAGTTCCGTCCATGTCGATACAAAAGTTGGATATTCATCCTTTCTGATGGAGGCATAATATTCCATTGTATAGATGTACCACATCTTCCTTATCCATTCATCTGTTGAAGCATTTTGGTTCTTTCCACAGTTTGGCGATTGTGGCCATTGCTGCCATGAACATTAGGGTACATGTGGCCCTTCTTTGTACTGCATCTGCTTCTTTGGGGTAAATACTGAGTAGTGCAATTGCAGGGTCACAGGGTAGCTTTATTTTTAATTTCTTGAGGAATGTCCACACTGTTTCCCAAAGTGACTGCACCAACTTGCATTCCCACCAAGAGTGGAGGAGGGTTCCCCTTTCTCCACATCCTCTCCAGCATTTGTTGTT
>CM052815.1:71952283-71970866 GCA_028533885.1 Nasua narica
AAACAACCTAGAAGAAATGGATGCATTCCTGGAAACCCATAATGTTCCAAGACTGAAACAGGAAGACATTGACAACCTGAAGAGACCAATATCTAGTAATGAGATTGAAGCAGTGATCAAAAACCTCCCAAAAAACAAGAGTCCAGGACCTGACGGGATTCCCTGGGGAATTCTACCAAACATTCAAGGAAGAAATAATACCTATTCTCCTGAAACTGTTTAAAAAAATAGAAACAGAAGGAAAACTTCCAGACTCTTTCTATGAAGCCAGCATTACCCTGATCCCCAAACCAGGCAAAGACCCCATCCAAAAGGAGAATTTCAGACCAATATCCCTCATGAATATGGTTGCCAATACTCTCAACAAGCTCCTAGCTAATAGGATCCAACAGCACATTAAAAAGATTATTCATCATGACCAGGTGGGATTTATCCCTGGGATGCAAGGGTGGTTCAGCTTTCACAAATCAATCAATGTGATAGAACAAATCAACAAGAGAAGAGAGAAAAACCACATGGTCCTCTCAGAAAATGCAGAAAAAGCATTTGACAAAATATAGCACCTGTTCCTGATTAAAACTCTTCAAAGTATAGGGATAGAAGGAACATTCCTCAACGTCATAAAGTCTACCTATGAAAAGCCCACAGCAAATATCATTCTCAATGGGGAAAAGCCGACAGCCTTCCCTTTGAGATGAGGAACACAACAAGGATGCCCACTCTCACCACTCTTGTTCAACATAGTACTAGAAGTCCTAGCGACAGCAATCAGACAACAAAAAGAAATAAAAGGTATTCAAATTAGCAATGAAGAAGTCAAACTCTCTCTCTTTGCAGATGACATGATACTTTATATGGAAAACCCAAAAGACTCCACCCCCAAACTACTAGAACTCATACAGCAATTCAGTAATGTGTCGGGATACAAAATCAATGCACAAAAATCAGGTGCTTTCCTATACACTAACAATGAAAATATGGAAAGGGAAATTAGAGAATCGATTCCATTTACTGTAGCATCAAGAACCGTAAGATACCTGAGAATAGGGGCACCTGGGTGGCTCGTTGGTTGGGCGACTGCCTTTGGCTCAGGTCATGATCCCGGAGTTCCGGGATCGAGTCCCATATCGGGCTCCCGGCTCTGTGGGAAGTCTGCTTCTCCCTCTGACCTTCTCCCCTCTCACTCTCTCTCTCTCTCTCTCAAATAAATAAATAAAATCTTAAAAAAAAAAAAGATACCTGAGAATAAACCTAACCAAAGAGGTAAAGGATCTGTACTCGAGGAACTGCAGAACGCTCATGAAAGAAATTGAAGAAGACACAAAAAGGTGGAAAAGCTCCATTCCATGCTCACGGATCGGAATAATAAACGTCTATACTGCCGAGAGCAGTCTATACTTTCAATGCCATCCCGATCCCAATGCCACCAGTTTTTTTCAAAGAGCTGGAACAAACAATCCTAAAATTTGTATGGAACCAGAAAAGACACCGAATTGCTAAGGAAGTGTTGAAAAAGAAAAACAAACCCCATGAAACTTTAGGACACAACAAAACCAGTTAAAAAAAAAAAGGTCATTGGCTTAAATAAAGCCAGGATATCTTCTTATAAAGTGAGAAAATGGATGTAGCTTGCATTGCCTTCTATGCAGAAAGAGGCATACAATTTGATAGACCTCCTTAGCTGTTGGAGGCAAATATATACTTCATTTAAGTGTACCCCTGGCTTTAGGGAGCCTGGCTGGCTCAGTCAGTAGAGCATACAACTCTTGATTTCAGGGTTGTGAGCTTGAGCCTCATGGTGGGTGTAGAGACTACTTAAACAATGAAAACTTTTTTTAAAAAATGCTGGCCAGGGACGCCTGGGTGGTTCAGTTGGTTAGGCAACTGCCTTTGGCTCAGGTCATGATCCCGGCGTCCTGGGATCGAGTCCCACATCGGGCTCCTTGCTCTGCAGGGAGCCTGCTCCTCGCTCTGCCTCTGCCTGCCTCTCTGCCTGCTTGTGTTCTCTCTCTGTTAAATGAATAAATAAGATCTTTAAAAACAAAACAAAACCAAAAAAAAAAATGCAGGCCAAATAAGTGTATCAGTAGATCCATTCCCAAATAATTTATAAAGTTGTCAGTTCTGAGAAGATAGTCCAAGATGTCAGAAGTGTAGGAGACCTTAGTTTTTTCTGGTCCCAAGAATTCAGCTAGATAGCTATCAGATTATTCTGAGTACCTGTGAACTCAACCGTAGATCTAAGAAAAGAATAGCTTCAACTCTATGAATAGAAAAGTGACCACTTTCTGCAAGGTAGAAGGTGTGGAGAAGTGAATCCGAGGCAATATATGGGAAGATAGATCTCAGGAGGAGGAGGCCTCAGAATCAGCCGGCTCCTGGAAAGTGAGCAGTGGAGCGCAAAATCAGAACTTTTAGAAGTCTTTTCTGGTGAGGGATGACCTGGCCTGAAAGGTGCTCAAGTGGCTAAACAGGGTGGAATCCTAGGTGGGACAGTATGGTCTTAGGATCTCCGGGGTCACAGAAAGACTGGGGGTGCCTGAGCTGGAAGAGCTCCCAGGCACCAGAGGGGGGAAGCCAGCTCTGGTCAGCAAGCCCAGGAGTGGGCTCTCAGCTCAGGGTTGCCATAAACCATGAACCTCGCCACAGTTGGGCGACTGCTCTCCCAGCTGGGGCCAGTTAGTGGCAGAACCAGCGAAACCTCCCTTCCTCCCCTGGGAGGAGCAGTGTGGGAGCAGGCTGTAGGAATCTGCTGGGTTTGGAGACTCCAAATGGGTTTGTATGCCTGAGAGAGAAACTCTCAGTTACAGGCTGGGTGAGCATGGAGTGAGGACAGAGACCAGGAAGACAGGAGGGACTGCTCTTCTCCGAGGGCACACTGAAGAGTGGGGCCCCGAGCTCTTGGCTGCTCTAGGGCCAGAGATTGGGTGGGCACCATTTTCATTCTCGTCTTCTAAAGCTGTGTGGAAAGCTTTCAGGGAACAGAAGCCACAGAGAGCAAACCAGAGCAGATTACTTAGCCTGACCCCCTAGGGAGGTGGGGGTGCAATTCCACCAGGGGCAAAGACACTTGAAAATCAATCCAACAGGCCCCTCCCCCAGAAGGTTAGCAAGAACATCCAGCCAAGAACAAGTTAACGATCATGGAGAACTGCAAAACTCCAATGCTAGGGGAAAATAGAGTATAGAATTGATGGTTTTTTCCCACACAATTCTTTAGTCTTTCCATTTTAATTTTTTTCCTCTTTCCACCAATTTTTTTTATTTCATCAACTCTTTTTTAAGAATCTTTTAAAATTTCATCTTTATAGTTACGTTCTATCTTCCCATGGTATTTAATTTTATTTTTTGTAAATATGTAAGTTTTTCTTTCTTTAAAATTTTGGGATGTGGTATCTTCTAACAAACGGACCAAAATACACTCAGGATATAGTGTATTGCTCTGTTCTGTTCACTTGTCTGTTTACATTCCTTCTTTTTTTCCTTTTGTCCTTTAATTTTCCTTTTTACAGTTACATTCTATCCTTTCAATGTATTTAATTTTATTTTTGTACACATATAAGTTTCTATTTCTTTACAATTTAGGGATCTAGCTTTCTAACAAACAGACCAAAATACATACAGGATCCAGTGAATTGCTCTGGTCTGTTCCCTTGTCAGATTATATTCTCTTTTTCGTTTGTTTGTTTTTTATTTTTTCAGTTTTGGATCTCTTCTGATTTGTTTAGTGCACATTTTTCTGGGGTTGTTGTTGCCATTTTAGTATTTTGTTCTCTTGTTATCTTTTCTTCTCCGAAAAGAATTATAGACCAAGGCTCCTGATGAACATGGATGCAAAACTTCTCACCAAAATGCTAGCCAATAGAATCCAACAGTACATTAGAAGGATTGTTCACCACAACCAAGTGGGATTTATCCCTGAGCGGACAGAGTGGTTTAATATCAGCAAATCAACCAAGGTGATACACTACATTAATAAAAGAAAGGCCAGAACTATGTCATCCCCTCAACAGATGCAGAAAAAGCATTTGACACAGTATCCTTTCTAGATTAAAACGCTTCACAGTGTAGAAATAGAGAGAAAATACCTCAAGATCATAAAAGCCATATACGAAAAGCCCACAGTGAGTATCATTCTCAGTGGCAGAAAACTGAGAGCTTTTCCCCTAAGATCAGGAAGTTGGTAGTGATGTTCACTATCACCACTGCTATACAACATAGTAATACAAGCCCTAACCTCAGCAATCAGACAACAAAAAGAAACAAGAGGCTTCTGAATCAACAAAGAAGAAATTAAACTCTCACTCTTCACAGATGACATGATGCTCTATGTGGGAAAACCCAGAAGACTCCACCTCAAAATTGCTAGAACTCATACAGGAATTCAGCGAAGTGGCAGAATATAAAATCAATGCACAGAAATCAGTTGTATTTCCACACACTAACAATGAGACAGAAGAAAGAGAAATTAAGAAGGAGTTGATACCATTTACAATTGCACCAAAACCATAAGATACCTAGGAATAAACCTAACCAAAGTGGCAAAGGATCTGTACTCAGAAAACTATAGAACAGTCATGAAAGAAATTGAGGAAGACACAAAGAAATGGAAAAACATTCCATGCACATGGATTGGAAGAAAAAATCTTGTGAAAATATCTATGCCACTTAGAACAATCTATACATTTAATCCCTATCAAATACCCTATCAAAATACCATCAACTTTTTTCACAGAACTGGAACAAATAATCTTAAAATTTTATGAAACCAGAGAAGACCCCGAATAGCCAAAGGGATGTTGAAAAAGAAAAGCAAAGCTGGTAGCATCAGAATCTTGGACTTTGAGCTTTATTACAAAGCTGTAATCATCAAGACAGTATGGTACTGACACAAAAACAGACACATAGATCAATGGAACAGAATAGAGAGCCCAGAAATGGACCCTCAACTCTATGATCAACTAATCTGTGACAAAGCAGGAAATAATGTCCAATGGAAACAGACAGTTTCTTCAACAAATGGTATTGGGAAAATTGGACAGTCACATGCAGAAAAATGAAGCTGGATCATTTCCTTATACCACACACACAAATAGACTCAAATGGATGAAATTGTCTTGTCTCACCTAAATGTGAGACAAGAATCCATCACAATCCTAGAGGAGAACACAGCCAGCAACCTCTGTGACCTTGGCTGCAACAACTTCTTGCTAGACACGTCTCCAAAGGCAAGGGAAAAAGGTAAAAAAGAACTATTGGGACTTCATCAAGATAAAAAGCTTTTGCACAGCAAAGAGTCGACAAAACCAAAAGATAATCTAAAGAATGGGAGAAGATATTTGCAAATGTCTTATCAGATAAAGGGATAATACCCAAAATCTATAAAGAATTTATCAAACTCAACACCTAAAGAACAAATAATCCTAATCAAGACATGGGCAGAAGATGAACAGACATCTCTCCAAAGAAGACACACAAATGGCCAATAGACACACGAAAAAATGCTCAACATCACTGGGCATCAGGAAAATACAAATCAAAACCACAATGAGATACCACCTCACACTGGTCAGAATGGCTAAAATTAACAAGTCAGGAAACAACAGCTGTTGGTGAAGATGCAAAGAAAGGGTAACGCTCTTACACTGGGAATGCAAGCTGGCGCAGCTACTCTGGAAAACAGTATGGAGGTTCCTCAAAAAGTTGAAAATGGAGTTACCCTATGACCCAGCAATTGCACTACTGGATATTTACCTCAAAGAGACAGATGTAGTGATCTGAAGGGGCACATGCACCCCAATGTTTATAGCAGCAATGTCCATGAAAACCAAACTATGGAAAGAGCCAATATGTCCATTGACAGACGGATAGATAAAGATGTGGTACGCATATACAATGGAATACTACTCAGCCCTCAAAAAGAATGAAATCTTGTCATTTGCAACAACGCAGGTGGAATTAGAGGGTTTTACTAGAGGTTAAGTGAAATGAGTCAATTAGAGAAAGCATTATCATATGATCTCAGTGATACGTGGAATTTAAGAAACAAAATAGAAGATCATAAGGGAAGAGAGGAAAAAATAAAGTAAGGCAAAATCAAGGAGGAAGACAAACCACAAGAGACTCTTAATCATAGGAAACAAACTGAGGGTTGCTGGGAGGGGGGACTGAGGGACAGGGTAACTGCGTGATGGACATTAAGGAGGGCATATGTTGTAAAGAGCACTGAGTATTATATGAGACTAATAAATCACTGATCTTTACCTCTTAAACTAATACATTATGTATTAATTAATTGAATTTGAATCTAAAAAGTTTTTAAAAAGCTATCAGTTCTGAATAAGTTCCAGAGCAAGAAACTCTAAAACAGATCTTGACCACAGTGCAAGTTTCCCTGCTACTTGGATCTTATAGCCGAGCAGTTTCAATAGTAATTAGTGTCCTTGGTAAATAGAGAGTTAGACCCAGTAAAAGAATCAGGGCACAGACTCCTAAGAAATTGGAGTGAGGCTGGTAATTTTTTGCTAATAATGACAAAAGCAGTTATTGGCTTGCTAGCATGCTCTGGTAGAAACTGAGTGCCTAAGAGACACCAAGTAACAATGTGATCTGAAACACCCATCTGGGTATTGTCTGATCCACTAAATCATAAAACTGGATATGTGCAGTGTGTTAAATGGAAGTGGTGGGTCTGGAATGCACAAATAGATTGCACGAACAGGTGGCTTCAACTCCCATAGCATTTATTCCTACTCCTTTGCCACCACACCCTCGACCCATAGCTACAACCTTGACCTCGTGGAGTATTTTTTTTTTTTTTTGATGACCAGTTAACAGAATAATCACAGGACCAATTTTAAAATGAGTCTGCATAGTATACCGGCGCTGGCTAGAAATAGATTGCTTCTGCATGGCAATACAGTCACTCAAGAATGCCCTGAAAAACTCTGGTGAAGAAAATCCCCTCAGTGGGCAGGATACCTGGAAATACACCTGATTGCTCTCTGTGTGGAAGGAAAGATGGCTTGAGGTACGACTCTACACTAATTTATGGGCAGTTGCTAAGAGGTTGGCTGCCTGATCAGGGATTTGGAAAGACAAGATTGGAAGATGGATTAACTAAGAGATTTGGGAGACAGGAATGTGGCTGGATCTTTTGTACTCAAGCATGAAGATGCTGCCCACTAGAGGGCATCCACTGGAAAGGAAGTACTCAACAGTCAAGTGGATAAGATGACCCATTTTGTGAACATGATCCGGCTTCCTTCTTCAGCTACCTTGGTGCTTGCTCAATGGACCCATGAAAAATAGTTACCTCTCTAGCAAGATGGGATCATTCATGGGTGCAGCAACATACCTTTCCCTCAGCAAAGATGCTCTGGCTACCTCTACTACCAAATGACACCTGCCAACAGGAAAAGGCAACAGGCAGTCCCAATATGGCCCCATTACCTAGGGATAGCAGCCTACCACCTGATGGTAGGTTGATTACATTAGATACCTTACATCACTGAAGGGTAGTGGTTTGTTTTCATAAGAATAGACACAGATTTATCTTCTTTGCCTGTAAAGTTGATGCCAGCATCATCATTCATAGACATAAAGAGAACCTGATTTGTTGGCATGGCATTGTACTCAAAATAATCTCCAATTAGAAAAAAAATATTTTATGGTGAAGAGAGAGTGGCAATGGGCTCACTGTCTCAGATTTCAAAGGCCTTACCTCATGGCTCATTATCTATAAGCTTGGGAGAATGACGAAATAGCCTGCTAAAGGGTCATTTATGAGACCAAATAGGGACAATTTTGCAAGGTTCAGATTTTGTCCAAGAGCATGAGCAGAAAGCACTGTATAGTAACCTACTTAAGACTTTTTGCTTTCTATCCATGCATCGTTAGGCTCAATGGGCTTGAGATCATAAAGCTCAAGGTAGCAATACTTTCACCATGAAAAATGGTTAAGTTGGAAGCTCTGCTTTTTCATTGGCCATCTGGGGTCTTTCAGGTCTCAGAGGAGAGAGAGTCACTCCAGTAGTTGGCATAAACGGTTTGAATTAGCAAAGGGAAATATGGCTTTTCCCCTTCTATATAATGGGGACAAGGAGGACTATGTTTGGAATCTGGGGTATTCACTAGGGTGCTCTTCACTATTTCTATGAACAAATGTATTGATCATGTGGGATGTAGTAACCCAATGAAAACATTAGTATTTAGGATAGAGTAAAGACATTATGTTTGGGAAAACATGTTTTATGAAAGAAGAGAGAATCAAACGTGTTATAAGGGAAGGCAAAGAAGAACCTTATAGTACTGGATTTTATTTGGACTTAGCAATATAAACTCTCTTTCTCTCTGACTCTCTCTGTCTCTGTTTCTCTCTCTCTGTGTGTGTGTGTGTGTGTGTATCTGTGTGTTAGTGCTGTCTTCTGAAAGTATCCAGAGTTTACTAAGGTAACAATGAGTATGCTCAGCATCCATATCTTGGTTTCTAAATATCATTCATCACTAAAAGAAGTTATAATTGCTTGAGGAAATGCATGATATCATATCTGGGGTAAGGAAAGTACAAGGGGAACCTGACACATTAACTGTGCCATTAAGCATGGAAGTGCTCAAAGATTAATGGGACATATTAATAGGACACAGGAATTGACATGAAGGGGTTCCCCAGTGGCCAAAATTGGGACAATTTGAGCATCAAAAAGATGGGAATGGATTACAACAAATGGAACAAAATAATTTACACCTTAATAGCCATTTTTTTTTAAAGGAGATTGAGACAGAAGTATAGGGAAAGGGAGTGTTTTTCTTTTTAAAGGAATACTGGCTGGTAAATTCTGAGAAAGTGATGTTTACAACTCAGGAAACTACAGAACTTCCTCCATTTCATAAGGGACAGCTACAAAAAACATACAGCTAACATCCTACTTAATGATGAATTAAAGACCAAATTGCCGTTAAGATTGGGTAAGGCAAAGAAAGACCTCACTTTCATGACTTCTATTCAACCTTGTACTGAATGTCCTACCCATTGCAATAAGATAATAAAAATTTTAAAAAGGCATCAAGATAGGAATGGAAGAGGTAAAACTGTCCCTGTTTGCACAGAATATGACTGTTTACAAAGAAAACTCAATGAAATCTACAAAACAACTCCTAGGACTAGTAAGTGAATTTAGCAAAGTCTCAAGTCATAAGGTTAATACACAAAAATCAACTGTAGCAAACCAGAGGAAGATAAAAATTTGAAGTAGTTTCATTTACAGCAACACCAAAGAACCTGAAATATTTAGGAATAAATATAACAAAAGCTGGAAGAAATTAAAGAAGACCAACGTATAAATGGGAAGGCTTACCATGTTCATGTACCAGAAGTTTCAATATTGTTAATATTACAATTCTCTCCAAATAGATCTCCAGAATCAACACAATCCCAATTAAAATCCCAGCAGGCTATTTTTCAGAACTTGGAAATCTGATTCTAAATTGGATATAAAAATACAAAGGACACAAGATAATCAAAGCAATGTTTAAAATGAGCAAAGTTTGAAGATTTATAGCACTTAATTTCAAGACTTACAATAAACCTTCAATAATCAAGATAGTTTGGTATTAGAAAAATGGTAAGCATATAGATCAATAGGACAGATAGATCCCAGCAATAGAGACACAAATATAAACTCAATTGATTTACAATACAAATGCAAAGGAAATTCAATGGGGGAAAAAGGAAGTCTTTTAAAGAAATGATGCTATAATAACTGAATATCCATATGAGAAAAATGAACACCAACCATACTTCTCACCATACATGAAAATAAATTTTAAATGCACCATATATCTAAATACAAAATCTGAAACAAGAAACCTTCTAAGAGAAAACATATAAGAAAAATCTTTGGTAACTTTAGGTCAGGCAAATATTTTTTAGATACCAAAGGAGAGGATACTAGAGACATCAACCTTAAAAGAAAAAAATATTGATAAACTGGATTTTATAAAAATAAAAAATCTTTTGCTTTTTGAAAGAGCAAACAAAATAAAGCCAGACTGGGAAAAAATGTTTTATATATATATGACAAAGGACCTGTATCCAGAGATCTTAAAATCTGATAAGAAGAGAAGCAACGTGGGGAAAAAGGTGAAAGATCTGAACAGACACTTCACAAAAGAAATATATGTATAGGCAATTATCACATGGAAAGATACTTAACACCATGACTCATCAGGAAAATGCAAGTTAGAATCCCCATTAGCTACTAGCATACACCCTTCTATACTAAAGAGGACTGACCATGCCATGTATCAAATGCATGTGGGGCAACTGGATCTTTCATACACTGCTGCTGCTGCTGCTGCTGCTGATGTAAGATGATGCATCTGTATTGGAGAGATTTTATTTATTTATTTTAGAGAGAAAGAGAGTGGGGAGAGGGACAGAGGGAGAGAGAGAATCTGAAGCAGACTCCATGCTCAGCGTGGAGCCTGATGTGGGGCTTGATCCCATGACCACAAGATCATGACCTGCACCGAAACCGAGATCCAGTGCTCAACCAACGAGGCCACCCAGAGTTTGCAGATTTTTAATAGTGTAAACATATACCTCCCATATGACCTAGCCATTCCATTCCAAAGTATTTTCCCAAGAGAAATAGCAACTTATGCTGAGACAAAGGCTTGTAAAGAATATTTGCAACAGTTCTATCTGCAGTAGCTCCAAACTGGAAACAACCCAAATGCTCATCCACAGACGAACAGATAACTTGTGGTACATTCACACAAGAGAATAATACCCAGAGATAAATAGGAACAACAGTGACTCTCATAATCACTATGTTAAATGAAAGAAGCCAGACTCCCCCCCCCAAATGAATACATAGGGCATGAGTCCATTTATGTATCACTTTGGAAAATGCAAACAGGTCTGTAGGGACAGAAAGCAGGTCAGTGGTTGCCTGAGATTGGAAAATGAGGAAACTTTTGGGGGTGATGAAAATGATCAGATCTTATTGTAGCGATGGTTTCATTGGGGTAACAGGTCAAAAGTCAACAAAGAATATCCTTCAAATATGTGCAACTTATAGTATGGAAAGCTATACCTCAATGAAGTTGTAAGGAGAAGAAGAGAGAGCAAAAGTGAGAGAGAGAAGAAAAGAATGAGAGAGAGAGAAATGGCTGAATAGAAATTTCTTCCTCTATGGAAGAATGCCACCTGATAAATGCAGAAGGAATGATGGGATCTCAAAATCACCATTTTGTAACTCCTCAATGTAACCAATTACGCAGGCAAGGATGATCAATCAGAGCTCACATAATTGAGTGAAAGATACCCACTTGGTCCCAAGATATCGCTACACAGATTATTTTTTAGTTAAAAAGGAGAAAATGTGCCTTTAAAGTGGAGCAGATTGGCAACTACTAACTTAAGCAAGGAGTCAAGCTTGGCATTACCTACAGATACACACCATCTCCTATACAGTGTCCTTACCCAGGATATTTAAGATGAATGTCAAGGGGAAAGATTCAGACAAATCGAAAATGTAGAACTTACTGTAGGACCGCAGGCCTGGTCTCTCTAAAGAATTCAATATAATGGAGAACAGAAGGAAATGGTAGGGAATATCTAGGTTGATGGAAATTGAAGAGACATATGGCCAGATGCAATACATAAATTTTGAAGGATCCTAAATCAAAGACGAAAAACCAGCTTGGAAAATTTGAGTATCACAAGACATTGTTGAATTAATGTTGATTTTCCTACCCACGGTAATGGTGATGTAGTGGCATAAAAAATGTTTTTGTTCTTTGGAAACGTGTGTTGAAATACTTAGGAGTGAAGTGCTTTAAAGAGTGTGATATAGATACATGCGCGTGCACACACACACACACACACACACACACACAGAGAACATGAAGTTAGCAAGACTTTGAACAGTTGGTGAATCTAAGTTGAGGGGTATAGGGGTATTCACTGAATATGTTTAAACATTTTCAAGAGAAAAACAAACACAATAAATTTATTAAAAAATTCTAATCACTACCACCAGCTGATGTTATTTGAAAATGACACAACTTAAGTGTAATGACACAGAAAAGTTAAAGTAAAGGGTTGGGGGAAAAAAGATAAATGAGGCATAAACTAATTTTTAAAAGTTGCCACCTAACTTCTTTAATGTTGCACAAAATAGATTTTTTAAAATAAAAAAGTAGTATTTGTCATAAAGTCAATACACAGTAATAGAAAAGAGAATTGAGCAGGAAGATGAAACCATTTTAAATGTGTGTGAGAACACTACATACGGGAAGAGTATTTGCTCCTAGCTTCCATGAGCAGAGATGTCCCTGAAGCATGTTCCACCTCTCTCTGTCACCTGACTCACTCGGCCCTTGGGAGTAACTTCTCTGATTGCTACATGGGCATTGATAAATGGCACATGGCGTTCACTTTGCCGCTGCCTTCACCCTCTTGGAAGCAAGTGGTCCTCAGGGGTTTGGCTCCTCTTAGGTGGGGATGCCCTGGCCTAGAACTACCTGCACCCGAAGGTAGGGATGCTTGCCCCTTTTGCGGTTTGTGTGCAGGCCCATTTGGTTCTCAAACCAAGATATGTCTTAGTCTTATCAGCAGTGATGGTGATAGTTTGTCCTACATCTTTACTTTCTGTTTTATTTCTCAATATAATCAGACTCAGGCAGGAAAGAGGGTGTATTTATTGGAGGACTCCTCAAAATCCCCAATAGGACACAATCACATAGCCTTAAATATATATAGAAAGAGCAAAAATGTATGGAACTATGAGGAAAAATGGAGAAATCCACAGTCAATTTGGAAAGCTTAGAACAGTACAGGTACTAAGTTTGATCTAAATGAAAAATATAGAACTTGGCTACCAATAGTTAGGGAACAAACATTCTTTTAGGCATTCTAGAATATTTATAAAATTTTATCATGTACTAGGTCACAAAGCAAGTTGCAACAAATAAAAAAAATCCAGCTTATTTAATTAAACTGGATTTTCCAAGCTCAATGTACTTAAATATGACGTCAATAACTAATAAACAGACAAACCTCCCTACTCCATTACATCTGTACAATTTAAGCACACTTTAAAATAACCCATAGTTCAAACAAATCGTAACGGGCGTTAGAAAGTACCTATAACAACAACAGTGAAAACAGCAACCAAACTGTGAGACAGAGATAGGCAAGAGCTAAAGGAAAATGTGTAACAAGAAGGAAGACTGAAAATCAAGAGTTAACTGTTCAATTCAAGAAGTTAGAAAACCAAAAGAGAAGAAACTACTCCTCCCTTCAAATCAGAGATTTTGATGGAATTCCCAAGGTGATCCTACTTATGTGAAAGGATTAAAGGGCCAAGGATAGCTTTGATAATTTTAGAGTAGAATAAGGAGTCAAACAGAAAGATAAAAGATCAAAGTTCCCCATAATTGAAACAGTGTCCTAATGGTGCAACAGTAGATAAGTAGATTAGGGATGATCAGACTAAGTCCTGTGTGCCAAACCCAGCCCACTGCCTGTTTTGTAAATAAAGTTTTATTGGGACACAGCCCCATGTGCTAGCTGCTTTCTCATTACAACAGCAGAGGTGAGTAATGTGATGGAGACTCTAGGGCTCACAAACCATAAAATGTTTACTATCCGGCTCTTTATAGAAAATTATGCTGAACCTAGAAGCAGGCCAATGAAATAAAACAAAAGACCAATGGTAAATGGCATTTCAATATAATTGGGAAAGGATGAAATATTCAGTTAGTGGATTTGGACCAATTCTTTATACAGATGGGAAAAAAATAGAAGTACATCTCTTCATTACACATTACCAAAAAAAGTATTGTAGAAAGATTAAAGACCTAAATATGAAAAGTAAAACTCTCAAAGTTTTAGACAAGAATATATGCCATATCTTCTGAACTTATGATGGGGAAGATTGTGTTAAATAATACATAAAAAGCTTCAACTATTAAAAAAAAGCTACAACCATAAAGAAAAAGATCGATAAATTTGGTTATATTAAAAATGAAAACTTCGGTACAATAACAAAGTTCAGCTACCAAACTAAAAGCCGCATGCAGGGAAGAGAAATTTGTAAGGTATGCAGCAGAAAAAAGGTTAGTATCTAGAACATATGAAAGAATTACAAATCAGTAAGAAAAAGACAAACCCCAGAGAAACAAAGGATATTTCTTTTGTGTGTGTTTGTGTGTAATTGTTTTTTTTCTCCCCAAATATGTTTATTTTAATTTTTCAGTGTTACAAGATTGATTGTTCATGAAAGACTATGGACTCTGAGCAACAAACTGAGGGTTTTGGAGGGGAGGGGGTGGGGGGGTGGGTGTGCCTGGTGGTGGGAATTGAGAAGGGCACGTACTGCATGGAGCACTGGGTGTGGTGCATGGACAAAGGATATTTCTTGACGGGCAACTCACAGTAAGATATTATTTTGTCAGTTAAAAAAGTGTTGTCTGGTTATACTGAGAGTTGGCAAAATTGTGGGGGAATCAGCAGGTTTTATTAATGGCAGATGGTGATAGTATCAGTACCACGGGTTTGGAGAACACTTATCAATACTTGCTAAAGGTGAAGAGGCACAAACCCTGTGACACCCTAATTCCCCCTTCCAGGAATCTCCTTTTGCACAAATACCCAGGGAGACACGTACAAGCAGGTCCAGGGCAGCTTTGTTAGGAACGGCAGAAACTAGAAGCAATCCATTGCCTAACACTGGGGAACCATCCACAAGATTACCAGGGGTAAGGCCTGCAGGTTAAGCTGGAGAACCAGCACTTCAGTGTTAGGGGTGCTCCGATAGAAAGACCTAGGGGATATTATGCTAAGCGAAATAAGTCAGTCAGAGAAAAACAATTATCACATGATCACTCTGATATGAAGAATTTGAAAGGCAGGGCAGGGGGTTGGGGGGGGGTGGGGAAGAGAAATGAAACAAGATGGGATGGGGAAGGAGACAAACGATAAGAGACTCCTAAACTCACGAAACAAACTAAGGGTGGCTGGGAGGTGGGGGGGTAGGGATATGGACATTGGGGAGGGTATGTGCTATGGCAAATGCCGTGAAATGTGTAAGCCTGATGATTCACAGACATGTACCCTGGGGCAAATAATACATTATATGTTAATAAAAAATTAAAAAAAAAAAGACCTAGGGGACTTAAAGTGGGGAGGGATTGAGGAAGGATCCTTCCTCGAAGGATCACCTTCTTTTGAGGGTGCCTCATTAAAGATGACAATAGTGGGGTGCCTGGGTGGCTCAGTTGATTAAGCATCTGCCTTGGCATGGTCCATGGTCATGAAGCCCTGCATTGTGCTCCCTGCTCAGTGGGGAGTCTGCTTCTCCCTCTGCCTCTCCCCACTGCTCGTGCTCTCTCTCTCTCGGTCACTTATTCTCTTTCTCTCGGATAAATAAAATCTTTGAAAAAGTGAAGATGATAATAGTGCATTCTCAAGTATGAGAAGGAGTTTGAGAGTCAGAAATAGAAAGGCAACACAAGAAAAGGGCAGACCAAGTAGATGGTAAGCAAAAGCATTACGGTTGGAGACAGCCCCGCCCATGGTGTCGATTGGCAGGCTCCTTGGGAGCTTCTGGAGGCAAACTGAAACTGGCCTCCACGCAGGGAGGGCAGGAAGAGACGGAAGAAAGAGGCTGGCCACCCCAGGTTGGGTGGGAGGTGGCAGGTTTAATAAGCAAGGGAACTTACACAGGAGGCTTGTCTTGGGCACCTGCAAGAGGAGTAGATCCCTGCACACGTGACCTGCCAAATCTTGAGGTTTGTATAGAGGCCCTCCCTGAGCTTGGTCCCATATGGTCCAGATGGCCTTGGCATCACATTGCTACCTGAAGGGTATGTTCTTGGGTGGCTTCTCTAAAGCAAGTGGGAAGCACATTCCAAGGAAAGGAAAGAGGGTAGAGAGCCTATGATTGCTGGCAGCCAGCTGGTGGGTCAACCAGAGCTCACAACCTCTGGCTAACCTCCCCCAACATGTGGGGATGGTGGAAGTACGGCCATGACAGGAAGTGGGAGGGAGAGGACACCATGTTGGTGATGGCGCAGGACTGAGAGTGAGGGCTGGAGAGGCTGGTGGAGGCCAAATAATGAATGACCCAAAACATTATATAAAGCATGTTGGATCTTCTTATAGTATAAACTAACATTAAATGTGGATCAAAGACCTCAATGTAAGAGCTAAAATTATAAGACTCTTGGGAGAGCACAGACAGGAAAGGTTTGTGACACTGATTTAGCCATATTTTCATGGATGCAACAGCAGAGAATAGCAACAAAAGAAAAAAAAATAAGTTAATTGGACTTTATCAAAATCAAGACTTTTTTTAATCATTAAGGCAAATCATCATTTAACTACGAACATTTCTCAATTTTAGAGATTTAACTTTTGCTGTTGTAATCATTTCCCAAGCCACTGCCACTTATCTGCTGTTCGTATCTTACCCCTGAATGTTAACTGTCAAATTAATCTATAAAATTAACATAAAGCTTAATAATAAAAATGCCCAGATTTTTTTTTAAATTGGGTCCTTAATCCTTTCCATCAGCAGTTTTCAAACTTTTTGGCTTTAAGAGCCCTTTACACTTTTTTAAATTATTTTTTTTCTTTAAGATTTATTTATTTATTTGAGAGAGAGACAGAGTGGGAGCATGAGTGGGGGAGGGGCAAAGGGAGAGGTGAAAGGGAGGGAGAGAATCTCCAACAGACTTCCCACTAAGCACAGAGCCCCACACAGGGCTTGATTCCAGGACCCTGAGATCATGACCCGAGTTGGAATCAAGAGCCGGCCACTTAATGGACTGAGCCATCCACTCATCACCAATGAGTGGTAGTTTCTTAAAGATTAGTTGCAGTGTAGCACCTAAAGCCATGTTAATGAACTGATCCATTAAGTGGTTCGTCTTGCACCTGAACAGATCTGTTTTGTTTTGTTTTGTTTTTACTTATGCACGATTTTATAACATTAACCATTGACCATTTGGAAAATATTGACTGACTGGGTTATGCAAATCTTCCAAATGTTGACACATCTCATTATAGAAGATCCAAAACAAACCCTACACACTCACTGATATCACCACCAATCTCATCACAGAATTCATTAAGTATTGGGAAGTTGTCATGTTTAAAGTGGCAGATGCATGTGTTTCAAAATCCTACCTTTTGCTTGAAAGATCAAATCTTATGTTGGCAACAAACTCTGTTAGATGTTTTCCTTAAAGTGACAGGCTCACTTAATTTTTCAGAATGCGCCTGCCAGGGGCGCCTGGGTGGCTCAGTGGGTTAAAGCCTCTGCCTTCAGCTCAGGTCATGATCTCAGGGTCCTGGAATGGAGCCCCACATTGGGCTCTCTGCTCGGCGGGGAGCCTGCTTCCCCCTCTCTCTCTGCCTGCCTCTCTGCCTACTTGTGATCTCTCTCCTCTCTGTCAAATAAATAAATAAAATCTTTAAAAAAAAAAAGAATGCACCTGCCAAACACCCAACTTGAATAACCAGTTTATCTACCAGTCATGCTTTTCAAGTAAAAATGGTGTTATGTGTGTGTGTGTGTGTGTGTGTGCGGGGGGAATGGCTAGTTTAGCTTGCAACTCAAATGATCACACAAATGCTTTTCCCTGAGACAACTATCACGTTTTGGCTTGCCGCAGAATGGTTTTATGTGTACTTTGCATGTTAACACACAGACTATTTTTAAAAGATGCTTATTTAAGGGCTGAGACTTGATAAAATTAGTAATTTTTACTGTTTCTTCAGGGACATGATGTGAAACGCTTTTGTGCTTTCCTTGAGTGCGTAGTATGAAGAGAGAACTGCTAGTACCTAGTACTGCTTGGTTCCATGGTCTTAATTTGTGCTAAGGCACCTGCTGTTTTTCCCACCACTGCTTTTGCCCCATCAGTGTAAATGTGAACACAATGAAAAGAGTAAATAATGTCTTACTATGATGAAAATAGTTTTTTTTTCTTTCTTTCTTTTTATTTTTTTTATTTTTTTTCTCCCCATATATGTTTATTTTAATTTTTCAGTGTTACAAGATTGATTGTTCATGCACCACACCCAGTGCTCCATGCAATACGTGCCCTTCTCAATACCCACCACCAGGCTACTCTTTAGCATAGTTTCTTTCTTTATTTTTTTTTTTCTCCCCAAATTTGTTTATTTTAATTTTTCAGTGTTACAAGATTGATTGTTCATGCACCACACCCAGTGCTCCATGCAGTACGTGCCCCTCTCGATACCCACCACCAGGCTCATCCTCCCACCCCCTCCCCTCCAAAACCCTCAGTTTGTTGCTCAGAGTCCACAGTCTCTCCTGGTTCAACACCCCCTCCGATTTCCCCCAGTTCGCCCTTCCCTTCCTTCTCACGATGCCCTCCATGATTTTCTTTATACTCCACACGTAAGTGAGACCATAAGATAATTGCCTCTCTCCGCTTGACTTATTTCACTCCGCATAATCTCTTCTAGTCCTGTCCATGTTGATACAAAAGTTGGATATTCATCCTTTCTGATGGAGGCATAATATTCCATTGTATAGATGTA
>CM052815.1:71971366-72012338 GCA_028533885.1 Nasua narica
GGGGCTGTAGGGGGGCAGGGAAGGTATGCACAGAGGCTATAGGGGGCAGGGGAGGTATGCACAGGTGCTGTAGGGGGGCAGGGGAGATATGCACAGGTGCTGTAGGGGGGCAGGGAAGGTATGCACTGATGCTGTAGGGGGCAGGGGAGGTATGTGCAGGTGCTGTAGGGGGGCAGAGGAGGCATGTACAGGTGCTGTTGGGGGACAGGGGAGATAAGCACAGGTGTTGTAGGGGGACAGGGGAGGTGAGCACAGGTGCTGTAGGGGGCAGGGGAGGTATGCACCGGGGCTGTAGGGGCATGGGAGGTATGCACAGGGGCTGTAGGGGGCAGGGGAGGTATGCACAGGGGCTGTAGGGGGCAGGGGAGACACTGAGTGTCTGGAGGTGTGGTTAGACTATAAGGGGCCTACTGGGGTCAGTTAACTCCTGGGGAGGTGTCTGGGCATCCTCCTGTAGGCTCGAAGGCTGTGGTTCTCAAACTCAAGGGTACACCAGCATCACCTAGGGGGCTTGTTAGAACACAGACTACTGGACCCTTCCCTCAGAGTTTCTGACTGATAGGGTCTGAGGCAGGGCCTGGGGATTTCATCTCTATCAAGCTTCCAGGTCTCCTTGGCGGAAAGGGGGTAGTAAAATCCTGTCACAGAGCATTGTTTTGTTTGTTTTGCTGTGTTTTTGATGACTGCACTGAGTGAGAGAATGTATAAGAGTTCTTGGAATATATCAACTGCTAAACAGAAGTGCTAAAAGTGTGTACACACACACATTTACACAGACATATACATAGACACACCTTTTAGCATACTGAAAACTCCAGAAGATTCTTAATGAATCCAAGAGATCTGTCAAGCCTGCTGGTTGTTGCTCTGTGTGCATGTGTATGTGTGTGTGTGTGTGTGTGTGTGTGTGTTTGTGTGTAAGACAAGAGAGAGAAAGAAAGAAGATGGGAAGGTGGGGAGTGAGACAGAACATGTCAAAGTGGAAGGAGAAGGCTGATATTCATTCCAGTTTTACCTTTTGGGCTTCTGGTCTCCATTTCGCTAACATTGTAGATTTCTAAATTGAAACAGATTAGGACTGAGAAATTTCACAGTCAAGCATTTCTCCTTGCTATCAACTGAAAATTCTTCCTGGGGCCTTTTGGGACTTCCTGGGCTCTCTGTGGGATATTTACAGTTTTCCACAAGCCAGGAACATCCGGTATCGATTAGGCTCCGAACAAATGCACCCAATCTCCTTAAACAGATTCACGTCTAGCCAGTTCGACAAAACCCTTCCTTAACCTCGGTGTCATTCTCCACCTCCAGGGTACTGACAGGCCAGGTTTAAGGACCTCCTTTAACTAAATATGATTGAAGTTTTGCTTTCATCAGGAAGGGCTGCGGAGAGATGTAACATGTTATTCTGGAGGCTCACCCTGGAAGGGCAGGCTATCAGCTTACCCACAAGCGAACAATTCCCCGGGTGGCGTGGTTAATTGCACCAGCTTCGCTGGGGCAAAAGAAAAACAACCCCCTTGTCCCAAGGAAAAGAAAGGAGACATCTACCAATTTGTAAGAGGATAATTTCCTAATTACCCCATGAAGTTTGTTATTTCTGGTGAGTCCTTCAATCAGGTTGAGAAGGATGAAATCTGATCCTTCCTTTAGTGATGAAAAATGTTATTGCAGGATTAGATTTTCACCTAGTGTCTCTCTCCAGCCGAAGGAAGAATTTGCTAATCTCCTCCAGGGTAGCTTTTGGAGTCAACCTGTGTGGGCGGGGACAGTCCCCAAGCAGAGAGACCAGACCTGGGAGCACTTTACGTTGGTCTCAAGGTGATGGTTTAATGACTTGGAAAACCTCTCTCCTGAGTGTGGGGAGGCCATAGCAGAATACATGACTCATAGGCCAGAACCTCTGAAGGGTTTAGAAAGGAAGCCTGCCTCAGTTTTGAACAACCCTTAAATTCCCCTCAGGGCATCTTGTGAAGAAAAGGAGGGGTGCGCTGGTCGTGATTATCAAACCGTAACCAATCCCCAGCCACACACAGGACACTCCCAGACTGCTGCCTACTACTCAGGAAAAGAAACCAACATTTCTCTAAGACCTACCATGCGTTCCAGAACTTTTCCTTCTAACGTCTCCCTGACTTTGCAACAACTCTGTGGGGCAAATGTGACAGCTACTATTTGAAAGTGGAGAAATGGAAGTTCCAAGTCTTAAAAAGTTCCCCAATGGAGGAGCAAAGCAAGAGCGCAGGTCTCACAGGATCTTAACCTGTGCTTCCAGAAGGGGGAGGCCGCCTAGGTAGCTCTCCATAGGCAGCGCCCGGGTCCTCGGCTTAACAGTGTCCCGCGCTCTGTCAGTTGTGGGCTAACAGGTAGGAGACCCGGGAAACAGGCCGGTCAAGGGGAGGGGGTGAACCAGTGGCAGCAGGGAAGTAAACGAGGTGCAACTGGCCTGCGGAGAAGGGCTGACTCGGACAGCCAGGATTGCTATCAAGAACAGCCAAGTAGGTGAGATGTGGCTTCCTTCTCCACTCCGGTTCCAGAATGGCCTCCCTCCAGCTCTGGGATCCACTCACTAACGCAACAACGATTTATTAAGCACCTCCAGTGTACCAAGTATTCTAAGAGGCACAGGGGACATAGCAGTGAACAGTCAAACACAAATCCCCCCAAATGGAGCTTACATTCTAGGGGTTTCCATCTAGGGACTTGGGGCTGTCTTTTAGGCTGCTTGGAATTCTCCTTTAGGGTGTCCCCTTCCGATTTCTGTTCACACGCACACCAGCGCACACTCACGGACACGACGGGCTCATATGCATACACGCGCCTTCTCCAGCGCACCCGAACGCACCAGCGCGCACACTCCCGGCCCCGCCTTGCAGCGCCCCCTCACAGGCTCACGCCTGCACACGCGCGGACAACGTGTACACGCACGCCCTGCCCCCGCCCACCCTGCGACCCCCTCTCACGCCAAGTGTTTGTGCGGAGGTGCAGGCGGTGTCCCGGGCGGCAGGCGCCCAGAGGACGGTCTCACGGCCCCAGTCCGGCGGTGGCGGCGCTGCGGGCTACCCCCGACCCCCGCTCAGGGGTGGGGGGCGGATTATTCTCTGCCTGCCGGCACTGCTGGGTGCCCGCGGGCGGGTGAGGGTCCCTCCCAGGGCGGGCTGCGGGGCGGGCAGGGCGGCCCCCTCTGGACACTCCCCTCCCAGACCTGGCCTCGCTGGACGGTGACTCCCTTCTCAGCAACGATTGCTGGCCCGGCCTGACGGGAGGAGAGAGAGGGCAGGGCTTGGGCAAGGCACAGGTGGAAAACTATTATCAAGATCTTTGGCAACAGCCTCAGCCCTGGGTCTGTGGCAGAAACTTGGACTCAGTGGCCTGAAACCGGACTGAGGAGCAGTGTCGGGAGGTGCAGGCCTGTCCCTCGAGGCTGATCGACTAGGTGCTTCTTCTCCCAAGGCCTCGCAGCATGCTGTTTGTTTCCAAACCTAGCAACTGTCTTCCGTGGCTCTTCACAGACTCGGCCCCACCGCGAGGCTGCGCAGAAGGGCCCGCGATCATTCCTTTCTCAGACTCACGCTTTCACGTATGCCCCCAATCTGGGGCAGCTCCTTACCGGGCCACTTTGTTTTCTTGGGTCAGTGAGCACTTTTGAGAAGTTCTCTCAAGGCCCTTTCCACCTTGCTGGCTTCTCAAGGAAGAGAAAGAGGAGAGTGGCAAAACCAACAGGGCCCTCCTCCCTTTCCCCCAGGACAGTGACTCCTATCAAAGAAGCCGAGGGGCGCCTGGGTGGCGCAGTTGGTTGAGCTGATCCCTTCCGCTCGGGTCGTGGTCTCGGGGTCCTGGGATCTAGCCCCGCGTCAGGCTCTCTGTTCAGCGGGGAGCCTGCTTCCTCCTCTCTCTCTCTGCCTGCCTCTTTGCCTGCTTGTGATCTCTCTCTCTGTATCAAATAAATAAATAAAAAATCTAAAAAAAAAAAAAAGAAGAAGAAGTTGAGCTCTGAAGGGCCCCCTGGCAAGTTGGAGGGCATCTGTTAGGATCCCACAAGGTCAGGGTGTAGTCTGCTTTGCGGGTTTGCCCTCCCTTGCACTTTGCACGGCAGAAGGGAGTTTCAAGAGCAGAGAACTCTGTCTTTATCCTCTGCCTGGAACTTAGTTGAACAGGTAGAGAGACAAAGCAATTCCTGCTGCTCTCTGCAAGGAGAGATGGGCACTAGCTCCTGCGAGAGCATGGAAGGGCATTTCTTCTCCAGGGAACCTGAGCTGGAAGCTCCTGACTCTGGAATTTGAGGGGAGAATGGTCCTCTTCACCTGCCTATCAGCACTTGGCCCTGGGAACCTCCACATATGTTCCCTTTGGATCCTCACTCTGTTCAGCACTCTTGTCATCCCGGTTTTAGAGAGGAGAGGAGGGCTAGGTAGCTTGCCAGCGTTCATACTGGGCTATCAATGGGGGAGGCCAAATAAGGACTGACCCGACCAACTTCAACTAGCTGTATTACCAATAGGAATTCATTTTCTTGGTTCTTGCAAAGCAGGGGAGACGTTTGGGAATAAGGATGGACACCCTCTGGTCTAGTCATGCCAGTTTCGCCGCTGCCCCATAAACAGTCCTTGATCTTTTTGACCTCCTAGATTTCCCTAACAGAGTTTACAGGGCTTGGAATGCCTTCCACCGGTGCGACTCCTATACAACCATCAAGGCCCAGCTAACGAACCTCTTCCTGCTTGAGCCTTTCCTGCCTCCTCTAGCTTCTGTCTGTCTCCCTTTATACTCCAGCATTTACATTCTGTGCCATAAAATCTAACCCTTCGTTATATCATCATCTTTTGTAATTAATTCTCTCATTGTTTCAGTTTCATTTGCCTTATTTCACCAGCCAGATGATCTCTATAAGGGCCGGGACCATGGTGTAACTATTTCCCTTGTGTTTCTAACGTAGAACTGGGCGCAAAGTTACACTCAGTAACTCTTGGCTAATTGACCAGACGCGTTTGAAATCAGCCCAGTGTGGGCCAAGGAGCTTTTGTGACAAGACCTTGAAGGGTGGTATTTTGGGGCTTGTGGCCATTAATTGGCTAGCAGTGGCTCCCCCTGGCTGGGTGGCTTGCCTGCCTGCTTCCTCCAGACTGTCCGGAAAGGATGCATCTGGATTACCTAAGAGAGACAGAGCTGGATTGCATTCTCTGTTCATACTAAGACACCCAACGACCTCTTAGACCAGGTGCTGCGTCTTTAACACCTCGGTATGCGGTGATTGAGGATAACTAAATGAAATGCAAACAGCTAGCTCCGTGACAGAATAGATCTGGTCTAAAATTGAGGTAGAACTTACAAAACCAACCAGAAAGCAAATAATTGCTTTTGTTTTTTAAAGATTTTATTTACTTATTTGAGACAGAGAGCGTGCACTTAAGAGAGAGATCACAGCGAGCAGGGGGAGTGGTAGATGGAGAAGCAGGTTCCCCGATGAGCAGGGAGTCTGATGCGGGACTTGATCCCAGGACCCTGGGATCATGACCTCAAATGAAGGTAGACGCTTGCTGAGCCACCCAGGTGCCCAAATGATTGCTTTTTGGAGTAGTTCTGTGTTTTGCGTTGAAGGTTTTGAGACTCTTGGAACACATGCCATTGAGGCCAAGTCTCCTTTCCTGTTATCCTATGCATCCGTAAGCATTTATCCCTGACCTTTGTGGCTTGTAACGTGTTTCCACATCCATCGTCTCATTTATCCCTCACAGAACTTTGAGAGGAAATAATAGTAACAACAACAACAACGTTGATAAAATACCTATATTTATTTAATAACTGTGTGCTGGGCACCATCCTAAGGACTTAATATATATTAATTCATTTGTTCCCCCCTTTTACAGATGCAGAAACTGAGGCACTGAGGGTATGTTTCTGACCTGTACAGTCTTCCACATGGTGAAGCCTGCACTTGAACCTTGGTCTTCTGATGGACCACCTGGCACAGAGAGAGATAACTGTCAGGTCCCCTTGCCTCAGGCCTGTGGCTTCAGTTTCTTTCACTCAGTACTTCTAGGAAACCTTCTTGCAATGGTCAGTAGGCAAGCCCCAGCTTCATTCCTAGGGAAGGTGCAGTTGCTGGGGCTGGTGTCCTGGGCTCCAGGACAGAGAGACCAGGGAACAGAGCTTAGAACTAGTGCTTGCTCTGCCACTTGCGAGCCATCCGTGAACTTGGTCAACTCCTATAATCTCTCCAAGCTAAAATGTCTTCATCACTGGGTTAGGAATGATATTCCAGAAATACTTGACAGGGGGTGCCTGGGTTAAGCTTCTGACTCTTGATTTTGGCTCAGGTCATGATCTCAGGGTGGTGGGATCAAGTCCTGCATGGGGCTCCCTGCTCAGTGGGGAGTCTGCTTGAGATTCTCTCTCTTCTCCATCTCCCCCTCAACTCTCTCTTTCTCTAAAATAAATAAATAAATCTTTAAAAAACAAAACAAAACAAAACAAAACAAAACAAAATTACTCAACAGGGTTGATGTGAGGATCCAAGGAGATGCATCAAGATAGAGCACTTGTCATAAATGTCACCTCTCCTGTCCCCTTTCTCCTGGACGGATGCAGGGTTTACTGATGTTGGATTGATACACTTATCCTCCTGAATGTAAGGAGGCAGGCACTCTGGTAAATGAATGCTTACTCTGGCTATCATCTGGGTAGAAGGCCTGTCTTCAGACTTGAAGTGGGAACTCCAAAAGTAGGTCTTAAAGGGGAGAGCACCCCAGTACCTCAACTTCTTTCTCTTCAGCCTCGACCCTGATGACCCTAGACAGGTTGAAGTGTGCTCCTTGGAGACAGTTGGGGCTGGACTGAGAGGCCCCCCCTATAGTGGTCCACAAGGAGCAGAAGTCACCCTCTGACTTCTTTGCACATTCCTCTGGCTTTATGTTCCCTTTTGTTTTTCCTCGCTTGAGTTCCATCTTGTTGTAAAGCTCCAGCCTGGTCTTAGCCGTGCCGCTGAGGGGAGCAGTGGCCCCAAATCTGGGCCTCATGCCCACTGGCCCAGTGTTGTACCAGCTGTGTGCAGTGGTGGGAATGTCCCCAATGCAGACATGAATCAAGATTCTTGAATCATGAGAGCCTTACCGAAAGAAAGAGATGCACTGAGTGAGGAAACTAGCACTGAACCCGGACTCTGCCAGGCAAGGAGCTTTGTGGGCATTTTCTCACTTAATCTCGACAATAACCTTTAAGGGAGGTGTCTGGGGAAACTCAGCCTCACAGAAGTCAGCTGACTTGCCCCAGGCACCCCGCTAGTGTGTGGTTGAGCCAGGATCCCAAGCAAGGTCTGTGGAACTCCCGTGCCCTTGCCCTCCACACACGGCGCTGAGTGCCCTGGACGGCTTAGCCTTCTGTGGTTCTTTGTTTCTCCCTGAGAGAAGGGGAGTGATGTTTACTTCGCTGGTTGGGATGGTGAGATCATTATCATCCTCAGAAAACACGTATTAAATCCCTAATTGTACATGGCACCGAGGAAAGCGCTGAATAATTTGGGATGCAGAAATAATTAGAGTACACAGGCTTTCTGCCCTCTGGGAACAGAGGCGCTCCAGCTTGTGAAGATGGCACAATGGCCCCAAAGTCCATGTCAAGGCTGCCATTCTCTGAGGCCAGCAAGCCTCTCACCACAGGGACAGGTGGCACCTGTCCCCTTAGCGAAGGTGTGTCCAGGCTGGCTTGGAGGTAAGAGGGTCTTCACAAATCTATCTTATAGGAAGTGCCTCTGAGAGCTGAGGACTGTGGAGACAGATGGAGGTGGGTTCGAAGTCTTCTTATTAGCTGTGTAAACTGGGACATATTCCTTCTCCTCTCTGAGTTTCAGTTTCTCTTCTGTGGAATTGGATGGGTGGGGAATTCCATTTTGTTAAATGAGATAATATATGTAACATCCCTTAGCACAATGTCCAACATATAGTAAGTTCTCGGTCATGAAGTGCCCTCATTATAGCGGTTGGGTAGATAGCTTGCACTCAGAATGCATTTTAGGGATGAGGGATTTTGTGGTGATGAGAAGGGGGGACTTTTGGTTGCACAGCAGAGAGAGACCCCTTTCCTACCCCCACTGCTTTATGGTTGTCCCAAGGGAGCAAGGCCCTTGTGTTTCTTACCCTTTCCTCCTCCTGAAAGCCTTTCTGGGGCAGTCCCTCCAGTATCTGTCTCTTAGTCAATGACTGATCTTCAGTTTCCATTCTAGAGAGATAGGAGGCTCTCTTCAGGCAAAAGGTGCAAAGGAAAATTGAAATGCAGCATACCAGAGCATCTCCTGAACTGCACACAGTAGGAATACCATAAATGCGGACCGACTGGGAATCCATCTGGGGCCCCTGTTTCCCCAGACCCACACTGGGGGCTGCTGTCCAGACCATAACTGCCCAGGGGCTGCCGTGGCAGGTGGAATGTTCCAAGATGTTCTTTTCGGCCTGTGAGCGTCCCCAGGAGGCACACCCCTGACTCACCCAGAGCTGGACCTGGAGGGAGTGACCAAGGGCACACGCTGCAAAAAATCTCTTTTGTTTCTTCTTGGCAGAGGTCCCGCACAACACTGGCTTCATGCTTAATGGCCTGTCCAGGGGGAGCAAAACCCGCAGAACCAAGGGAGAAAAAGATTAAACTCCTAATAAAACCAAACCCACACATCACCGCCCTCCCTGTCCTACTCAGCCCTCACTTTACACAGTGAGCTGTCTGCCAGCCAGTTCCCCTCCCAGGCAAATAATATTTATTCCATGAGGCCCTGACACACCGGGCCAAAACAAGACAATGCTTGATTGTTTCTTCCTTTCCCCTGCGGCAAACGATGGGTTGGAACGAAAGACGTGAAAAGGGAAAGGAGCAATATTGATGTTCTTCTCATGGGACCCGGCTCCGTGAGCTGTCAAAACAAGCCTCAGATAAGGGCGGGGGGTGGGGTCGGGGGACAGGGGGCCTGCTCGAGGGGAATTAGTGCTGCTACTCCCCGACCTGCTCGGGAAGTTTCACTCTTAGGCCAAAGTTCCTGGCAGCTTTGACCACTTACATGGTTTTGCTTCCATTAACCAGGAGAGTCATTAAGTCGTGGAGCTTAATGAGGGCTCTACAGGGCCCAATCGTCATTCCTCAGTGGAAAGTGTCAATTCATTGCTTGTAGATCAAAACCCTAGAGATCATGACTAAGTCAGAAGGGAGCTTTTCTAGCATTAGGGATTGACGGCCGACCCTAATGTGACCCCACGCTGCAAAGTAGGCTTGTGTGAGTCAAAGGCTCTGGCCCCTCTGACCAGTCAGAAGATGGGAAGTGGGTGACCATTCACCATGGGTTGGATCGCTGGTTTCCCTGGGTTCTCAGCTGGGGTTCGCTTCTGAAAGGTCCAGAAAGATCTCTTATCATTATCGGTACCCATCACTGAGGTGCTTGTTGAAGGCTGAGACAGTGGTATCGTCCCAATCAAAGTTTAGTTCCTTCTGCATCAGACAATCACCACCATGGGCTAGAACTAGGGGGTTGGTTCTACTATTCCTTCCTTGAAATTAGGGATTTTTTTCTATTTTTTTTTTCTCAGAGCAGTGCCTGGCACAGTGCTTGTAGAATATTTATACGAAGGAGGGAGGCAAATGAGAACCCCAGGGTTCACCTCCCTTCTCCTCCCTTGGGTGGGAACCCACCTGGGGAACTCAGCGATGGCTGGGAGTGGCTCAGCCAGCCAGGGTGCGGACGCCATGAACTCGGGAGAGCAAAATGAAGACTCACTTGGAGTGCAGTACTTGTCAGCGATTCAAAGCTTTCATTTATTCGAACTCATTCAATTTTCCCAATTACGTGGAGGGAGGAGGGGAGGCATTACTATCCCCATTTTGCAGATGAAGAACCCCAGGTTTAGGAAGGTTTACTGACCCCAAAGCCCGTATCAGACCCCAGGACTTCTGATTCCTAACACTTCTTCCATGCTAACTCCACGAGCTCTCTCTCTCTTGTAGGGACTAGAAGACAGGCGCTGTTGAACTCAAGGACTTAGCGTCTAACCTGGTTTTTGTCCACCTGCCAGTGTCCCCTATTCACTTGTCAGGACTCAGCCTGACTGCCCCTCTTGCTCAGAGGCCTGGCATTGGAAGGGAATTAAAAGAAAGAGAACAGCCAGGGAGCCCGTCTCCTGGTCTGTTTCGCTGAAGTCAAGCGGTGGTCAGGAGTGTGAAAGGTTGGGGCTGATGCCGTTCTCAACAAGGAAGTGTTTTCCTTCCTTAAATCCGTCTTCTCAGCAATTTCACTCTTGTGTCTCCGGGCTGAACTGGAGGGATTGACAGCACCTGCACGGAACGGTGAGCACGAAGACTGGAAAACGGTGCAGGACATTTGCCAAATGGGGGGTGGGGGTGAGATTTAAAGTATGAGCAGCAGTTCCTAGGAAGACTTGGCTTCCCATAACTCTGGTGGGGGCACATGCAGCCTCACGGCTGCCCAGGGGATGGCTAGCATTCTAGAAACACCACTGCTTGCAGGAATCGTGATGGGTTCTATGAACCAGGACTGGGGAGGGAAGTAGACCCTGGATGGAAAACCTGGGATAACTGACAGTCTAGCTTATCCCCTGTGGGATTACTCAGCCTATAAAAGTCCTATTTATTTGTTAAGGGAGGGGCAGATCCATATCCCATCTGTTGACACCTGGACCGCAAAGGAGAGGGAGCTGCGCCTCTTTGCCCCTCCCAGCGGCCTGAATGTGGCACTCCCTGCCAAGCTGATGTTTTTTCCGGGGAGAACACCTGGTGGGTGAGGGATGGGAGAGCCTCCTGCTGGCAGCTGCCACGTCTGCCGGGAGCCCATTGTCACTCAGCAGAGTGCGAAGCCCAGGCAAGAAGCCTGAGAACACTGTTCCAGACACTTTTTTTTTTTATGTGTGTGGAATTTTTGTTTTGTTTTGTTTTGTTTTGTTTTTTTAGATACCTGCCCCAGAGTGGGCCTGACCTTGCCCATGAGCCCTGCTTCACCAGCTCTCTCTGAAATGTACCACCATTTCTTTCCATGGCTGTGTTCATTTTCTCCAAGACCAAAGGGGTAGAAGATTCGGGAGGCTTCCCGTCTTAGATTACAGGTCTGAGCAATGCACACCACCCCTTCACCTCTGGTTTTCTTATGCCATTTCAGTTCGGATAGCAGGAAAGTGCAAGGGAAGACTAGCTACTGTTTGAGGTAGTGATCACTTAGTTTCAAGTACCCACTGTAAGAACTCTTGGCATTTAGAAAGAACAGAGGGTCAATACTTAAGACACACGGGCTATGGGCCTCGTTCTCGTGTGAGCCAACTGTATGACCTTGAGCGGCAAGTTAGTCTTTCTGGATCTCCATTTTCTCACCAGGCAACAAAAGAAATTGGGGGATGTTCTCCCAGGGCTTCTTCCAACTCTAATATTTTATGACCTTGCAGCCACTAATCTCAATATTGATGTCCTTATTTATAAAGCAAATGCCACTGCTACTCCTCAGGTAGAATGCGTGTTCCAAGTCATTTTCGGTTGTGTGGCTGGATCTGTGGGGCTCCACCTTCGCGCCGGCCTCACTCCCTTAGTTTGTCACAGTTCCCACCCAAGAGGGCTCCCCTGTGGCCTCTGCTGTCCTTGGGAGCCCCCTCCAATGGCCACAATAGGGCTGGGAGCCCTGGATCTCAATTCCCACCTCAGGAACTGACTTGCTGGTTGGTTTCGGGCAAGACTTGGCTTCTCTGAGCCTTATCCACCCAATGGGATAAATAGTCCACCCCAGGAAAGCACTTTGGGATGCTTCAGTGGAAGGAGCTGGAGGAGCATGAAGCAGCTTCATTGTGGAGGCTGAGTATCTAAATCACACAGCCTTTGGGAGCCAGTGGCCCTTTACTAATGGGTGGCACACTCAGCGGAACTTTGTTAATTTTTCAGTTTGCACAGAACCAAGGCCTCCTGGCATAGGGTGGGTGACTTGTTCCCATGCCTTGTGAACTTGGATCAAGACACCCTCTTTCTGGATTAGTTCTGCACCTGGTTTTCAAGCATCTTACTGGGACAGTGAATGGCTTTGAAATGCATTTCAGTGAGCTCTTTATAACCTCACTCATCAGGCCTGGAGGAACTGTGCTTCCTTCCACCGACTCACCTTGGCTGCCATGCTGGAGGCTGCTGAGTCATCTAGGCCAGGCCCGTTACCTGCCAAACATGGCTTTCCTGGACCCACCTTTCCGGTGTAATGAACCTAAAGCATTAATCTGGGAGCTCCTCCCTTCTATCTTAATTTCCCCCCTTCCCATCCTCCTAGCTCCACCCTGCCCCCCAGCCTCTGCTTCCTAGGTGGGGGCTCCTAAACCAAGAAAGGAGAGCAGTTAGCTCATTAGTGAAATGACTTATCACTTCCAGGATAGGGACGATATGGTTCATAATGTCTTACGGTAATCAGTCAATAAGGATGTTGCATCAGGAAACTAATATTCTTTAAGTCTCTGGAGATTAGTGCCAGGTTCTTGATCTCCCTGTGAATATTTACACAGTGGAGAATACTATATATAAATTAGTGAGACCACATACCAATGTCTGATCACATATTACAAACGAGATGAATTCTAGAAGAATGCAATCGTAACCCACAACATCAATACCATAAATGATAACATTAGGATGGAAGTTGGTTGAGTCATGTTGGAGTTGACTGGGGCTGATTTTTTCCCTCATAACAAAGCACATGGTTTCCCTTTAGAACCTCTGAAGAGCGACCCAGAAATAGATACCGCTCTCCCCTTTGCGTCTTGGTAGTTTAGAAATATAGAGTGAGATTTGAGTCAGTCAGATTACATTATAATCCCTATTTTGCTGACGATTAATTGTGAACAAGTTACTTCTGTGAGTCTTAGCTTCCTTGACTATAAAATGGGAATATAATACCTCACAGGTAGGTGAAGTTCAATTTAAATATGCATATAAATGTAAATTGCCGGGGTGCCTGGGTGGCTCAGTGGGTTAAAGCCTCTGTCTCTGGCTCAGGTCATGATCTCAGAGTCCTGGAATCGAGCCCCACATTGGGCTCTCTGCTCGGCAAGGAGCCTGCTTCCCTCTCTCTCTCTGCCTGCCTCTCTGCCTACTTGTGATCTCTCTCTCTCTGTCGAATAAATAAATAAAATAATAAAAAAAATGTAAATTGCCTGGTATGATATCTAGCATAGAATAGACACTAATAGGAATTAGTATAATTAACAGTACTAATATGGTGTGGGGGGGTGGCAGTGACAGATGCAATAGAATTCCTAAGGGCAGGAGTGGGAGAAACTGACCTCCAGCCTTCTCTCCTTGCCCTAAATCTGCCTCTTGGTAGGTGACCTATATCATTGGTCCATATTGGGTTTGTGCCTTCATTTAATAGTTTTTTATTGAGCACCCTGTAAGTTCCAAACAACAAAATTTCTGCCCTCATGGGGCTTATGTACTAGTGACTTTGGGAGAAAAACCTCGGAATCACTCCAGATTTAATATAGCACTTTCATAGTGCCCATCTTTATGGCTTTCCGTTATCAACCCACACATCTCCAGCACAACCCCCTCCAGTTAAGAGTAAACTGAGGCAGCTCAAACCGTGCATAGATACCCACCAGCCGCTGATGATTTTCTCCTTATTGTCGGGAACTTGCCAGTTTTCCTTCTAAGGCTGTTTTTAATTTTTTTCTCAGAATAAAAGGAAGGCTTCCCTGATTAAGGAAGGAATGAATTCAGACCTCTTCCTAGTAGCTGGAATGGGGAGCAGACTGAGAATCACTGGGCCACTTTGGACTGAAGTTGTCATATGACACAATTCCTTGTTTTCCCCTTTTACATTGGGGGGTGGTGGGAGAAGTGAAAAGTGCTCAATGAAGAGGAAAAAGCTGGAAACTTCTGAGGTAGGTGATAGTGGGAAGGAGGTCAGGGGACAGGGACAGAAAGGTAGACCCATAGAGCCTAGGATCCATTTGAAGTCCCTGCCCTCCTGGAAATAGATCATGAAATAATTTAATAAAAAATCAACTGTATTCGGGGGCCCGGGTGGCTGTCTGTTAAATGTCCAGCTCTTGATTTCTGCTCAGGTCATGATCTCAGGGTCATGAGGTTAAGCCCCATGTTGGGCTTTGAGCTCAGCAGGGAGTCTGCTGGAGACTCTCTCCCTCTCCTGCTGCCCTTGCTTGCACGCATGCTCTCTCTCTCTCTCTAATAAGTAAGTCATTAAAAAATTGTATTAAAGAAAACAGTGTAGTTGCAGGTAATCACAGCCAGGTGTTTCTTTCTTCAGGTCTCAAGCATGAATGCTTGATGCTTGTCTGTTGGCTGTCAGTGTGAGTGTGGGGAAACAGTTGTCCTGTCAAGGGTGGACAGTGACGAGATGGCGGGAACTCATTTGACACCAATATGAACCCTTCACCGAGAACTCAACCCAAACCCAGGGATTTCTGAGCTGTCGAAGAAAGTTTGATGACTTTCCTTGCTTAACAGGCCCTGCTAAGCTCCCCTGAGGCAAAATAAGGAAGAAGGGGTGGTAAATTTTGTGTCTTTCTGTGAGAATGTATAATTTCCAAGAGCAACAACCCTTCCTCCAAATAAATGTGTAACCAAAGATAAAAAGATTCTCTGCTTTATAAAATGAGTGCAAAAAAATACCCTTCTGAGTATCCTCTTCCAACAAAAATACTGACCCCTCCTTTACAGAAATTGGTGGATCTCTGTGGCCTAGAAGAGTTAACAATATACACAGTGGTTTAAATATATCTGTTAAATCAAATCAGGATTAACTGGTTCCCCCCATCTCCTTTCTTTGTTATCTGTCATTTATTTCCAATATGCAGGCAGTGGAAGCTGCTAGACACGAAGAGAAGATCTGTCCCACTGCCCATAACCTAACAGCTCTTGTTTCTCTGACTTGATATCCACGGGAATGGCAGAACAGGAAATGCATCCTTAGCTGAGCACCAATAATTAAGGACTTAGCAAGCTCTTTCTGTTTTACCAACCCTTAAGTCACTGTCCACAACTCATTCATTGGCACATTTTCTCTTGGGTAGTAATCGATGCTCTTCTCACAGGTAAGTCTTTCAGGAAGAAAAAAACGATTCGATATTGGATAATTTTAGTCAGGCCAAGAATACCTCAAGCCCTTAACCCTACTTATTCCAATGGACATTGCAAATAGCTTCACTAGGACAAAAATGTCATTGTATTGAAAATTAAGCTCATGACACCATCTTCCCCCCAATAGGTTGTCATATAGAGAGACATTACTGGGTAGTGATTAAGGTCCTGGAGTCAGAGTGAGGTATGGTTCCCTGCTTCAAACCAGTAACTCCTCATGAGACCTTGTCCAAGTGAGTTGGCTTCCCCACTTTAACTTCTACATAGGGCATCATTAGACTTGTGTTGAATAAGACAACATCATACAGTGTCTACCTGATACACAGTGCTCAGTCATTTAAAATCAAGTTATTTTGATGGTCATGATGCCAGTGAACAACCAAGCTGTATTTACAGACCAACAGGGATTCACACAGCTACACTTGAAGAATTTCTGCTTCAGGGAAAGATAAAATATTAGCTTCCTCACAAAAGATCCCATTTTTACGATTCCATTGATATTAACTATTGAGAACAGACAAATCCATAGAGACAGAAAGTAGATTAGTGGTTGCCTAGGGTTGGGGTAGTGTGCTATGGGGGATTCTGGGGAGTGACCACTAATGGATATAGTGTTTCTTTCTAGTGTGATAAGAATGTTCTAAAATTGATTGTGGTGGTGGTTGCACAACACCGAATATACTAAAAACTGCTGAATTGTAGACTTTGAGTGGGTGAATTGTATGGGATGTGAATTATATCTCAATAAAGCTGCTATAAAAATGTATTAGCTCCCATTGTTGTTCAGTTAATCCTTATAATAGCCCATGGTTCTTAGTTCCCCACAGTCAAGAAAAATGAGATTAAGATAGGGGAAGCAACATTTGGCCTGTATAATTAGCAGGTGGTGGGCCCAGGATTTCCTCTTTATTAGATTGACTGATGGGATCTTAGGTTCACAGAATTGGATTAATTGTAATCATTGGTTCATTATCCCCATTTGTCCCTTGAAGGCCGTCTTTTCTTTACCTTACTTTATGTATGTATTTACACTAAGTAATACAATAAACCCTTCTGGATCCACTGCCCAAACCACGGCTAGGATATTACTGATAACTTATAATTCCTGTATGTTTCTTTCTTTCCTACTCCCTATCTCCTTCCCAGAGATAGGTACTACCCCGAATATTGGGTTTAGCATTTCTTTGCCTCTTTTATTTTTTTTTAAAGATTTATTTATTTATTTGTCAGAGAGAGAGAGAGAGAGAGCACAAGCAGGGGGAGTGGCAGGCAGAGGGGGAAGGAGACTCCCTGCTGAGTGAGGAGCCCGATGTGGGACTCATCCCAGGACTAAAGGCAGACTCTTAACTGACTGAGCCACCCAGGTGTCCCTACTTGCCTCTTTTAAAAAGGTTCTTTTCCCCCACAGCAATATGCGTACCTAAATGGTATATTATTCAGCTTGGCTTAGTTTCATTTTAATTTTGAATAGTTTTCAGAATTTATAATAAGTCTGTCATGTTTTATGTGGACTTTTGGGACTTCAACATGATGCTGTTTAGATCCGTCCACGTGAGAGTCCTCCTGCAGCTCCTTTGTTTCCATGCTGCTGGACATTCCATTTTTTAAGCATACTGCAATTTATTTATGTGCTTTATTTCCAAGGAGTATTTAGTTCTTTCCAGTTTTTTGCTATTTTGATAAATTTGACTATGATAATTTTTTGTCTATGCGTCTCTTGGCATACATGTGCTGAATTTTCTCTTGGATGTATGCTCATAGAAACTGGATATTTACATAACAGATGTGCTGGGTATGCAAGCATCCAACTTTGTAAGATAGGACTAAATGGTTTTCCAATTTCCCACCAGCTCTGAGTGTGACATCCTGTTCATAGCTAACATTTGGTATCATTAGACTTCTTAGATTTGTCAATCAAATGAATGTACACTAATTTCAGGGGGAATGAAATGTGAACTGTCTCTTCCTGATGATTGGTGAGGTGAACATCTCTTTATAGATTTATGTGTTTCTTGGAAAAAAATACAGAACTCAACATTTACTTAAAACTTAAAGCAAACCCCAAATTTCCTTTACTTTCATCTCATTAAGTCCTCCACAGACACAGGCTGCACTGCCTGGTTCCAGATGTTTCTTGCTTTGTGAAATCCTTCTGTGTGATTATTGCCCATTTTTAAATTGAGTTGAGCTTTTTCTTATTTATAGGAGTGCTTTACATATTTCCGAAACTAATCTTTTGTTAGCTATACGTATTTTCAATATTGCCTTGGGGCGCCTGGGTGCCTCAGTGGGTTAAGCCTCTGCCTTCTGCTCAGGTCATGATCTCAGGGTCCTGGGATCAAGCCCCTCATCAGGCTCTCTGCTCAGCAGCGAGCCTGCTTCCTCATCTCTCTCTGCCTACTTGTGATCTCTCTCTCTCTGTCAAATAAATAGATAAAATCTTTAAAAAAAATATTGCCTTCAAGTTTGTTGGAGACTTTGTTGACAAACAGAAATTCTTAGTTTTAAGGTAGTCATATTTATGTGTCTTTTCTTTTATGATTAGTGATGCTTGTGTCCAGATTAATAAATTGGTACCTATCACAAGGTCATAAAGACATTCACCTATGCGTGTCTTCTGAAAATTTTCCAATTCTGCTTTGATGTTTGCATTCTTAATCCATTTATAATGACATGAGACAGCGATTCGTTTCCAATTATTTCCAAGTAAAAAGGCTACCTTTTTCTAATGAAGGGAGGATTGAAACTCAGATCTATCCAACTTGAAAGCCTGTGCTTTTAAGATTTATTTATTTATTTAAGAGATGGAGAGAGGAGAAAGAGAGAGAGGGAGAGAGACAGAGAGAGAGAGAGGGAGAGCACCCAGAGGGAGAGGGAGAAGCCGACTTCCCACTGAGCAGGGAGTCTGACATGGGGCTTGATCCCAGGACCCTGAGATCATGAACTGAGTTAAAGCAGATGCTTAACTGACTGAGCCACCCTGGTGCCCAAAAAGCCTGTGCTTTGAATTATGATTGTTCCTCGATGTTGTAGGGAAATGGTAGCACATCATTAGACTATTGAATAAGCACATGCCATAATAAGCACTGCGAGAAAAGAGGAATATGGCAGGTTCTACCCTCAGTCTACTGTTCATTATCAGGTGCCAGAGGGCTACATTGGGTCCTTCTTTCCAAATGATTGCTCCCCCTACTAAGTTTCATGAACCCATATTCCAATTCCTCTTTCGGGCATTGGCACTTCCATAGAGGGGTTTCCATGGTAAGTTCTGGGTTCCACTTCTTTATTTCTTGTTTCCTTCATTTCCTGGAGGGGATAGTGACATTGAGGAGAAGGGCATAGGCTCAGAGCCCGACAGACCTGGTATTAAGCCCCTGTTCTACCACTTGGCGACTATGGGGAGAGTAAACACTTTCTGGTGTCCCTCTGTGTCCCAGTCAAAACACAAGTCCTCAGTAGAAAAGGGATTCACTCATTCAGTCCTCTGGTAGAAGTTGGGCCACAGGAGACTGTGGTGGCCAGCCCCACCAGGACCACAGGCATTGTGGAAGGATGGCTCCCAAAAGAGCTGACAAAAAAGGCAAATGTCCACTACAGCCTCCTAGGATGATATTATCCTGTCTTGTCTTTTTCCCTCTACTTGGTCTGAGGATCTTGTCCCTTCAGTGGGTCTGTGAACTCCTGGGATGGGGGAGCAGCCGTGGTACCTCAGTTTCTTCCAGAGATTTCACACCCAGGGCTGCGTATGCAGCAAAACCTTAATTGTTGATGTTAGAATGACTGAGTGAGAGGAAGAGTGCCTGTTCTCAGGGTCTTGTACTTAAGAGTGAGCCTTTTGGTTTTGTTTGAATTTGGTTTCCCAGTAAAAACAAAAACAATAAACAAAAGCCAGCCATCAAAACAGATAGGAGAGAAAGGCCTTTCTCCACATGCTTTCCCAGGTGCCTAGAGCTGGCTTTGAGAAGCTTGGGTGTGACTGACAAACTCCCACTCAGTCCCTAATTGATCACCACCACCTGGCGGGGATGTTTACTGCTCTCCTCTCTTACCCCTTGGAGGGGAAGGTTCTCTAGCTCAGCGAGCACAGCAGGAGTAAGAGAATGAGCACCTCCATCAGCTTTAACTCCACAGTCGAAGCAACTCTATATATAGCCTCATAATTAATCAACAAGTGATGAGGTATAGAAACATCTTGGGTCCTGCTGCTGCCCAGGGCACTTTGCATTGTCACCGCGTACATTTTTCGTCCAAGCTAAATAGAGCACTGGGTGGGGTGCTGTTTCTAGCACTATTTACAGGGCCCTGGGACTTTTCCTTATCCCAAAGGACTGAAGGGAACAGGCTGACCTCAGCAATTTCTGTGGTGAGGTCACAGGTGCTTGCAGGGTTGCCAGAGTCTGGGAGATGGCACACAAGGCCACTGGGTTTTAAAGATGGGGCTGAGGTTAGAGAGAATGGGAGGCAGGAAGGAGGAATTTGTTTCAACAAATTCTCAGTCATTGAAAAATGTTTGGCGAAAGAGTCCATTTATGTTTTCAAGAGAGCACATTTTTATAGTATTCCAAATATTGGGAAAAGACAACACATAAAAACAATTAGGTGGCATCTAAAGTAAAAAATCAGCCCAAATTGATCTTAATTATTGAACTTCCTTGGGCTACCTGGAGTTCAAATGGTCTGCTTGCTAGAATCTAACTCAACCTTCTTCTGTCTTATATAGAAGATCAAAGAACTTGACAGTAGAACATCTGGACTTACATCCCTGATGCACCACCTGCTAGTTAGGTGGTCCTGGGCCAGGACCTTAACCTGTCAGTGCCTGAATGTGGTCCTTTGTAAAATGGGGACAACCGGGCCTGGCTCTCTCAAAGGTTTGTGTAGAGATTCAAAATGAGTTGATGTGACTAAGCCCTCCCTTGGACCTCACCATGGGGTCCAATGGCTCCAATGCACACCACCATCCATGTCCCTTCTCTTCCACCCTTTAGTTTTACTCGTTCCTCAAATGTCCTGCTTACCACTTCTCACCATGTATGTGTCTCTTCCAGATTCCTTTTTTCCCATTCTAGACCTTGTTAGGATTTCCCAAGGTATTTCATGGACCACTAGTCCCCCAAATGGCCCTCAACCAAAAGGGGTTCTAAGGACAAATCAGTTTGAGAAATAACGAACCTCCTTTTAGAAAGTCACAATTCTCATTAGGGCTTCGAGAAGTCTTGCAGGAAGGAAGCTTGTTTACCTTTGCTCGCCTGATTAGTTAGCAATTTCCTAATTAGCTTGACCGCAAACCCATTTTTCAAGCTGCCTATTAACAACGTGGTTCCCACAAATATAGCTTGGGAAACACCCTGGCTGATGCTGATAACTATAATGACAATGCCCATTGATTGAATGTTTGCTACATGTCAGGCCCCGTGGTAGTTGTTTTTAAGTATTTAACTCCCAAACACTTCCATGGGATGCATGCCTTACATATAACCACAAAGTAGACTGACTAAAACTCCAACCTGCCTACCTCTGTTTTACAAATAAGAAAAATAAGATTCAAGGAAGGTATCCTACCAAAGTCCTGGAGCTAGGAAGTGGTGGAGTTGGACATGACCTAGGCCTTGCACCCAGGTCTGTCTAACTTTAAAGGCCCTGCCTAATCACTGCACAGGTGAGCCTGACCTGATGTAGGGCTTTTGGACCGGGGAGGTGCTGAGGCGTGGCTTCTAATCTAGAGTCCTCCTGATGGAAGATGGAATTGGGTCAGGGGGCAGCCACCCCAGTGGAGGGCCCATAGCAGTCCTGGAACCCATGAAATGGGACAGCCACACTCTCCCACTGGGCAGATAGGACACCTTGACTCAAGAGATGGAATGGCTTTGACCAATGTGGTTTGGCCAAGACAGTAGTCATGTTAAAGCCCGGACAACTCCAGAACTGTCCTTGCGACAGTTCTAACACCACCCTCCTGTCCCTGGGGCCATCTTCCTGCGTTCAGGTACTCAAAGCTGCTTAGGTTGTCTGGCTGCTTCTCGCTAATTGAAACCTCAGGGTGCTGTTGTGATACCTGTTGCTATAAACACTTGGCCAATTTGCATAAGTATGTGACATTATAAAAGTTCCTCAAAGATCTTATCCACATCCCTGGCACAAGGCCCAAATGAAAAGCCAGGTAGAAAGACAATGTGTGTGTTATTAAAAAAAAAAAAAAAGAAAAATGTTTTCTTGTTTTTGTTCCCTGTGCAGAAGGGCAAGAAATGGAAATCCAGAGGCAGTGATTGGAACTTGCTCTGTTTCGTTTTGAAATTGTTTGAGAGGTATTTTTCTTGTACCTCCTAAGCTGCCTGTCAAATTTGAAAAGCCAGAATGGGACTGTTAGGATTATATAAATGAATTTATGTTTTGGAACGCCAGGTTCTTCGCAGGGCGGAAAGGAAGCTCAGAGATCACCAGGTCTAGCCATGTCATTTCACAGATGTGGAACTGAGGGCCCGGGACCTGGACAAGATCGTCACCGGCCAGCTGTACCCCTGACTTCCAGCCCAGGGCTTCCTCACCAAAACACTCCAGAGTCAGCCCAATGGCTCACCCTCATTTCCAACAGAATGAAGCTCAATTCAATGCAACAAGACAAAATCCTTCTCAAGCTTCAGAGCCTAGACTTAGCAGGTCCCCCCCTCCGTCGTTCCCAAAGATCTCTGTGACCTCTCCCGCTGACAATACCAGCCAATCCTGAGGCACTGGCCCTGAGCTGGGTGGGTGCTATGTTCTTCGCTGTACAATCTTTGAACCTCTAGGCTTCTCCATGAGATGGGCACTATCCTTGCTTTTCCTATGTGGGAATTAAGGCTGAGATGTTAATGTTCTTCAGTCACCCAGCTAGAAAGTGAGACTGATTACAATCCAGGCCTTTCATCAGCTTTATGGGGTTGCCAGGAAGATGGATCAAGACACATCTACAAAGTGCTCATACGGTGCCTTACACACAGTGGGGGCTTCCAAAATGGTAGGTCCTATCCCCCAATGCCTTCTCCGAGTTCTTTTTCACCTTCATTTAAATCCAATAGAAAGATTCTACAGTATGCAGATTTATTAACTCCCAACTCACCTAAAATGGCCTTTTATTTAGAGGGACTTGATCACATGGTTAATTCCCTTTAATAGATACCAAACACTAATTTTCTGATGTGGTCAAGCTTACTAACTCTTGAAGGCTTAGAAGATGGTGCTTTGCAACCAAGAGGCCAAGATGCTGTTAAATTATCTAAACACTCAAAATTTCCAGGGAGGAATGTTCCTCTTATCCTATCTCTTAGCCACGAATGAATATATCCATCTTATCTCCCAATCTCATCCTCGTGTGAGCAAAGTTCTTGGTACAGTTGCTTGACTCCCAACAACTGGTCTCCCCATACATATTTTCCAAAACCTCCTGTGGAACAATTAAGCAGCACAACTCGGCATGTCAGAGGTTGAGTAGAGAAAGTGGAGAAGGAATAAGGAACTCAAGATACCCAAAAAGCCAAGGGCTTGGGCCAGGAAGAAGTCATTCCATGAAAGCCTTGGCCTGTGCTTTCCACTGGTTCCTGATGACTTCCCACACCCCACCCCAAGCGGGAGAGCAGATTTGTTCTGCCACCCATGATGCTAACATCACCAGAGCCAAATAAAATAAGAATGGTACCAATCTATCCAGGAAAACCAGATTCTTCCTCCCTGAACCCTGACATCCACCCCTCAGTTACCTCCAGGGCAAGACACCCCAATCTGGGAAAGCAGTGTCCAGAGGTGAAGGGGAGGACACACAGGGTGGCGGAGTGGGCAGAATTGCAGCCATAGGATCACAGAGGGGGTGTCAAGGCTCCTGGAAGGAAGGAGATGAAGAGGGGAGGAAACTGTTTACTGAAAATGTTTACTGAGAAGATACTATGTGCCAAGAACTTGACACATACAATCTTATTTAATCCCCACAGAAATCCTGTGGGGTAGGAATTATTATCTGCTTTGTACCAATGAGGAAACAGAGGATCAGCAAGGTTAGGTAACTTGCCTGAGGTCACATGACTACTGGGGTGGAGCCAGAATTTGAATGCATGTCTTTTGGTTCCAAATCCTATGTTCTTTCCACAAGCACTAGCGCCCTATGGGATCTGTTCCAGAGTGTTGACTCTGCCATTTGTCCATGTTACCTTGTGAACTTGAGCAAGCAGCTTACTTCCTCAGCTTGCTGACCTGCAAAATGGGGATAAGTCCAGTGCTTATCTTACAGGATGGTGGAAAGGATTAAGTCAGCCATTGCATTTACTTTTACTGTCTATGCTGTACGACCTCGGAATGGGCACGTTTTTTCTTTTCCTACAACCTCGGAAAGGGCACGCTTCCATTCTGTGCCTTGGTTTTTTCATCTGTGAAATGAGTGGATGCGACTGGATGATGGCTAATCTTTCTAATAAAAATAAATACAATTTTATTTCCAACAATAAAGTTCTATTACTCTGCTAGGCATTTCGTGTCCCCCATGGGCAAGTCCAAGTTCATCTACCCAACCTGCCTCCCTCTCAGAACCGCCCTATTGAGGGCTCAGTACTTACCATGGTGCTCTAACCTTGGCACCCTGGTTGTTTTTGTCATGCCATACTCCTCTAAGCCTTCACTCCTACTCTTCACCCTTCCTTGATCATCCTGGCTTTCCTCTGCCAATTTAAATTCTATACTTCTTTCAAGGCCCAGATGAAAACTCATCTCTTCCATGAAACCACCTCTGGCAAGCCCCACCCATAGATGACTTTCCCTTCACTTAAAATCCCCTCAGCTATTATGCCCATAATCTGAGTCACGCTGATTCCAAATGGTTTATATTGTCTCATTTAAGTCTGTTTGATTTACCCAATTCCTTCAAAGTAAACTCCCCAGGGGCAAGTTTGTGTTCAACTCCGGGTGTAGCGGTGTAGCCTCCTCCGTGGTGCTGCGGCACCGTGCTGGGGGCAGGGTTGGTGAATGAAGGGGTGGACCGATGTGTCAGTCATCCTTTCCTCCACCAATGGCCGAGATCCACTGCTGGGGAGGGAACTTTCTGCAGAACTGGGCAGGCTGGTGGAGGGGAGGTAGCTCTCTACCTGCAGAGAAAGGGGAGTCTTCTGAAAAAGAGGAGTCATCAGAGAGGGAGGTAAACCCTGAGAGACTCTTAACTCTAGGAAACAAACTGAGGGTTGTGGGAGGGGCAGAGGTGGGAGGAAGGAGTAACTGGGGGATGGGCCTTAAGGAGGGCAGGGGATGTGATGAGCACTGGGTGTGATATGCAACTGATGAATTATGGAACTCTACATCTGAAACTAATGATGTACTATATGTTAGCTAATGGAATTTAAATTGAAAAGAAGAAGAAGAAGAAGAGGAGCTCAAGGACGAGCCAGAGTTTCCAGAGTACGAAAGACATAGTTTTGTCAAAGTGAATCGAAGGCTATATTTCAGGAGGGAAGCAGTTTGGGGATAGTGGTAGGAACTGAAGTTGGAAATGTGGTTTTCAGTTCTCAATGGCATTAGAGATTTATTCCCAAAAACTAAGGACCATGTCAAATTTAAAAGCTGTACGAAGAGCTTTATTTATTTATTTGGTATTAAAATACCTTTTTTAAAAAAAAGAAATTGTGGTGATGATAATTACCTGTTTTTCATTTCATTTCGTTTTGTGTTTGCATCTTTGCTTGACAAAATAAAGATCTGGCAGTGCTATGTCAGAGGGAAAGTTTCCAGGTCTGAATTCTGGGAGCTACTGCTAGATAGTCATGGAGAGAATATGGATTCCGGGAGCAAGTACAATTTTGATGGAACTCAGGAAGGACGAGCAAAGATTTAGAACTTCTAAGAAATTTCTGAGGCCAGCAGATGTGGCCCAAGCTTACAGTAGAAGCCTCAGGGTAGCCAAGGGGAGAGGAGGCAGTATGATTTGTTTTGATGGCTTTAATCCCTGTTCTCTCTTGTTAGAGGTGTGAACCATCAGAGATGCCTACTCTGTCTCTCTTCCTTTGTGCTCCTTTCCTCTGCTAGCAATTTCCATCCGCTGCCCCTCCCTCCCAGGGAGGGAATGGAATGTGTCCTTTCTCTGCATGCAACTCTGACTTTATCACCAATCTTCCTGTCTTTCAAAGCAAGGGCTGTCAACTGTGATTTCTCATCTCCAGGTGTGAAGGAAATTGCCTCTTGTAAGTGTTTGCACAGCTCAGCACTCACCCCCAACCCCAGGGTGGCTTCAAGAGCCTGTCAGTTGAATTTGCACTAATGAGATTAAAGTAGGTGTGTTGGGACTCTCAGACATTTTTGCCCAGATCGCTCCAAAATTCCCAAGGTAAGAACTTGCCCAAATCAATATAGTAGTAATTTCAAATCTTGAACTGTCCCTTGTAGGGCATTGCAGTCATCCCACAGCAATAAAAGAGCAGTTGAGGAGCCCTAGAAACAAAGGTGTGGGGGTGGCAGGGGCAGGGGCTGGGCTCTCAGGTGGAAAAGGTATTTCGAGATCTATATGGCAACGTTCAGTTTGTTCAATAAGTGCTTATTCTAGTTAGGATTTACTCCACAGATGGCTTGCCCCAGGCCTCAAAGGAGTTTTGGTTGAAAAAGTAAGCAACCGTAACAAAAGGAAGGGGGTGGTTCCAGAGGGTAAGGGAGAAGGCCTAATCAGGAGACAAGGGGAGTGACCAGGAATGATGGATGAGGGAGGAGGGGACTTCAAGTCTGCTTCTGGAGATGTGGGCAGGGGTACTGAGTCAATGGAAGGGCCTAGAGGCTGGAAAGGAGAGGGAGAAGGAGAATTTGTTGTTGCCGAAACCATCATAACTTAGAAGAAACTGAGGCTTGGCAAAAAGCAGGGTCCTGAATTGTCTTTGCTCTGCTGTGTGACTTCAGGCAAGTTACTTCGCCCTCCTGGGCCTCAGTTTCCTCAGAATAAAGTAAGGGCATGGCCCCATGGAGGTTCCTTCCAGCTCTGGAGCCTTATTCTGAGACACTTCGCACGTTTGCTGCTTCCTGAGAAGTGGGTTCAGACTGTGTCCTGGGCTTGAGGTAGGGAAAGGAGGAAGGAGGGGCTGAGCCGGCTGGAGTCTGCCAGGACCCCGTAGCAAATACATTGATGATGGCCCACCAGAAAACTAAGCACAGCCCAAGGTGAGAGATGACATTCCACAAACCTGTGCTCTGGAATACTGGCACTACTCAGAGGCAGCCCCACGTGGCTGACATTTGAGCAGGAATTCAGGCAGCTAAGCTAGCTGGACAAGAGTATTTCCCACCATACACATATATCTACACCACGTTTATGCCCACCTCTGGGTCTTTGTTCTAGTCGCCTCTTTATGGACTCCTTCCATTTCCCCATCAACTTTTTCTAATGACACTCATAGACAAAGGGTCTAACCCCTCCAGGATCCAGTTTCTTGAGTTGACTGCTGTTGCTCATGGAGCAGAGATAAATTGGATGTCTCCCATGTCCTCTCTGGTGACCCAGAACGACCTTGTCTAGATAAGTGATCATTCCTCATCTTCTAGAGTGCCAAGGTGTTGGGTAAAAATGAGAAGGAATTTTGTCACATGCTACAGTATGGATAAACCTTGAAGACATTAAATTCAGGGAAGCAAACCAGTCACAAAAAGACAAATATTGTATGATTTCACTTGTATGGGGGTGCCTGGAGTAGTCAAATTCATAGACACAAAAAATATAATAGAGTTTCCGAGGGCCTAGGAGGAGGGGGGAATGGGGAGTTAGTGTTTAATGGGTACAGAGATGAAAAGTTTCTGGAGATGGACGCTGCCGGTAGTTACATACAATGTGAATATATATAACACCATGGAATTGTACACTTTAAAATGGTTAAAATGGTGTGTATTTCACCACACACACACACACACACACACACATACACACACAAATGGAAGGCTGGGTCGCCCAAGTGGCTCACTGATTAAGCGTCCAACTTTTGATTTCAGCTCAGGTCGTGATCTCAGGGTCGTGAGATCAAGCCCCATGTTGGCTGGACAGTTCCTCTCTTTCTCTCTGCTTCTCCCTAACCTCATACCCCTCTCACTCTCTTTCTCTCTAAAAAAAAAAAAAAAAAAAAAAAAAAAATCCTCCATGGGTCTTCTTCAGCCATGTTGTTAAGTTCTAGAAGCCTACTAGCCTTTCATTGATTGAATTTATCACCAGGTCTGGTGAGTTCCCATTTGCATAGTTAACAGGATATGCCCGAGTTGGTTTTGAATTTTTGGTTCTTTTTGGTACGGTGGCCATCCCTCCGTTCTTGCTCTCTGTCAACACATGGCATGTCACATATGCCATCAGCATGTGAAGGAGTTGAATGACTCAGTGATGAAGAAACTCAGGTTAAGAGCAGGTGGACCTGGAGGGTGAAGCAAGAGGATGGAAATAATAGGGGCTGGCAGGAAGGTAAAGCTGGCCTCTCATGGCTAAGAAAGAGAAAGAGAACAGCAGGGGAAAGATGCAACAAATAGGAGTTCACGTTTCCTGTGTAAGTGGGTGAGCACATCTCTATGGAGGCTGCCAGTTTGAAATATGAGTGAGTCAGAGGAACCAACCACAGCCCTAGAATTTCGTCAAAACCAGAGTTCACGGAGACCTCTGCAAAATGAAATTACCTTATCTCTTCTCCTCTCTGTCTCTGGTTCCCATCAATCTATGTCACTTCTTCTTATCCCTTTCCATTGGCACCAGAAGCCTGAGTGCCAGGGGCACCCCGCTAATTAATTACCCTTGGTCTGTGAGCACAGATGTGCTTTTGTCAAGATTCCCATGCCTGGGGAAAAAATCAGGCTTTGGCTCAGATGACATCCCTGCTGGCCCAGGTTCCAAAAGTCTCTCTGCCTCGGACTTTTCTGAGACTTCACATAACTCTGCCGCTATTTCATTCAGCATTTATTAGACACCTACCTGGGAGTGAGAAGTCACCTTGGAAGTCATCTACTCCAGCGCCTCCCCAAACATCAAAGTGCATGTGAATCACAACTTGATCATGTTAAGAGGAAGCTTCGGATTCAGATGGTCCTGGGCCATGTAGGACCAGACGCTGCATTTCTCACACTCTCCCAGGCAATGCTGATGCCGCTGATTGGTGAACCATACTTTAAGTAACAAGTATCTAATTCAGCCATTCTCAGCCCTTGCTCTATGTTAGTTTCACCTGATGAACTTTTGAAAAAGATGACAGCTTGGGCTTCACTCCCAGATATTATCATTTAATTGATCTGGATACAGCCAGGCTTTATTTGGCTAAAATCTCTCCCGGTGATTCTATTAAAGAATACAGCAACTACTGAAAACTATAGTTCTGCTATAGTTTATATTATAAAATCAACTATAGTTGACTTTATATCTTTCTCATTGAAACTCTCAGAAAGAGGGGCACCTGGGTGGCTTAGTCGTTAAGTGTTGGCCTTCGGCTCAGGTCCTGATATGGGGTCCTGGGATCAAGCTCCGCATCGGGCTCCCTGCTTGGCAGGAAGCCTGTTTCTCCCTCTCTTGTTCCCCTGGTTTGTGTTCCCTCTCTCGCTCTCTCTCTCTCTCTGTCAAATAAATGAATAAAATCTTAAAAAAAAAAGAAACTCTCAGAAAGAAATCCCACCTTCATTGCCCTACCTGTCCCTCTGGTTGACCTGGGATTGAATTTCCTATTGTGAGAATATTAACTGTTGTAATATAATAAGAAACAATAACATTGAGTATATGCTATATGATAGACATCATTGTAAGTACTTCACATTTAAATCTTACAGTCCCTCATGCGGAAGATACCATTATTATCATCATCCTCATCTTCTTTATAGATGTGAAAACTGAAGTACAGAGAAGTAAAGTAACTTGCTACAGGTCCCACAGCTAGCGAGTGACAGAGCCAGGATTGGAACTCAGAAAGTTTGGGTCCCAAGTCAGCTCTCTTAACCATTATATCATTCAGCTTCCCTCAGCAGTGCTGGGCAAAGATGGAGAAAATACGCTCTTTTCAATTACAAACTTCTTTTATTGATATGCTAATTTTAGTCTTTTTGTTGTTTTATAAAACTGTGCACCCTTTTAAAAAAAAAGAGATTTATCTATTCATTTGAGAGAGAGAAAGAGAGAACGTACATGTGAGGTGGGGAGAGGCAGAGGGAGAGGGAGAGGAAAAAATCTTCAAGCCGACTTCCTACTGAGTGCAGAGACTGATGCGGGGCTTGATCCCATGACCCTGAGACCACGACCTGAACCAAAACTGAAAGCCAGCTGAGCCACCTAGGCACCCCTGCCTTTTCGTTGTTTTTATGGATCAAGTTCATGTCACTTTCAAAGTCACCAGGGATACAAAGCTGTGTGTACCTTACTTTCCTACTTTCCAATTCCATCTGTCCACTCCGCAGTTCTTTGCACTCCAGTGCAGTAGGAATATTTACTCTTCATGAATGGAGCCTGACTCAGGTCCAGGACAATGCTCTGAGGGCTTCAAGCTGCATCCCTGCCCCCGAAAGGGTTTGAAGAATCCCACAAGTTCCAGTCTGGCAAAACTTATTTCTGGAGTAGTCACCAACATAACAGGGTTCATCCGTGCCAATGATCCCTTAGCATATACCTTTCCAAAACAGAGCTGTTCCCCTTCAGTCGTAATTCAGCCCAGTACAGACCCATCTCACTCTGAGGTAGATGGTTTAATCGCCAGAAATCCCAGGCGGTCTTGATATTAATGGATAATCTGTCTCCTGTAACAACATTACATAGTGCAGGATCTCCGAACTATTAGTCTAAATAAAATATCATGAGATGCCCCCAAATCAAACATATGGTAAGATCAGATTGAACTGATAAATTATTGAACACTACATCTGAAACTAGTGATGTACTATATGTTGGCTAATTGAATTTAAATTAAAAAAAAAACCAAATCCGGGCGCCTGGGTGGCTCAGTTGGTTAAGCAACTGCCTTCGGCTCAGGTCATGATCCCGGAGTCCCGGGATCGAGTCCCATATCGGACTCCCGGCTCTGCGGGAAGTCTGCTTCTCCCTCTGACCTTCTCCCCTCTCATTCTCAGTCTCTCGCTCTCTAATAAATAAATTAAAAAAAAAATCTTTAAAAAAAACCCAAATCCATTCAGTTTGGTAAGTTGCTATTAGTTTGGAGGTTATGTGCTATTATGGTTCTCCTTTGGTACAGATGCCTGAGAACCGACTGGGCTATTCTCAAGCCAGTGAGGTCTAACAGGACAGAGAGAGGAATAGTGGTAAATTTACATGGTTCAACTCAAAAAGACTTAGAGAATTTCAGAGTCCAAAGTTTTGTGAGACTCCACCAGGCCCTCTTTCAAATGTCTGGCTACTCTTCCTATCATCCCGTATAAACAAGTACCCAACCTCTGCTTAAGCCCTTCTGGTGTCAGAGAACTCATTACCTTAGAGAGTTCATATTGTTAAAGTTGTTACTTAGAAAGAGTTCAAACCTTGTCAGTGGAATTTCTGCAAATGGGTCTTCATTCTGCTCCCTAGTCACACACACAAAAGCTGGTTCCTCTTCCGTTGAACAGCTTTGCTTAAAGCAATTTCAAACAATTATTACATGTTATACCTTATACCCTTTTCTTCAAATGGAGTATCATTTTTAAGATCCCCATGATCATGACAAGCCTTTCACCACCTGGTTTCTCTCCTTTGAGTGCCCGCCATGCTGCTGAGGTCAGGTGAAAGCCCAGTCCCCTCCAGCATGGCATTTGGTGGGCTACTACTTCATTTTCCCTGGACGTCCACTTTCTATTCAGGATATGTACCCAAGAGCCTGCAAACCGAGAATGTTGAACTTAGGGTCAACCTTAGCAACCTATGCCCATAGCTTCCCTGTGAGCCTCATGACATTCTCAAGCAGAGAAGGGAACAAATAGATGTTTATTCTTTATCTCCTCCCATAACTGCTCTTAGCTGGGATGCAGCACTGACTGACGCGATCCAAGGGACATCATGACTGACACTTAGTCTGTGTAGCCTCTTCATGGGGCTCTGAGAGAGGAGGTGGACCTCTTTACAGCAAATACCCAGGCCTTCAGAAGCTCCCTAACACTCATGAGGCAGTACTGATTCTCTGAACAACCCCCTCCTCTTTTTCTGACAAAGCCCAGGTCAGACAGACTAATGGCTCCTGCCAGAATCTCCTGGGATGCCACCCCTTTGTCACTTATTTCTCTTCCTCAAGGTTTCAAAGATGTGTGTGCTTCTGTATGTTATCTGTTTTAGACTTAAGGAAACCGGAAGATTCCTTTGGAAGCAAATATCTGGGCTTAGAATGAGCCACTGCTTCTTTCAAAATCTTTCTACCACCTTCCATGCTGGGACTAGCTGCCTTGTGGCTACCTGAGCTGCCATGGGCATAGCCTACCACACTTCCTGGGCTCAGAGTAGCTGATCACACAAGAGAGGCCAGGGGCATTGCTCCCTGTGCTTGGATGTCCATGCCTCGGGCCAGGAGTGGCCAGTCAACTACTCTGAGTTGCCCATGGCTCTTCATTGCCCCCAAAGCCCTTGAATTAAGGGAAGAGGATAGACAATAAATACATGAAAAAAAGTGTTCAACATCATTAGCCATTAGGGAAATGCAAATCATAACCAAAGTGATATACCACTTCACACCCACTAGGAAGGCTAAAACTGGTGATAACAAATGTTAGTTAAGATGTGGAGAAATTGGAACTCTCATGCATTGCTGAGAAAGTAAAAATAGTGAATGTAAAACAGTGCAGCTCCCTTGGCAAACAATCTGGCAGTTCCTTAAAATGTTAGACCTAGAGTTAACATATGATCCAGCAAGTCAATCCTAGGTGTATACCCAAGAAAAATGAAGACATGCATCATCACAAAAACATGTGTGAAAATATTCATAGCAATGTTATTCATAATAGCCCCAAAGAGAAACCAATCCAAATGCTCACATGTCCAGACGGATAAATAAAAAATGTGTTATCTATAAAATGGAATATTATTAGGCAATAAAATAGAATGAGGTATAGAAAGACAACTCATCTTCATTGGTCAGAAGACTTAATATTATCAGATGCCAATAATCCTCAAGTGGTCTGTAAATTCAACATGATCCGTATCAAAATCCCAGATGGCATGTTTATAGAAACTGACAGTCTGGTTCTAGAATTCATATAGAACTGCAAGGGATCCAGAATGGTGAAAACAACGCTGAACAAGAACAAAGTTAAAGACTTACCCTTCCTGATTTTAAACTTACTGCAAAACTACAGTCAAGTCAGTGTGGCCTAGGCATAAGGCTAGACTTAGAGATTGGTGCAATAGAATTTAGAGTCCAGATATAAACCTTTACATTTACGGTCACTTGATATTAAATAAGAATGTAAAGACAATTCAATGGGAGAAAATACAGTTTTTTCAAGAAATGATGCTGGTAGGCAACATACTGAATAGGGGAAGATACTTGCAAATGACATATCCAATAAAGGGTGATCCAAAATATATGAAGAATTTATACAAGTCAACACCCAAAAAACAAATAATCCAATTTAAAAAATTGGCAGAAGACATAAACAGACATTTCTCCAAAGAAATGATGTCCAGATGGCCAACAGACACATTGAAAGATGCTCAACATCATTCATCATCAAGGAAATGCAAATCAAAACTACAATGAGATATCACCTCACACCTGTCAGATTGGTCAAAATCAACAACATGAGAAAAAACAGGAGTTGGCCAGAATGTGGAGAAGGAGGAACCTACATGCACTGTTGGGGATAATGCAAACTGGTGTAGCCCTGTGAAAAACAGTATGAAGGTTTCTCAAAAAGTTAAAAATAGAACTACCCTAGGATCCTATAATTAGGCTACTGGGTATTTACCTAAAAAATACAAAACACTAATTCAAAGTGATACATGCATCCCTATGTTTATTGCAGCATTATTTACAATAGCCAAACTTTGGAAGCAGCCCAAGTGTCCATTGATAGATCAATGGATAAAGAAGATGTGGTAGATATATACAATAGAGTATTACTTAGCCATAAAAAAAATGAAATCTTGCCATTTGCAATGACATGGATGGAGCTAGAGAGTATTACACTAAGTGATATAAGTCAGTCAGAGAAAGACAGATATCACATGAGCAATTTAAGAAACAAAACAAGTGAGCAAAGGCAAAAAGAGAGAAGGAAGCAAATCAAGAAACAGGCTCTTAACTGTAGAGAACAAACTAATGATTACCAGAGGGAAGGTAGTTGGGTGGGGGGATGGAGGAAATGGGGGATGGGGATTAAACAGTACACGTATTATGATGAAAAAAAATGATTTTAGAAAGGAGTGAAATGATGCCAGTTATTATCCATATGCAAAGAAATGAAGTTGGACCTCTACCTCTTTGTGAGCTTAGATTAGTCCATGATTCCTTAGATCTGACACCAAAGCACAAGCAACAAAAGAAAAAAAATAGACAAATTAGATTTCACCAAAATTAAAAGAGTAGTTCTCTGCTTCAAAGAATACCATCAAGAAAGTGAAAAGGCACCTCACATAATGGGAGGAAATATTTATATATCATATATCTCATAAGGGCTTATTTATAGATGATATAGAGAAGTCATTGAGATCAATAATAAAGAAACAATCAAATTTAAAATTGGTCAAAGGATCTGAATAGACATTTCTCCAAGACAAATAACTATAAGTGCATGAAAAGATGTTCAACATTGTTAGTCATTAAGGAAATGCAAATCAAAACCACAACGAGATACCACTTCATACCTACGAGGATGGCTAATACGAAAAAGGCAAATGATAGCAAGTGTTGGGGAGAACGTGGAGAAATGGAACCCTTCTACACTGTTTGTGGAACTGTCAAGGGGTGCGGCTGCTTTGGAAAACAGTTTGGCAGTTTCTCAAAATGTTAAACATATAGTTACCATCTGATCCGGCAAGTCTACTCCTAGGTATATACCCAAGGAAATGAAAACACCTGTTAGTGCAAAAATGTGTACATGGATAGGGACGCCTGGGTGGCGCAGTTGGTTGGGCAACTGCCTTTGGCTCAGGTCATGATCCCGGCGTCTTGGGATCGAGTCCCGCATCGGGCTCCTTGCTCCGCAGGGAGCCTGCTCCTCTCTCTGCTTCTGCCTGCCTCTCTTCCTGCTTGTGTTCTCTCTCTGTTGAGTGAATAAATAAAATCTTTTAAAAAAAAATGTGTACGTGGATATTTCTAGCAGCATTGTTCCTAAGAACAAAGAGGTGGAAACAGCTCCAATGTCCATCGACTAATGAATGGGTAAATAAAATGTAGTGTACTTTCAATGGGATAGTATTTGTGCAAAGAAGGGAATGAGGTACTGATACGTGACCCTCAACATGGAAGAACCTTGGAAACATTAGGTTAAGGGAAAAAATCCAGTCACAAAATCCAGATTATATGAGTGTGTTAACACGAAATGTCCAGAATAGGAAAACCTGCAGAGACGGAAAGTAGGTTTGTGGCTGCTTGGGGCTGGAGGGTATGGAGAAATAGGGAAGTGATGGCTAAGGGTATGGGTTTCTTTCTTTTTTTTAGAGGTTTATTTATTTGAGAGAGAGAAAGAGAGAGCGTGCATTAGCAGGAGGGGCAGAAAGAGAGAGAATCTCAAGCAAACTTCACGCTGAGCACCCCGTAAAGGGTACGGGTTTCTTTTTAAGATGCCTGTGTCTATGAATCTATTAAAGGACATGACTTGTATCCTTTAAATGGATAGATTGTGTGATATGTGACATATATCACACATATATCAATAAAACTGTTAAAAAATCTAGCAAATTATTTTAAGACTCAAAACAAGGGGCACCTGGGTGACTCAGCTGGTTGGTTAAGCATCTAGCTCTTGATCTTGGCTCAGGTCATGATCTCGGGGTGGTGAGATCGAGTCCCGCATCCGACTTCCCACTGGGCGGGGAGTCTGCTGAAGATTCTCTCTCTCCCTCTGTCCCTCCCCTCCCCTCACTCGCATGCAATTTCAATCTCAATTTCTCCCTCTATCAAAATAAATACATAAATCTTAAAAACAAAAACAAAAAAATGAATAAGTCACCACCATCAAGGTAACAATTTGTTGGCTCTGCTCAAGACTGGCTATGTGACACTGAGCTGGCCGACTTCTGCTCCCTGCCTTCATCTCCTCTGTGAATGGGGAGAAACCTTGTCCAGTTCCCATTGCCTCTTCCCTGCCTTCATTCTCCCATCTCCAGTTTCTCTTCTCTTGGCCGTTCTAACCTGCACAGATTTTCACGGAAGTTTTCCTAAGGCACAGGTCTGATCATACCTCTTCCATGCCCCAAGCCTTCAGTGGCTCCCTGCTACTGAATAAAGACATTTTCCTAGTTCCTCAGGAACTTTACAGAGGACAAAAAAGCATAGTCATCTTTCTCCACACCAAAGGGCAGCTTCCCTGCCTCCAGGCCTTGAGTCACACAGGTCTCAGTGGCTGTCAGAATCTCCCCATCCTCCACAGTCCTGACCTGTGCCATTCCAGCCCTGACTCCTGTATTGCTGGGAGCCCAGGCCCAGCACTTACTCTCTCTGGTCTTATTTCCCTTTGCAGGTAAAAGCATGGGATTGAACTACCCAGATATTCCGAGGAATAAGAATTCCTTTGGGAGGCTTATCAGGGTTTTTCTGAAGAGGGTGGCATGATCAAGTTGGTTTGGGAAACCCTGGATTGAACAGATTTCCTTCCCACAGGACTTTTCAGAGCCTTTAATTTGCTAATGGGCATTGGTGGATCACCAAGAGTGGGATATGATTTGCAACATTCCCCGGCTTTTAAAACTATGCTCATACACACATACACCCCCTACACACACACACACACACACACACGCTATAAAGGAACATCTTGCCCTACACGAGGAAATGCCGAACTAGTTGATCTTTAAGGATCCTTCTGGACCCAAAAAATAAAAACAAAAATTAGTTTTTAAAAATTGCTACCTTCTCACGAAACCTTTCCTAACCCCTCTGCTCTCAAGCCCTCTGACCCTCCACTCTGTATTCCCATGACAGCTTCTGTATCTCTAGTGGAGCATTTATTCTCCTTTGTGAAGCGAAAACAATCCCTTTCCCTCTGTGGTCGGAGTGCTGGAGTGAACCATAAACACAGGCCATGGAGCTCCACCCAGAAGCTGGGTTCAGATCTTGGCTCGGCAGCTAGCCTGCTATGGCTTTGGGCAAATTGAAACCTTGGTTTCCTTATCCTAAATATGGAAATATTAATAGCTTACCTGGAGGAGTGGGGGGGAGCGGGGGGGTGGGGAGGAGGTTGGGTAAGGGGCCACCAGACACAAAGCCCTCAAGACCTGGCCCCGGGGGACAAGCACTAATTGGAAACTGTCATATTATTATTATTATTATCTCTGAGTGGGTTTGTTCTCTGACTCACCTGTAAGGTCCTGGAGGCACTTCACAGCCCAGGCACCTGCGTACCCTCCCAGGGCCTCTGCACTTCTTAGCACAGAGTACGATTTTTAAGAACACTGAAGGAAATTAATTTTGTTCAAGTGAATTAATTGAGGACTTCTTCAGGAAGAAAGGCAGAGCTTCTGCTTTCCACTCAGGCTGTTGGATTTAGGGTCCTGGCACTTTTCTGTTATGTAATCTCCTGCAGGCCTATGCAGGACCCACATTTGCCTTTTATCTGGGGTTAGAATTCCTTCTAGGCCCACGCCACACTGGGCGGCTCAAAGAGAGGACACTAAGATAGGAAACAAGGCAAAGGAGTCGAGGCAGTAAAATTTATACAAACATACCTTTTCTTCATTATGAAGCCCCAGGATTTTCCTAAATTCTACTTTTGGTGAGGCCACTGCTCTGGTGGGTCTTGGTCAAACTGGCCAGTGTTCTCTGATGATTTCTTACAAACAATTATGCAGGACACGAGGGCTATACTGCACACGGTTATTGGTCTTGAAGCATATGCTGTTATAGAGAAAACAAGACTTCAATTCATGAATCGACTAAGGAGTTGGAAAACTCGTAATCTGGCAGGCTTTCCTTGATTCCTTTGGTTCATTAAGTTCCTGTGTTCTCTGCACCCAAGTGGTCTTTACCTCCCCTGCCTTACCACTCATACTTACAATTCTTTGTTTCATTTGTCTTCCCCACTAGACTGTAAACCCCATAAGGCAGGAGTCACTTTCCCCTGCCCCCCATCACCAACCCCTTGCACAACACTGATTTTAGGTCACTTACAAATATTGCATTTGCTGAATAGTGTTGCATCTAGGTCTTGAGGTTCAATCTCTGTTAAACTCTGTGCCAGAACTAAATTGTTAGTCAGTTCACAGAAGGGAAAACTCCACAGAAGGGCTGAGACTTGAGTATGGCTTGAGCTATGGTAGAGGAAGGGAGAAGGCATTCCAGGGGGAGGGATGGCATGAACAGATGGCCAGAAGCAGGGATGCCTGGGAGGCTTAGTCACTTAAGCGTCTGCCTTCGGCTCAAGTCATGATCCCAGGGTCCTGGGATCATAGCCCCACGTTGGGATCCCTGCTCAGCGGTGAGTCTGTTTCTCCCTCTCCCTCTGCTGCTCCCCCTCTTTGTGTTCTCTCTCTCTCAAATAAATAAATTTAAAAAAAAAATTTAAAAATCTTTAAAAAAATCTTAAAAAAAAAAAAAAAGTAGAGAGGCAGGAGTGAATGATGTCTGTAACTGCCCAGGACGGGGATCTCTGCCTACTGAGGTCAGTTACAGAGGCATTTCATCAATGTTATCAAGAAGAGGAGGAGCAGAGACATAGCAAATGGGGGTAGGGGTAGGGTGCTCCATTCAGTCTCTTTTGCCAGCACACCCCATTTCTCCACCTCTAGGCCACTTTGAGGTCCCACCGCCGCTCAACACTGGGAGTCCTGCTCAGCGTGTGGTTCTTGCTGATGGCACTTCGGTCTGGGACTGGCCTGGTGTAGCGGAGTGGGGGAAGCCACAGCAGACTGGCAGGCTTGGCATCAGGGCTCGCCTGAGTCGTTCGTCTCCTAACAGGAGAACCTCATGGCCAGAAAGCGGGCAAGGCCATCAGCTTAGCTAGTGGCAAATCATGTTGCACTTCTGTAGACTTCCTCCATCTGGGACTCGGCGTTCCTGCCTACAACTTGGGAGCCTGCTCACCAGCACTTTGTCCAAAGAGCCAGCGCTGCCTCGCTGCACAGTAAAGCAGCTGACCGAAATACACAACATCCTGGGCAAAGGCACCTGTTCTCTTGGCCGCCAATACCGGCCAGGTAACCTTGGGCAAGTACAACCTTTCATCCTGTGCCTGGAACAGAGTAAGCACCAAATAAATGTGGCTATTGTTATGAATAATATCATTATTACAGGTACAGACAAGTCTAGAAAAAAAAGACAATAGAGGTTTAGGGCAGATAATTTTTGTTCAGTTTTTATATACTGGTGCAAGATCTCTGGATTAGAGACTGTTTAAAAAAGATTTTATTTATTTATTTATGAGAAAGAGAGAGCGAGCTAGCACACACAGGCCAGGGATGGGGCAAAGGGGGAGGGAGAAGCAGGCTCCCTGCTGAGCATAGACGCCCCCCCCCCATCATGCGGGGCTCGATCCCAGGACCTTGAGATGATGACCTGAGCTGAAGGTAGACGCTTATGTGACTGAGCCTCCCAGGCGCCCCCAAATCAGAGACTTCATTCACTCACAGAGCACCTTAGAATGTACCTGTTCCCCAAGCCCAGTTCCTTACGGGACAATGCATGAGGGCCACGGAGCAGAACCTCAAAATCATGAGGTTCTGGAAAAGGAGAGAGGGAGGGAGACTAAAGAGGATGGGGAGCGGGTTAGAGGAGAGAGCCCTTTTCTCTGGAATAAAAATGAATTCTCTTTAGGAGAAAGGAAGTTACCCATATGCGTATGGATGCATGCGTGCAAATATCTGTGCACAAGTGTGTGCTTGTGTGCAAATATGTGCTCATCTTTGCCCAGGCAGGTGTATATATTTTGGGGGGAACTTGTTTATGTACAATGCCAGGAAGAGGTGTCAAGGTTTCTCTATCGAAGAAAGGGGGAGTTGAACATATGAAAGGCAGGCTGTGGAAACCAGTAGGAGCACAGTCTTTGGGCCCTGACTAGAGGTCAGTCAGCTCTCCTTCCTGAGTAGTCCAGTAAGTCTAACCCCCAACCACCTGTTTGATCAGGATCTTGCATTCCAGACCACCCTCCAGTTACCGTAATTGTCCAGGTCCCGGCTCTAGGGCAACTGCTCTGCCTCAAAACCCTGTGAAATGATTCAAACTACTGGATCCTAAGCCTGCTTGCCCAGCCCTTCCTGTTCTTTCCCTCAGAAGGGACCTGCCCATTGTTCCCACCTCTGTCTCACCACCCACCCTGCTGCTTCCCCGAGCAGCCCCGCACAGCCTGCTGTTTTCTTGGCAGGGAGCTGGGAGCCCAACACCACCTGGAATTTCTTCCCAGTTTCTCTGTCTTGGTGTGTGTCTGGGCTCACCCTACCTTACCCCAGGTAATGTGGTTAAAACACCAGGCAGTGTTCTAAAGCCTTCAATACATATTTACTCACCAGTCCTCACCACAAGCCAACGAAGAAGGTATTTGTCATGTAAAGTGGGGATCATAATAGTACACGGATAATCACGAGAAGCAGCTTCCTCGTAAGTGGCAGAGCTGGAGTTTGAACCCAAAGAGTCAGGCTTCAGAATCTGGGCTTGTCGCCAGCACACTGTGCTGCCCACGGAGACAGAGATGGCATTTGCCACCATCCTAACAAGACGGGGTGCTCAAAACTGGGTTTATTTTGACTTAAAGGAAATAAAGGAATGTGACATGTCTAGGACACAACACTTGGGAAATTAGATGTCTGCTCCCCACAAGCACCATTAGGTAGAGTCCAGAGTGATCTACAGCTGGGAAGACCCATCCAGTCTGGGGCCTGCCCACAATAGTTAGGTGATTTAAAATACTGCATCTACACGTAATTCCTGGTATAAGCCTAATTACTTCTGCACAGCTAGCTGGTTTCAAACAACCTCTCATGTGGGGCCTCCTTTGACGGTTCCAGCTAATAAGAGCTCAAGGCTCGGGGCTGGAGGTGGCAATCTGGCAAGATATCCCTTTTGAGACAAGTCATTCCCCAACACTGTTTGGTCTTAGGAAGAAGGGGCAGAGAATATTTTGAAGACACTTTATTTCTATAATGCTGAGGCTAGAGTTTGAGCAGCCTCCCCTGCTCAAATGATCTCAGAGCTCATTTGGTCTCAGCCTGGGACACCCCCAAAGCAGAGCCTGAAGCCAAAGCTGGCATGCCAGGGGTCGGGACCGTGATCCCAGTAAGCACTGGGCCATCTGCACCTAGTCTACTGTCTGTCTTTAGACAGGTCTATCTTCCAACACACTAATCCTCTCTTCGACTATGTTTAATCTGATTTTGGAACTATTCATGTCATAATTTCAGTTATTGTATTTTTCAGTTTTAGGATTCTATTTGATATTTTTTTCTCCCCATATATATTTTTTTAATTTTTCAGTGTTACAAGATTGATTGTTCATGCACCACACCCAGTGCTCCATGCAATATGTGCCCTTCTTGATACCCACCACGAGGCTCACCCACTCCCCCCACTCCTTCCCCTCCAAAACCCTCAATTTGTTGCTCAGAGTCCACAGTACCTCATGGTGCATCACCCCCTCCGATTTCCCCCCATTCATCCTTCCCTTCCTTCTCACAATGTCCTCCATGATTTTCTTTATACTCCACACATGAGACCATAAGATAATTGACTCTCTCCGCTTGACTTATTTCACTCCACATAATCTCTTCTAGTCCTGTCCATGTTAATACAAAAGTTGGATATTTATCCTTTCT
>CM052815.1:72012438-72095267 GCA_028533885.1 Nasua narica
ATGGCTAAAGATGAAATATCCAGTGGAAAAAAGACAGTCTCCTCAATAAATGGTGCTGGGAAAATTGGACAGCTATATGTAGAAGAATGAAACTTGACCATTCTCTTACACCATACACGAAGATAAACTCGAAATGGATAAAAGACTTCAACGTGAAGCAGGAATCTATCAAAACCCTAGAGGAGAACATAGGCAGTAACCTCTTTGACATCAGCCACAGCAACTTCTTTCAGGACATGTCTCTAAAGGCAAAGGAAACACAAGCGAAAATGAACTTTTGGGACTTCATCAAGATAAAAAGCTTCTGCACAGCAAAGGAAGAAGTCCACAAAACAAAGAGGCAACCCATAGAATGGGAGAAGATATTCGCAAATAACACTACAGACAAAGGGCTGATATCTAAGATCTATAAAGAACGCCTCAAACTCAACACTCACAAAACAGATAATCACATCAAAAAATGGGCAGAAGACATAAACAGACACTTCTCCAAAGAAGACATACAAATGGCTAACAGACACATGAAAAAATGTTCATCATCTATTTGAAATTTTTAAAGCTTCTGTCTCTATGGTAAGAGTTTTTGTTTTGTCATCTATTCGTTTGAATATAGCCATAGGTGTTTTAAAATCTGTGCTGGATAATTCCTATCTGGATCACCCCTCTTCTGTTTTTCCCATTGGTTCTATTTCTTCCTATGTCTGGTAATCATTTGTTGAATATTGGATATTGTGCATTGAATATTGTAGAGGTTCTGAATGACACTTCCTCACTCTAGAAAAGATTCACTTTATCCTCTGGCAGGTAACTGGGAATCAGAGCTCCTCAACCTAACATGAATTAAATTGACCTGAGATCTATTTGCATTCTTTGTAAGATTTTATCTACAGCAAGTTTGCTTTCACTCCTAGAGTGTAGATCTTCAAGGGGTCCCCACTGAGAATTGAAGGTCTATTCTAGGACCTTCCCACCTCCAGCCTTGAGGAGATACTAAATCCCAACTTTTGTCCCATAGACTGAGACACTCATAGAAGCTTTGTCCTGCCTCTTGGTCTCTTCCACTTCTTAGTCTCTTCTTTACACAGAATTGACTAATGGCCTTGAGAGTCAGTGCCAGGTGTCAAGCTCACTTCTCTCCCAGGTCTTAGCCCTCAAGTCCTGGCCACCTTGGAGAGACTTCCATTTGTACCTCTCCACCTCATGAGGTTGTCTTAAGCTCTTCTGACTCTCTGCCTCCTAGCAGTACCCTCTCTGTCCCACTTCTCCACCTCTTGACCCACACCAATACTCAACAAATGCCCAATGGGTAGAAAGTTGGGCTCAACTCCAAACTCAATAAGCTTCCCCTCTTTAGAGGATGTGGCCCCTCAAGTCCTAGCTGCTTGATAGATCCCCAGTGCTTTGAAGAGAAAATCTGCAAGAAGAGATTGAGAGAGAGAGAGAGAGAGAGAGAATCTGCATTTTGCCTGACTTTTCTAGTTGTACTCAGCAGGTGTGTTGGTCTGCTACAAGCTACTCCATCACAGCTGGAAAAGAATGTGCTGACTCTTGTTAAAGATTTCTAAGGGCACCTGGGTGGCTTAGTTGACTGAGTGTCCAACTCTTGATTTTGGCCCAGGTCATGATTTCAGGGTTGTGAGATTGATCCCATGTCGATTCAGCGAGGAATCTGCTTGAGATTCTCTCTCTCCCTTTCCCTCTTCCCCTCCCCCCACTTGGACTCTCTCTCTCTTAAATAAATAAATAAACAAATAAAATATTTAAAAGAATAACAAAAAATAAAAAAATAAAAAGATTTCTAAAACACCACTTTACTGAGTTGGTCTCAGTGGCCCTCACTGTCCTTTCTAGTTCTCATCAACTGTCAATTCAAATACATTGTCCTCCAACTTCAGACCCTTCTTAGCCTCTTGGGAACCACCTCCCAGTCACCATGAGTGGTATGCTGGATTGTTGGGCTCCCCAGGAGGAAACCTCTCAGCCATGACTCAGAGCCCCACATGGCCCTTTGCTCTGGCCACCCAACCTCTCCCCCTCCTTCACTGATACCCTCTTGCACATCTCCTTTTCTCTTGCCATTTGCAGAGTCATGCCCTTAAAACACTTCTGAGTGACAGTCATCTCCCCACAGGGACAATTAGGGTCCCTCTACCTGCCCAGTGTTCCTCCTTTAACACCAAGCCTTCCCTCAAACTCAGACACAGACACTGCTGACATCTTCTGTTATTTCCTTAGACATTTGGGGACAAAAAGAAAACTTCCATTGCCCTATTACTATTAGCATGAGCTTTCTGAATTTTCTGGGGATTCCTTGGTTACTCAAACCTCACTCCTGGTCTCCTTTCCAGTCTCTCCCCTGGTAACCCTCCTAGCAGCATCATTTCACATGACTTTCTATTTTAATCTTGCTATTCTCCCTTGTAACCTGTTGTCCTGAAAAAGTATGTTTTTGGGAGTCAGATAGACTAGAATTTGCATCCTAGCTCCGCCATTTACTTGGGAACTCACCCAGTGTTTTTGAGTTCACCACCACAGATGATAAAGCGAAGATAATCAATTCTGCCTCACATCGTTGTTGTAGAGAATAAATGATACCATCTGTCCAAAGCACCTAGCCAGACCCCGATTACTTTCTTCCCTCTTCATATGCTAAAACCCTGTCAATTTTGCCAGTACCCCCCTCCTCCCTTACCTCCTTCTTCTCTTCTTTCATTCCTTTCTTCCTATGACCCATTAGGATTTATGGGAAAGAAACCCGGGTTATAGCCTCTTCTTTGCCACTGACCTAGTAGAGGAACATTGAGCAAATCACTAACTCTTTCTGAGTTTCACCTATAAAAGAAGGCCCTGCAGGAGATGACCTTTAGGATCCCATTCTGAAACACATTGTAATATAAAGCAGTTTTGGAATTCTGTCTCTTTCACAGAGACTTTTCAACTGTTGAAAATAGTGGCAATTCTTTCTGCTTTACCCACATTCCATTGCCTTGTTCGAACATGTCCCTTCTGTGTTATTTTTGCTCTTTACACTAAAAACATTTATCTGTAAGGATTTATGTCAGCATGGCTGGGGGCAGGGTGGTGAAATGATTTCTGCATGTTGATAGGGAGAGTCTTAGCTTTGCAAGAACAAAAATGTTGCCCTCAAGGGGGAAAAGCTATCCTCTATGGAGGTTGTGTCCTCTCCATCTCCACCCTCAAAAGAGCCTGATGGCAATGCTTGGCTGAGTTCATGACAATCAACAATCAATTACTCTTCCTCCCTCCCTCCCTTCCTTCCTTTCTTCTTTCTTTCCTTCTTTCCTCAGTGTAGGCTCACAAGAAATGCACAAAAGCATTTTACCAGAATTCTTTTCAATCTCTAGATTCGATTCAATCTATCTACATGCTCATGTGTTCTTTCTTTTACTTAACAAATTGCTATTAAACGTGTATTTTGTGTGAGACACTGTGCTAAGTTTTATGATTGTAAACATGAATAAGACATAATTCTTGCCTTCCAGGAACTCACTGTCTACTTAACTAACTCATTTAACAACTATCTTACTATTTTGTGTCACTCTGGGTTCTCTGGAAGCAGTCTGTGAGACAGAGATTGGAGTATGAGATGCTTATTAGGGGAGCAAATCTGCTAAAGGAGACAAGGGGAAAGCAGAAGTGGATGGTAGAAAAAGTTGACAGTGATGCAGGCCTGACAGGACCTTTGGACCCCACAGGGAACTCTGGAGTGGGAAATGTTCCTTGGTCATGCCACAGTGGCCCAAATGCAGGGCTTTCTGCCCCTGAGTGCTAGTTTCCTATAACAAAGCACAAAAACAGAAATTTATTCCCTCACAGTCTTGGAGGCCTGAAGTCCAACATCAAAGTGTCTGCAGGGCAGACGCCTTCCAAAGGCCCCAGGGGAGATTCCATCCTTGTCTCTTCCAGCTCCTTATGGCTCTAGGTGCTCCTTGACATGTGGCAATAACACTATAGTCTCTGCCTCTGTCTCCACAGACCTTCTCTGTCAGAGTCTCAAATCTCCCTCTCCTTTCTCTTATAAGCACATCTGTCATTGGATCTGAGGCCTCTTCTTACTCCAAAACGATCTCATCTTGAGAGTCTCCATTTAATTTGATTCACAAAGACTCTTTATTCCAACGAACTTCTCATTCACAAGTTCAGGGGGTTAGGACATGGACGTATCTTTTGGGGATCACCACTCAACCCACTACACCTTGCCTCACTCAGTCACTGAATACAGACTGCCCCCCAAAGGGTACAACCCTCAGAGATGCCACTATCTACAACTGAGGCAGACCCTAATGTTGCTGAACACTGGCAGCTGTCTGCCAGTCGTGTTCTCCACATATGGGCAGAGAGTTCTGCCCTGAAGATAGTCTGGGTGGCACAACTTGTCTACTACACACAGCTGAGCTCTATGCTAAGAATCAAGATGAAGGGGTGATAAAATCAGAGAGCCCCTGTCCTTATCCCACTTGCAGTGCAGCAGGAGAAGACAGATACTAATCATATAACCCCACAACTCAAGGTGAAAGCACATCAGTGGCTCATACTACCAAGTAAAGTTACGTGTTATCATCGGAATATGTGGAGGGGGGGATCTGATGATGCTTGATTTGGGAGTGAAGAACAATATTCAGGAAAGAGAGAAGAGCTTAAACAAAGTTGGGTCCTGAGTCTTCAAGAGTGAAAGGAACCAGTGAGGCTAGACTCAGAGAATGGAGAGGGACAAGGTATGGCATGAGATTGGGGAGGGGAGGTGCCATGGAGAATGTGAAAGCTCTGACCTCTATCCTAACAACACAACTCTATTGAAGTGTTTCAAGAAAGAGTACAATGGTGCATCAAGAGTTGGGAAGTGACCAGACTAAGCTCCATATGAAGGTGAGGTCTATGATGCCGTGAAGGCAGGCCAGATACCAGATTTCAGTGGAGAGGCAGTCATGGCAGCAGACCAGCTGGGAGCTGATGGAACCTCAGCCCTGAGGGATGATAGTAATGATGGAGGGAAACAGATGGATTCCAGAGAGATTTAATGGATATTTAACAGGATTTGGAGATGGACTGGGAGGGAAGTGAGGGAGGAATAGATGTTTGGGATAAATGCTAGGTTTCTACAAGTGGATAAGGAGTGCTGATCCTCACTGAAATAGGGAGCATTAGAAAGACCAGGTGTGAATGAGCATGGAATGTTCAAGAAGCTGGGAAGAGTTGTGCCATGTGTGGTCTAAAGGGAGACTAAGAGTTCAGAGAAAGGTTAAGCACTCTCCTGCCTCCCCTCCCCTGTCCACTCCTGAGTGCAAACTATTGCCTCTCCATTTCCATCTTCATTCACAAATCTTCCCCTTTGAGGTTTATTCTTCCTGTCCATGTGGTATTATTGCCCTCCCTTATCACTGACAGGTACTGACTCATCTCTTGGTCTCTCTCCACATTTTGGTGAGAATTTTGGCTTGTGGCCTAGACTTTCTACTTCATGCCAAACTGTCATTCTGGGTGACCTCTGTATTTATGTGGATGTCTGGATTTCACTGATTCTACTCTACCTTGGCTACTCATACCTACTCACCTTGTCCTTCTCAGCCCCCAAACTGTACCATGTCGGATCTTAAATATCATATCCCATTGTCCGAATACAATCTTCTATCCTTCCAGCTTGCTTGTAACTTACTCCCATAATTACTGTTCTCGGTCCCTTCATTTTCTCTTGGTCAACCACCCCTGGCCTCGCTTCCTTCCTTTCCAGCTTTCATGGAGTGAGGTATCTCCACATTGCACCTTTTGAGCATAACCTTGAATTTTGTGTCCTAGTTTCCACATTCACCAGCATTCTTAATTCCCCTCCAATTTTGCCCTTCCTTATGTTAGGCAAAGCACAAGCCAGGATTAATCCTGATTATGCTTCCTCTTCTGCTACTCCCAGGATGCTCACACTGCTGGAGAAAGTCATCAAGTTGTATAGACTGGTCTCCAACCTCAGCTTTGCCCTTGGAGCCCTGGAGAAGTCTGAGTGTGGGTCACCAGCAAATAAGGTACTTGTTACATGCACTTGGATAAGGTTGTCCAAGGAAAGTGGGAGACAGGATGGAAGAAATTAGATTGCAGTAGATCTGCATTATCTGTATGAATAATGACGTGGAGACTAAGCAGGAATACTTCAGAAAACTTGATAGAAAAGGGAAGGAGAAAGGGGAGTAGGTTTGGTACTTTAATTGTAGGGTAGGAGAGATGAGTGTGTTCATATGTTCAGAGGAAAGAGCTAATTAAGAGGGAGAGGTTGAGGTTATAGGAGAGGGGGTGATTGCAACTAAATGTCCAGCAAGAAAGGGATAATGAAGCAAATTATGGACCTCAACTCAGTGGAATATTTTACACTTTATATTACTGTGTATATTATATTTACACTTATACTACTGTAAGTCCATAAACAGTGTGTCCATCTGCATAAAGTTTGGGTAGGAATAAAGAAAAATGAAGAGTTCATATGTCAATGGAACAGATTCAAGGCCGGTATTCAAGGCCAGAAATTCTAGCCCTATAATGTGGAAATAGATGAATCTGGGTTCGTAGCTTGCTTTGCCACTTGCTTTGTTTGTCATTTAAAGCATCTAAACCTTGGTTTTCTCAAATATGTAAAATGGGGATAATAATAATTCTCCTTTCATAATTGTGAGGATTAAATGAGACAAAGCATGTCATTATGGTCTGTGGCATATAGTAAGTGCTTAGTAAATATTACTGATTATTATCATTGTTGTCATTAGCTCTGCCAATGTTCTGAATCAGATGCTCTGTCTTCAGATGTCCTCATAGCAATTATAGCATGGCATAGTGGAATGAGGAAAGGCTTTGGAATTGGACATACCCTACAATTCTATTCCTGATTTAGCAGAATAAATTTAAATGAGTTAGTTAACTTTTGAGACTCAATTTCCACAATTTTAAAAAGAACATCTACCTTTTGAAGCACCTGGGTGGCTCAGTCAGTAGATTACCTGACTCTTGGTTTCCACTCATGTCCTGGTCTTAGGGTTGTGGGACTGAGCCCCATGTCAGACTCTGGGCTCAGCAGGGCATCTGCTTGGAATTCTTTCTGTCCCTCTGTCTCCCCCTCTGCCCCTACTCATGTTTTCTCTCTCTTACTCTCTCTAACATGAATAAATACAAATTAAAATCTTTTTAAAAAATAATATCTACCTTTTAAAATCAAAATCAAAATTCTTAATCTACTTTACAAGATCTGGGCCATGCTTGTCTCTCCAGCTTCACCTTATATTTCTTCCCTATTCCCCTATGGACCAAACTGATTCCTCCTACACATTCTTTAGATCTGTGTCCTCATTTCTTGCCATCTGTTAGATTGCTTCAAGTTTCTTTATTTTCTCCCTATTACTCTACTGATTTATAAATTATATGCTTTAATTCTATTAGTATTTTATTATGTGAATATGTTTTAGCAACCATTGTATCTTTTCATACTATATAAGTCACTTGCCCAATATTTTAATTTCACTGTTTTTTTTTAATACCCCACCTAATGAACCATCATTATTTTTCCTGGTTAGTAGTCAATTCATGTATTTATCTACAGACTTATCAATTTCTTTTTTTTTTAAAGATTTTATTTATTTATTTGACAGAGAGAGAGATCACAAGTAGGCAGAGAGACAGGCGGGGGAACTCCGCTGAGCAGAGAGCCCGATGTGGGGCTCAATCCCAGGACTCTGGAATCATGACCTGAGCCGAAGGCAGAGGCTTAACCCTCTGAGCCACTCAGGCGCCCCAGACTTATCAATTTCTTTGCTCAACATTATTTCTGGTACTTTTGACTTAGTTTCTTTCTTTTTTTTTTTTTTTAAAGATTTTATTTATTTATTTGAGAGACAGAGAAAGTGAGAGAGAGCATGAGAGAAGAGAAGGTTAGAGGAAGAAGCAGACTCCCCATGGAGCTGGGAGCCCGATGTGGGACTCAATCCCAGAACTCAAGGATCATGACCTGAGCCAAAGGCGGTCGCTCAACCAACTGAGCCACCCAGGCACCCCCTCTTTTTTTATATATACACAGTTTAATAGTTCTCCCAGCGAGTTTCTGTTCACGATAAATTCTTAGTTTTCATTTATCCGAAAATATCTTAATTATGCTGCCATTATTGCATGATACTTCAACTGGGTATAGGATTCTAAGTTTATGATGTTAATCTCTTATCACTTTAAAGATAGTATTCTATTGCTAGTGGTTAGTGTTGTAAGTCAGCTGTCAGTCCACATGCCATCTTAGCTTTCTCTATGTTTAAAAACATTTCTCTATGTCTTTTTCTCTGGTTAAAATGTTTTCTTCATCTTAAGAAGATTCTTTGTCGGGATGCCTGAGTGGCTCAGTCAGTTTAGCTGCCGCCTTTGGCTTGGGACATGATCCCAGAATCCTGGGATCGAGTCCCGAACCGGGATCCTTGCTCGGTAGGGAGCCTGCTTCTCCCTCTCTGTCTCAGCCTGCCACTCTGCCGGCTTGTGCTCTCTCTGACAAATAAATAAATAAAATCTTAAAAAAATGTCTGGTTATATCTGAGTCTATGAATGTCTCTTTCAGATATGACATTCCAGCCAAATCTTTAAAAAAAAAAAAGATTCTTTGTATAATAATAGTAAGATAATGTATATTTTGAAGTTTATTTAAATTGCATCTGGGTGTGGGTCTTCTTCCTTATGCTAAGTATTCAGTATGCTCCCTGGATCCGAGGATTCATTTCTTTAATGATTCTAGGAAATTGTCTTTGAACATTCTCTCTTCCCTATTTTCTCAAATCTGTTATTTTAAAACCCCTAATAGATATAACTTGGTATTCTTAGTCTATTCTTTATGTCTGTTAATCTTACATTTCCAATTTTCCATTTTTTCTCTTTCTGAGCTTCATTTTCTTTAATTTTTTTGACCTCATCTTCCAGTTTATTAATTCTCTCTTCAGCAGCCTCTAATCTACTTAATTCATTTTAATCCAAGTGACTGTATTTTCTTTCCTCTAAAAATTTGATTTCATCTTTTTTACAATTTTCTAGTTTTTTAAAGCATTTTTGGCCACATTTTTGTCAATTCTAATTTTGTGTCTTTAATAATTTTAAGTATATTTATCTTATGTACCTTTTCATCTCATTGTGTTACTGAAGTTCTTAGGGGCCTAATTTTTTTAGGTCTAATTTTGTTTTTTTAATGCTCCTGATGACTTACTTCTTTCTATGTTTGATAATGTTAAGTTATGAACACACCTTGATAAGTAATTTATTTGTGACTTTATTTGCAGAAATCTGTGGAAGCCTGGATTACATCTATATTTATGTAGATTTGAAAGGAAGGGTCTCATTCCTCCACGGAATTTCTGTTTTTGCTCTTGCTTAAGATATCAACATAGGACCACCTTTTATGCTACTTCCTCCCTAAGGTCATATATGTTTAAACCCAAATTCTTTGAAGTTATGTAATTATAAAGTTTCAGGGGAACTTATTTCCCTCCACCAAAATCCAGAATAAGACAAATAAGTGTTCTCATCTCCCTTTACTTGCTGGAAGTTGTTTTTTGTTTGTTTGTTTGTTTTAAGTCTATCCTTTCACTAATACTGTGAATGAATGTCCTAGATTATGTGAGGATCTCAGTTTTAACTTAACCACCTTTGGGGAAGTGCCAAAGGTCTTCTTTCTTGAACCAGTGTAAATATTTCAATCTAAGTTCCATAAGGGCAAAGATAATGGTATATTTTGCTCAACAGTAAACCTCCAGGCCCCCACACAGTGCTTGATACATAGTAGGTCACAAATAAAGGTGTGTGGAATGGATGCAGTTGTGAGATTTAAATGAGAAATGGTATGGAATTAGCATATAATAGGTGCACTATTACTAGAAGGCATTTGTTCATGGTGTCTTACTCTCTTCTTCATTTATATGGATTCTTGCTTTTGAAAAAATTAAAAAGCTTCAATGGGACCATATTATCTTATAGTGAGCCTACAATTTCCCTACCCTATTCTCATAAGCCGGTTTGATTTAAAACACCCCCATATATGGAGGGGTAAAGGTTCCTCCTCATATTTGGTTGCACTTACATTTTTTTTAATGCATTGTGGGGAAGGTGTGGATGGAAGACAGAGGTAGACATCTGATCCTACTGGGCTAACCCCTTTGACCTCTATCCCAACATATTTTCTTCTGTTTTTTCTCTTCAGTCTGTTGCATTCTCCAGCACCAGGTGGGCTCAGAACTAAGCACAAAAAGACCAAAGTTCTATCCAAGTTCTGTCACTGGTAAGCTATGTGATCTTAGGCAGTTCACTTAACATTCTTATATTTTATTCCTCATGAGGAAAATTAAAAATTTGGGTCCCACTGAAAAATCTTCCATCATATGAATAGTTTATAACCTACTATAAAATTGCTTGCCTGTCAGACTATCTTCAAACTTCCATCACTACCAAAGCAGGATGCTTTCTTTCTCCAGTTTGCTTGTCTACCTTCTATCCTTCATTGTGCCAGTTGCTTCCTCCTTTCAATTCATAGCTTCATCACTGGCTTATCCCCTATTATAACATGTAAGTTACTTGAAGGTGGAGTAGTATCTGTATAGAATCTACAGATGAATAAATGATTATCATTATTATAATAATAATTACACTTTATTTTTACCCTGATCCTTTGAGCTCAAATTAATCCTGCTTTACCTTCCTAAATCAACAAATAAATAATTGCTTGGAATCTCCTAATAAAGGGATTTGTATTTTCCAAGTGTCTCACTCCCTGTGACATCTTGTCACTATCCTCTCTTGTTTACCAAGGAGATGACAGTGGCACAAATGAGGGAAGAGTTTCTGTTAGAGCCTTGTAGGGATTCAATAACTCCCCAATTCCTCTCAGATTACAATAGCAATGAATAGCCTAGAAGGGGAATGTAACTGAGGTCTGGTGGTCCTGGGGTTGGTTTTACTAGAATACCTTAGTGTGCTAAGGCAAGTCACTTCACCTCTCAGTCTCATTTTCCCTATCTGTCATAAGAAGGGATTAGATGAGATGACTGGTAAGCACAGACCTTAAAGTCACAGAGATCACAGTTCAAATTTGGGCTCTGCTGCTTTAGCAGCTGCATACCTTTGGAGTCATTAAACTCCCTGAGGCACAATTGCCTCCATTTCCTAATTGTCCAGCCTAGGTTAGCTATTAAGCTCAATATTTCTGTCTTAATTCACTCCACTTCATTTCCTGTCCCAACTAACTCAGTTATCTCACATCCTCACTCACTGTTCTCTTTTCACCTTTTTCTCCCTCCCAAGGCAGCTCTCATTCTTCACATTTACTGGCTCCCACCTATTCTCACACTCTTTAGAATTACACAGGTTCAGGTGTAAAGATCACCAGGGCGTTCCATCCTTCCTCATACACCACGGAAACATCTGTCCAATTAATAGTCTCCCCATCTCCACCACTGCTATCAACACCCAGTCCTTGCTTACGACCCTCCAGTGATAAGGAGCACACACCTTATCTGAATCAGCCTTTGCCATTTTAGGTTACCTCTCTATTCATCTAATCTATTCCTTTCAGACTAGCTTTTTCCATGTGCTGAAAATATGGTCCTTTACTTTTTCATCTTAACATTTCACTCACAAGAGAGAAGGCTTTGATTATCTGGATCTCAAACATACTAATCCTGGAGAAGATATTTGTTGGCCTAGTTCAGAGGAAAACATAACTCTTATAAAAGCCATATAAATGGGGCAAGGATGTAGTTGCCAGGAGAAGGGGATAGCTGATAGAGCAAAGTTATATTTCACAGACGTGTTGTTCTAAAAGCAGACAAAAACCAAAAATCAAATATAGCATAGATCAACCTTGTATTAGAGACTGAAATCCAGTGTCTCCAAAAGCCCAAAGTCACCATTGCCTCTTCCAGTGTTGGAAGGCACTAGAAGATGCCCATGGATTATGTTCAGTGGCCATGTGATCCAAAACAAAGCAAAACAAACAAACAAAATCTCTGCGCAGCATTCACATTCATCTCACTAAGGTTTACTATGTGGAGCCCCATGTGTGCTGTTTGGGGCTACATGGAAATCACTCAGGATTGCTTGAGTACTTTTGAAATAACAATTGCTTACTCCTTCCTTCATTCTTCCTCTCTCTTTTTAATATGGCCATTACAGGTGAGCTCATGCAAATTAAAACCACGGAGGTGGCCTTTCCACCCTCTTTCTACAAACCTCTTTAAAGATCTTACAGCTTAATATACAGGACAGACTGGTAATGGGCCAAGTGGATAATTACCATAATAGAGGCAAATAAAAGGTCATGGGAGTCCATTGAAGAACTACTTAATTCAGTATAGGATGGGTTAGGGAAAGCTGCCCACAAGACGGGACAACCAACAGGACAACCAACGAGACACCTGAAGAATAGAGAAGAGTTAGCCAGAGTGAGGAGAAAGGTGATTCAGGCAGAATGTACCAAGGTCAGGAGCCAAGCTGGAGCATATCATACTAGTTCAGGATAGGCTCTGAATACCATGGATATATGACAGGAGAGGCAGGGGACTGATGACCAAGGATAACCTTGAATACTGTACTAGTGAGTTTGGAAATTATTCTGAAACCAGTAGGGAGCCACTGAAGCCAAAGAGAAACACGATCAAGTTGTGTAGTACAAAGAAAATTCTGGTTGTGCTTTGTAAGTGGAGTGAAGAATAATAATATATTAGAACAGGGGATCAATTAAGAACATTCCAATAATGCAGACAAAAGATGATAGTGGCCTAGATCATTGGCTGTGGAGGTTTAGCGGACAAGGGAAAGGAATTAGTGAAGCTCGCCCAAGTGTCTGGTTTGAACAATTAAGCGGATGGTGGTACCATTTGCCTAGGTAAAGAATAATGAGAGTATCTTTCCATTTTCCAATTGGCTTTAAATTGCCCTTCACATTTCCCATCCAGTCATCTCTTTTTATCCTCTTTCTTCCCACTTCCAGACAAGGAAGACCAGGAGAGCAAAGCCTTACCTATCTTCATTGTATAGAAGTCTAGACAAAAAGACCTCAGAAAGAATCTTCTAACTTCAGGACTTCTCATTTCCTAGTCCTTAACACGGTGACTTGATGGAAACAGAGAGAAGGTGAGGCATAATGGGATGCAGAGAAAGATCTATCCATGGGGTAAAGAGTGATTTGGATGGTAATTGAGAGATGATTGTAGTCCTCCCCTTTCCCTTAGTAACTCAAGTTCTGGGATGCTAACTTCCCTGCGGTTCCCAATCTCTCCATGTCAAAGCTTTCCTGGTGATGGCTCACCTTCACTATGGTTGCCTCATCTTACTCAGAGCCGCGAAGGCCTATTTCACCTGACAGGAGATTGCTACACAAAGAGCCATTGAGAAAAGGAAATATAACACGTGAAACCTTGAACATGATGGATTCCTCTTGACCCTTCCTTTTTTGGTTATAGACCAAAGGGCATACATGAATCCCAGGTTTTAGGATTAAGAGATTACCTAGAAAAAAAGAAAGAAAAATAGATAGTGTTAATTAATTTTTATTTGAGGCCTCCACCCTTTTCCTGCTCTCTATTCCTCTTTTGTCTAGTCCCAGGGAAAACCTGTGGGAGAGGCCCAGCCTGTCAGCAGCGTTGGCTCTTTGGCAGCAGGGGGACTAACTGTGGCCACTGTGAGCTACCCTGCCCCAGCCACTCCTCTTCCCCTTCTAGCTCTTACACAATAGCTGAGCAGGCAGATGGAGAGTCCAGTTTATGCTTTTCTTTCTGGGCTCCCAGGCTCCTCAAAGAATCCCTTTGTTAGTTAATGTCAACCTTTCCCCAAAGGCCTGAAGTGGGAGCCAAGGAGGCTGAGCCCAGATGAGGTGAGGGGTGCCGGAAGGAGGATTTGCTGGTTGACTCTGGGGTCACCTTGGCATCTGTGTGTTTTCCAGATGAGAGTGGTCTAAGACTTTCAAAGTCTTTTATAAGTCTCACCTACTAAAGGGAGTCCTCCTAATTGTTCCCATTCCTGTTCCAAGTGTCTCTTTGCTGGAGATTCTCTCAGGCTGCTCTGTGTGTCATGCCTTTTCCTGAAGCATTTCATAGACCACTGAATACACACAAAAAAGGTATATGTTTGGGTCAGAGACAAATTCAAAGCCAAGAGTCAATCAAAAGTCTGTGCCCTTTCTATTGCACTAAGTTCTCTGGCCCATTCGATACTCTAGAATCAATTATGTAGTTTCAGGGGCTTGGTGGAGAGGTTGAGTCCTTTTGTAGGACATATATCACTCCTCTGCAATGCTCAGTGTTCACTCATGGTCTGAAGTTGCTTAAATACAGTGGACTCTGTCTTTCTGGAATCCTGAGAAGTTTAGGAATGTTTAAAAGGAGGTCCTCTCTGCTCTAGGCCATAGCACTCCTCTTTTCCAAGCAGACTATCTCAAGGACTCCTGAAATGGTGACATTCGGGTTGGGGTGCAAAACTGCCAGGCCCAAGAAAGACAGTGGGACGGGACGCTTACATAGCTTGTATTATATTCTCCATCTTCGATGCATTCTCACCAACAGGAGTAAAGAAAGGGGCAGCTAATGATGGAGAGGCTGTACAAAGGAGCATTTCAGAGAATGAACTTGAAACCAGATGGTGCAAGTGGGCCAAATGCTGGAGCTATTCATTCATTGGATGGACTTGGAAAAATGTATTTATCTCTCTCTAAACTTTATTTCTTCCTCCTTAAAATGGGATTTATAATATATCTACGTAAGTAAGCTATCATGAGGAGTAAATGCAGTAGTGTAATTAGAAAGTACTTAGCATATAGTACTTGTTCAATAAGTGATAGGTGGTATAATGAAAGAATTCTGTACTGACCAGCCCAGGGTTAAATCTGAATTCTGTCTCTTCGGGTTCTGTGACCTTGAGCAAGTCACTTAACCTCTTTGTAACTCAGTATCCTCTCCTTTAATGAGCAATTGGACTGATGACCTCCAAGTTCCCTCCCAGCTATAAAATTCTTTGGTTTTGTTTGTCTACCTGCCCCCTACCCTGTCTGACTCCCAACTCACCTGTAAGCCTCTCAATGGCAAGGACCATTTTACTTTTAACCCTAGAGCCAAGAGCAAAGGCAAGGCTTAGTGGATAGTTGTGTTTTTTTCTAGTAGGAAAATCCCTAGGGAGTTGGGATTATCTTTCTTGGTGCCTTAGGGACGCACAGTGTAAGCTTGGATCCACTGAGGGAGGCTTGTCAGCTTCCCTGAGCTTAGAGGCCACAGAGACATCCTGTCAAGGCCAAATCATCAAGCATGCTGGAGAAAGGTTGTCTGAGGGCTGGTAACTTGGTGCCTGGCAGGCCCAAGCTCATCCAACTTGAATCCAGTCGGAATGAAGCAACACAAGACCATGTTATGCTGGAAGCATGATTATCTGCTCCCTCCTCCTTTTACTTTTCAGACAGGACTAAGCATGACAGATCTCTGACCAAGGTTACTCTGCCACGTGGGAGGCACAAAAAAGTTAAACACTCACCCTGTTCTCTCTCCTCAGTTCTTTTTTTTTTTTTTTAAGATTTTATTTATTTATTTGAGATAGAGACAGTGAGAGAGAGCATGAGAGGGGAGAAGGTCAGAGGGAGAAACAGACTCTCCATGGAGCTGGGAGCCTGATGTGGGACTCGATCCCAGGACTCTGGGACCACGACCTGAGCGGAAGGCAGTTGCTTAACCAACTGAGCCACCCAGGCAGCCCCCTCAGTTCTTTTTCAAAAACAAATAAACAAAACCCAGAAACTCTTCCAAACCCAGTTCTACTGGAATTCTAATTCCTCTCTTCTAACTTTTTCTGACCTTGCTGTTTTAGTTAGACTATCTCTTTTGGCTTCAGAAGAAAAGGTTTATCTTCAGTTTGATTTGTGAATATGTCTCCTTAGAGAAGATGGGTTTACAAATGTGTAATCAGTAGATTATAGCAGAAGCCAGCAAGGGGGCTTAATTCTGGAAATGTGGCCAACTCAAGACTTTTAAAAAGGGACAACAAGTGACAACCCAAGATGCCTAAAAGCCTGGGGTGCTGACAAATATGATAGAAATCATGGGACACACTTCGTATGTGTGCAGTGTAGACACAGCTTTGAGATCTTCAGCTTTGTCTGGATAATAGGAACATCCAATGGGTCATGAAGCCTTATGGGTCCCACCTTTAAAACATTTCATGATTTCATTCCCCACTGTCCATTCCTTACTGCTGCTCCCCCAGTGACCTGCCCCAAGGTGCCAAGGTTTCACAGGTCTGTGAATGCAAGTGGGAACACATACACAAGCACATCACTCTTCTCAGATCTGAATGCCTACCTGCCACAAGAAAAGTCCAGTCCTTCTCGAAGTTTTCCTGGGTGTCTGAGATTCTTCAGGTTTGTCACGGACATTCATAACATATGTGGTCTTCTGATCAATATCTACACACACACGTGTACTTCCACCAGGTCAGTCACCAACACTTTCTGTAGGATGTCCATGTTTGATCTGGGCTGGGTTCTACACCAATCAGGGAGAAGTCTCCTTGCCAGCTGTGCTGTAACTTGGTCACAGTTTTGACCTGGGGGTCCACAAAGATCATTGTGAAGTTAGCTCCTTTATCCTTTAGCTCTGCTCCGTTCTCGCCGGAATCTCCAAACCAGTCTAACAGGCCATTCAATCATTCTCCTCGAGGTTTCCTCTTCTTTCCCCAAAGCTCTGGATGATTTTTCTTAAGGGGGAAAGAGTCCTATGCACATTGGTACATTCAGTCAAGAACCTAGGCAGGTGAGGTCATACATCATTTCTCAGAAGTCCACCGTGGCCAAGCAAAGATATCCTTCCTGTTAGAGCAGCTGAACCGCCGTTATCTTCTGTTTGAATTATTGATCACCAAATTCTCCTGGTTATCAGTCTCTCTTTCTTCCAGTACACTGACCACACTGCTTCCAGAGTGTGGAAGCTTCTAAACCAGCAACAATTTACCACTGTTCACAGAACAAAGAGTATGTTTTTCAAGGACCTGCCAAATCTAATGATTGGACCTACCGCCAATATCACATCCTTTGCACCCCAGAATCCAGCCACTTGGTTCTCTTTTCAATTCCCTAAATAAGCCAGGTGTTGTTGCCTCTTGATCTTTCGTTGACTCTGTTTTTTGCTTGAACTCCTCTCCCAGATAACTATCCATATACTCTCTAGTTGACTAAATCTTACGGAAATCTCAAAGCCCAGTTTATATAGCATTGTGAAGAAACTCCAACTTCCTCTTTCCCCTCCTGCTCCAGAATTCTTGGAAATGGTTGGGGCTTAGTATTGGAGAATCCTCTGTTCATATCCCGGGTTCTCCTGTTTCCAGGTGAAAAATTTGCAAGTTTTAAACTCTACAGGCTTCACTTTCTCATCTGCAAAATGAGGATGATAACCCTTTCTTCCTGGGAATATATTACAGATTAAATGAGATAATTTACGTGAAGTGCCTGGCAAAAATTCTTATGACTATCATTTATGAGTTACCTTCTCTGAGCGTCAGTTCCTCATCAACTAAAGTGCAACTAAAATACCAAAAGTGAACATATTTTTTTAAAGTGATCTATCAAATGCTAAATGCAATTGACTAATTTCAGTATTTTTGACTTATAGCTATAGGTGGTTTATCCTTACCTGCTTATATTCTTGTGTTTTGCTGAATAACACATACTTGGTTCTGCAGTTAAGTATTGTCCCTGGGTTTTTCATTTGTGTTCTACAGTTTTGTCTACTTTGGGGGGCAGATTAAAAAGTATTCAAACTATGGTGTCACCACTGACATTTTCCCCATTACAATGACACCCCATTTTTTCAGCATTATTGAAGTGTAATTGACAAATAAAATTATAAAAAATTTAAAACATACATCATGATGATAGGCTATACCTATACATCGTGAAAAATTCCCACTCTCCCACATCCCTCAACTCACTTATTTTATCTTTTTTCTTTTTTGTGAGAACATTTAACATTTATGTCTTACTTTTTGGCAAATTGTAATTAAAATGCAGTGTTATTAACTACAGCCAACATATTTTATATTAGATTTTCAGAACTTAATCATCTTATAAGTGGAAGATTCCACTTATAAGTGGAAGATTATATCCCTTTTACTAACCTCTCCCCACTCCACTGCCTATTAGCCCCTAGAAACCACCGTCACTACAACTTCAACCCTTTGAAATTCCACATTGGAGTGATAGCAAGCAGTATTTGTCTTTCCCTCTCTGGCTTATTTCACTTAACAAAATGCCCTGAAGTTCCATCCATGTTGTCACAAATGGCAAGATTTCCTTCTTTCTTATGCCTGAATAATATTCCATTGTGTCTATCTTATTTATCCATTCATCAATGGATTGATTCTTAGCTAATGTAAATGCAGATAATGTTGCAATAAACATGGGAGTGCAACTATCTCTTTGATATCTGATTTTAATTTCTTTTAGATGTACAACCAGAAATGGGGTTGCTGAATCTTATGGTGATTCTACTTTTGTTCACTTAAAAAAAATATCAATTCAATTAGCCAACATATAGTACATACTTAGTTTCAAATACAGTGTTCAATAATTATCAGTTGCATATAACACCCAGTACTCATCACATTATGTGTCCTCCTTAATGCCCATTCCTCAGTTACCCTATCCCTCCACCTTGGTAATGCTATTTTTAATGTTTTCAGGAACTGTTATATTGTTTTCCATAGTGGTTGCACCAATTTACATTCCCACCAACAATGCACAAGTGTTCCCTTTGCTCCACATCAATGCTTGTTAGATCTTGTCTTTTTGATGATAGCCATTCTAACAGGTGTGAGTTTTGATTTGCATTTCCCTGATGATTAGTGATGCCGAGCACCTTTTTGTGTAGCTGTTGGCCATCGGAATGTCTTCTTTGGAAAAACTATTCAGATCCTCTGCCCATCTTTTAACAGATCATTTGGTTGCTAAAAGTTGTTTGAGTTCCTTATATATATTAGATATATAGCACCCAGATGCCAGCACTCCCAGCACCCAGATGCCTCTAGAGGTCTACCTGTGCAGTGTGACCTTGCTTGCATTCAACTTCTGAGGATCTGTTTATAAAATGAGTGGTCTTAATGCCTGCCTCAAACACATCTGTTCATCTCCAACAGGGAAGAGACGTCCAACCTGGTCCCATAAGCCCGCTGCTATGCCCAAGTGACAGGAAGAACCCCAGGGTCCAAGACCCGCCCCTGCCCCCTGCCAACCATACGAATATGGCAACCTTGTTGGGCATCCCAAAGGTTGGCAGGGAGCACTCAGCTGCTTGGCTTCTTAGGAGAAGAATAGAGCCCACTCTGGATAGGCCGGGGTGGGAAAGCCTGGGGTGGGGGGGGCGGGGGCGGAGGGGTGGGGGGGCGGGGGCGGAGGGGTGGTGGTGGTGGAAGGCACACGTGGGGTGTAACTGCAGGGTGGGGACAAAGAAGGGTCTTAGGGAAGCAGATCAGGGGCTGACCCTGGCAGTTGAGCGCTGCTGAGTGAGGCCCACTCTGAGTACCAGCTCGTGCTGGGGGAGGCAGGGGGATAGCAGCTCTGCCTACCTCGGGGCTGGGGGCATAAAAAAAAAATCACATTATCAGACACATGATTTGCAAGTATTTTCTTTCATTTAGTAAGTTGCCTGTTCACTTAGTTGATATTGACCCACTACAAATATCACACTTAATGGTAAAAATATTAAACACTTTGCCCTTAAGATTAAACAAGAGGAGGATGCCTACTTGTATCACTTCTATTCAACACCGTATTGGAAATCCTACCCAAAGTAGTAAGATGAGAAAAAAACAGGCATAGACGGGCGCCTGGGTGGCTCAGTGGGTTAAAGCCTCTGCCTTCCGCTCGGGTCATGCTCTCAGGTTCCTGGGATCGAGCCCCGGGATAGGCTCGCCGCTCGGCAGGGAGCCTGCTTCTCCCTCTCTCTCTGCCTGCCTCTCTGCCTACTTGTGGTCTCTCTCTCTGTCAAATAAATAAATAGGATCTTTAAAAAAAAAGGCGTAGATTAGAAAATAAGAAATAGGATGGTATCTATTTGCAAATGATAATTGTTTATATAGAAAATTCTAACAAATCTAGCAAAAAAAACCTTAGAACTAACAAGTAAATTTCCTAAATTTGCAGGATACAAGAAAAATATATAAAGAGCCATTGTATTTTTATATGTTACAAGCAAAAACTGGACAATGAAATTTTTAAATACCATTTAAAATAATGTAAAAAATCAGAAGTATTTAGGCATAAATTTAACAAAGAGCATTCCAAACTTATTAATGAAAATTACATTATACTGCTGAGAGACATTTTAAAAGACTTTTACAAATGGAGAGCTAAACCATGTTTACAGGCTGGCAGACTCAGTGTTGTTGAAATAGCAATTCTCTCCAGATTGATCTGTAGATTTAATGCAATCAAAATTGATACAGGGCCTTTATATACACTGAGAAGCTGCTTCTAAAACTAATGTGATAATGCAATAGACCTAGAACATCCAAAAGAATCCTATAAAAGAATGACCCTGGAGAAATAAAAATGTGTCCACACCAAAACCTTTACTATTCTAGCAGCGATATTTATAATTGCCCCTGAAATGGAAATAATCCAAATGTCCTTTAATGAGTGAATGGAATATTACCCAACAAATAAAAGAAATGTTATTGATACATCCAACACCTCGGTTGAATTTCAGAGGCATTTTACTGAATGAAAGGAATGTGTCTCGACTGTTTACATATACTTTATGATTCCATTTATTTGACATTTTCTTTTTTTTTATTTGACATTTTCTAAAAGACAAAGCTATAATGACAAAGACTAGATCAGTGGTTATCAGGGTTAAGGAGCAGGGAAAGGGTGCCAGTGTTCTGTATTCTGAGTATGGTAATGGTCACATGGATTTATATATGTGTTAAAATTAATAGAATGATACAGTTTTAAATTTGCTTTTCCTAGATGATCATTTTAAAAATCAAACTTAAAAAAGAGGAACAAAGTTAAAAGACAAAATATTTAACATCAGAACATATTATAAGCTGTAATGATCAAGACTAGTGCTACTGGCATGAGAATAAACAAATAGGTCAATAAAATTATACAGAGACCTGGCAATCTGATTTTCCAAAAAGATGTAAAGTCCAGCCAGTGGGAAAGGATTCTTTTCTAAGGATGCTGGCAGTTCCTACATAGCAATTAATTCAAAATGAATCAGAGACCTAAACATAAAAAGCTAAACTATGGAACTACTAGAAGAAAACTGCAGAGGCTATCTCTATGACCAAAAGGTGGGTGAAGATTTCTTCAGTAAGATTTAGGAAGAATAACCATAAAAGAAATACTTGATAAATTAGACTTCACTAAAATTAAACACCTCCCTCAACAAAAGAAACCATGTGGAAAATGAATAAGTCAGCCACAGGCCAGGAGGAAATGTTTCTAAGGCACATGTGTCTGACTGAAGAGTTATACCCAGGATTTTTCTTTCATGGTGGAGGATCTTTCAGAGACCCAGTGAATGTTCCCACCATAAGCCCAGTTTGTACAGTCGGCCTGATAACTGGTGTGAAGTGTCAACAGAACCCAGAACATATCCTGAGAGTTCCTTCTTGCCTAATCCTTACTGTGTTTTTGTTTTCTGAGAATTATTCTCTCTCTCTTTTTTTCTTACTGGGAAAGCCACAAACACAACACCCCTCCATGGAGGGGCCTGATTAAAATGCATACCAGAAAGTTTATTGCATCAGTCAGGTCTGTGTTTGCAAACAACAGGGACTGGCCTGGTTAGTTCATTAAAAAAAAAAAAAAAAGAAAAAGAAAAAGAAAAAAAAAAGTGTATGTGGAATTGTTAAGGGATATTATGAGCTCACCTATTTTCCATGGGAGCCAGAGAGGCAGAATTTGAAGCTGAGCAGCAATCACACTCAAGGGCTTCTCTAGCAAAAACATCTCCACAAATGCTGCTGGGCACTTATAATGCCTGCAACCGGATGCCAGAAATTCTACCACTGTCACCCTTGAAAACTAAGCCTTCTTCCTCCAGCCTGTTCCCCCACATATAGCCACCTCCTCACATGGCCTGGTGCGGAATTCCAGCAGAATCTGTCTGACTCCGAGAACTTTGATTGCATTTTTGCATTTTAGTTGGCTTCTTTCTTAGAATAGGAGGTCTTAAAATGTAGGCGATTAGGGTGTGCCTGGCTGGCTTAGTGGGAGGAGCATGTGACTCTTGGTCTCAGGATCGCAAGTTCAAGGCTCAAGCCCCACATTGGGCCTGGAGCCTACAATTAATTAATTAATTAATTAATCATTGGAAATTAGCAAAACATTAGAAGGATGTTCAAAAATGCTGACTGCCAAGATAATCTTCTCTACACATACCAAACAGATGAGTTAAATGGGGGACATGATAGGAATCCTTACACCTGCATCTTTTAAGTCTTTAAAAGTACACAAATCTCTGTAATTTCCCTAGGACTGTAGAGTTGCTTGTGTTTCCAACTGTAAGAACCGGGAATTTCGTGACTGCCCAGACGCTCTGTTGTAGTTGCTGGAGACACACCTCTGTTCATCAGACTTAGAAATTTTTTTTTAACCTCTTCTGGAGTTAAAATAAAACACTAATGAACTGACCAACTATTTAAGTCCTTGAGAATATATGAGCAATTAGTAATGCTAATGATCATTCTAGTTTTCATGTTAGGCCTCCTAAATTATGGTGGTTATTATGATGGCCACCCCTTTCACCCTCATTCTTGTACAACAGAGGCTGGAGAACTGAAAGCCACATTTCATGGATGCCTTTGCAGCTGTGACTCTGGATGGAATTTAGATTCTACCAACCCTGTGTTTTTTTCATAAGATTTGCACGGCCGAATTAAGGAAGAAACCATGCTTTGCTGCTTCTGTTGGTTCTCCTAGCAAGAATATTTACATAGCCTATGTATGGCTGTATTGAGTTTTTCTTTGTCAGAGTTGGCTGGATTCCCAGTATCCATCCTTAAATTTATGGGTGTTAAGAGGTGGGACAGGGGGAGCATTTGTTTTGCTAGTATGGGCATAGTGGGCATCATTTCATTCCGGAGTTAGCTATTACATGGTGGTGGCTTATTATTCTATGGATGGTGGGTATGGTGGTATATTTCTAGAGCTATCATTTATAGTGGTGATTCTTGATTCTCTATCTTCCTGATTCTTGAAAATGTAGATGTTCAATTGACTGGCAATATTGTTCTAAATATCAATCCCGGGGGTGCCTGAGTGGCTCAGTCATTGAGCTTCTGCCTTGGGCTTGGGTTGTGATCCCAGAGCCCTGGGATTGAGCCCCGCATCGGGCTCCCTGCTCAGCAGGAAACCTGCTTCTCGCCCTCCCACTCTCCCAGCTTGTGTTCCCTCTCTCCCTGTGTCTCTCTCTATCAAATAAATAAAAATCTTTAATAAAAATAAATAAGTAAGTAAGTAAATAAATAAATATCAATCCCTCAGCCCTTCTAAGGATTTGTGTAAGCACTAAATTGCTATACTTAATCTCTTTCTGGTAGAGTTGTTTCTGTGACTTCTCATTGAGCTTTTTCTAATATAGACGTTAAAGTTCCCTTTACATAATGCTTTAGCTGCATCCCACAAAATTTGATACTTTGTATTTTTTTTCAGTTTAAAATATTTTCTGACTTCCCTAGTACTTTGTTTTTTTAGCCCATGGGTTATTTAGTTGTGGGTTAGTTTTTAAATATTTAGAAATTCGCCTAGTATGTTTTTGCTATTGACAACTAATTTAATTCCCTTGTAGAGAGAGAACAAATTTGATTTGAATCCTTTAAAATTTATTGAGATTTGTTTTATAGCCTAGAATATGCTTTATCTTGGTAAAGGAGTTGTTTATACCTTTACCGATTTTCTGTCTACTTGTTCTATCAATTATTGAAGGAGGCATTCCCAAACATAATTGTGGATTTGTCTATCTCCCCTTGCAGTTCTGTCAGTTTTTGCTTCATATATTTTTAAAGATTTTATTTATTCATTTGGGAGAGAGAGCTTATGGAGTGGGAGGGGCGGGGGAGCCTGCAAAGGGGCTTTATCCCAGGACCCCAGGATCATGACCTGAGCCGAAGGCAGATACTTAACTGACTGAGCCACCCAGGTGCACCTGATTCATGTATTTTAAAGTCATGTTATTAAGTGCATGAACCTTGAAGATTGTCACACCCTCTAATAAAATGACCCCTTTACCACTATGAGCATACTTTCTTTTTATCCCTGGTAATATTCTTTGTCCTAAAATCTACTTCATCTCATATTAAAATACCCACTGTAGCTTTCTTTTAACTAGTGTTGGCATGGAATATCTTTATCTATTCTTTTACTTTTTTCTTCAAAAATTTTATTTGAGATAGAGTATGAGAGAGAGTATGAGCAGGGAGGAGGGGGAAAGAGAGAGAGAGAAAGAGAGAAGCAGATGTGGATGTGGAACTCAATCCCAGGACCCCGAGATCAAGACCTGATCAGAAGGCAGTGGCTTAATCCACCGAGCCACCCAAGCGCCCTCCACCCCCCACTTTTACTTTTAACTTAGTTGTGTCTTTATATTTGAAATGGGTTTCTTGAAGGCAGCATGTAGTTGGAGCTTGGTATTTTATCCAGTCTTAGAATCTCTGCATTCTAATGGCAGTGTTGTGACCATTTACATTTAATTGAGTTTTTCATCTTACTATTTGTTTTCTATTTGTTCCACCTGTTCTCTGGTTCATTTTTCCTCTTTTGATGCCAATTTTATTTTTTTATTTTTATTATTTTTTTAAATTTTATTTATTTATTTGACACAGAGAGAGGTTGCAAGTAGGCAGAGAGACAGGCAGAGAGGGGTGGGGGGAAGCAGGCTCCCTGCTGAGCAGAGAGCCTGATGTGGGGCTTGATCCCAGGACCCTGAGATCATGATCCGAGCAGAAGCAGAGACAAAGCTCATCACCAACTGAGCCACCCAGGCGCCCAGATGCCAATTTTAGATTGAGTATGTTTATAATTTCATTTGAGAGTCATCTCATAATGATAAAAGGGTCAATTAATCAGAGGACATGAGAATCTTACATGTTCATGTGCCTAGCAGCATAACTGATCTCTCTCAATTTCTCTCTCTATATAGATAGATATGGATATATAAAATCCTTTAATGTACACACATAGATAGATATAGATATCTATGTAATATATATATGTCCAAAACAATTTATTAACTATCTTAGAGGTTGCTTTCAGGTTTATAGTATATATCTTTAAATTATCACAGTCTATCTTTAAATAATATTATACTACTTTACATAAAGTATAGGAGCCTTATGACAATACACGTCTATTTCTCTCCTCTTGGCCTTTGTATCATTGCTGTCATACATGTTTCCTCTCTATATGTTGTAAATTCCACAATGCATTGCTATTATTTTTGCATAGTCAATTACTTTTATTTATTTTTTTAATTTTTTGGAAGATTTTATTTATTTATTTTGAGAGAGAGAGAGAGAGAGTGCAAGAAGAGGGGAGAGACAGAGGGAGAGAGACAGAGTGAGAGAGAGAATCTCAATCAGACTCCACACACTGAGTGCAGAGCCCCACAAAGGACTGGATCTTACGATACTGAGATGGTGACCTGAGCAAAAATCAAGATTTGGATGCTTAACCTACTGAGTCACCCAGGTGCCCCACTTAGTCAGTTACTTTTTAAAAAGTTTTTTTTTTTTAATTAACATATAGTGTATTATTTACTTCAGGCATACAGGTCTGTGAATCATCACACAACTCAGAGCACTCACCATAGCACATACCCTCCCCAATGTCCATCACCAAGCCACCCTATCCCTCCTACTCCCCTCCCCTCCAGTGACTCTCAGTCTGTTTCCTGAGATTAAGAGACTTTCATGGTTTGTATCCCTCCCTGGTCCCATCTTGTTTCATTTTTCTCCCTCCCTTCCTTCCCTTCCTCCCACCAACCTCTCAAATTCCTCATATCAGAGAAATCATATGATAATTGTCTCTCTCTGACTGACTTATTTCGCTTAGCATAATACCCTCTAGTTCCATCCACGTCATTGCAAATGGCAAGATTTCAGTTTTTTAATGGCTTCATAGTATTCCATTGTGTGTGTGTGTGTGTGTGTGTGTGTGTGTATAAAGAAGATATAGTATATACCACATCTTCTTTATCCATTCATCTGTTGATGGACATCTAGGTTCTTTCCATAGTCTGGCTATTGTGGACATTGCTGCTATAAACATTCGGGTGCATGTGCCCCTTTGGATCACTACAGTTGTATCTTTAGGGTAAATACCCAGTAGTGTGACTGCTGGGTTGTAGGGTAGCTTTATTTTCAACTAAAAAAGGGTTTTTTTAAAAAAAGAAAAAAATTCTTGTATATTTTTACACATAGTTACCATTTCCAGTCTTCTTTAATCATTTCTGTAGATTCAAATTTTCACCTGGTAGCCATATTTTTATTTATACACATATAATAAACTCCATAATACATTGTGATTAATTTTATTGGCACTGTCAATTATATTTTCAGAAGGTTAAATAATAGATAAAAATATTTGTTATTGATCCATGTAGTTATCATTTCACTCATTTGTATAGATCCTAATTTCCAACAGTCTTCATTTTCCTTCTGCCTGGAGGACTTTCTTTAATATTTATTGTCAGATAGTTCTCTATCTCTATCTTACAATCTCTATCTTACAATGATAAATAGTGATAAATTCTTTCAGCTTTTGGATGTCTGAAAAAGTCTATTTCACTTTCATTTGAATGAATTTGTTTTTTCCTTTCAGTATTTCAATAATGTTACTCCACTGTCTTTGGCTTGTATTGCTTATGACAAGAAATTTACAGTCATTGTTATTTTGTTCTTCTGTACATGATTTTTTTTCTGGCTCCTTTTAAGATTTTCTCTTAAAAGGATTTCACATGTTTTAAGTAAGTGATTAACTCTGATATGCCTTGGTGTAGTTTTCTTCATGTATCTTGTATTTAAGATTTATTGAACTTGAAGCACCTGGGTGGCTCACCCATTTGGTTGGGTGTCCAATTCTTGATTTCGTCTCAGGTCATGATCTCAGGGTTGTGGAGCTGAGCCCTGTGCTAAATGTGGAGCCTGCTTGGGGTTCTCTCTCCTCCTTTCCCTTTGCCCCTCCCCCACTTCTATCACTCTCAAATTTATTGAACTTGCTGGATCTGCAGACTTAAAGTTTTCATCAAATTTGGGAAATAACCAGCCATTATTTCTTCAAGTGTTTATTTCTGCCACCCACCTTTTCTTTCCTTCTGGGGCTCTAATTACATGTATATTGTGCTGCTAGAATTTTTTCTACAGCTCACTGAAGCTCTATGGATTTGTATAATCTTTTTCCTCTAAATGTTTCATTTTGGTTAGTTTCTATTATAAATATTTACTAATCTTTTCTTCTGTAATACCTAATCTGTTGTTAATCTGATCCAGCAAATTTTTCATCTCAGACATTATAACTGTTATAACAACTGTTTTAATAACTTTGTTTTCTAGGGGTGCCTGGGTGGTTCAATCGGTTAAGCGTCTAACTCTTAATTTTAGCTCAGGTCATGATCTCAGGGCTGTAAGATTGAACCGCATACCAGGCTCCATGCTTAGCACAGAGTCTGCTTGATATTCCCTCCCTCTCCTTCTGCCCCTCTCCCTGCTTGTGCTCTCATTCTTTCTAAAATAAATAAATGAAATCTTTAAACAAAAACCCTTGTTTTCTAATTCTATCATCTGTGTCATTTCTGCGTCAGTTTCATTCAATTAACTCACCTTTCCTCATTTTAGGCTATATTTTTCTGCTTATCTGTATGTCTATAAGTTTTGATTGGTTGCTAGACATTGCATATTTTACTATGTTTGCTGCTGAATATTTTATATTTCTATAAATATCCTGTGGCTTTGTTTTGCAATCCAGTTAAATTGCTTAGAAACAGTCCGATCCTCTCTAGTCTTGTGTTTATGTTTACTTTGTTGGTGTCAGAGCAGCATTTAGGACTAACACTTCCCCACTACTCAAGGAAAAACCTTCTGAAGACTCCATAAGATGCCTCATGAATTATGAAGGTTTGCCCTCTGACAGGTGAGAACAGGAACTATTCTCAGCCCTGTGTGAACTCCAACCATTCTTCATTCTAATTCCTTAATGTGGTTCTTTCCCTGGCTTAGGGTAGTTTCCTCACATGCATTTGCTAATCTTTACTCTTATGTACCCTTCCGGGGGGATCTTCTACAGTCCTGAAGAACTTTCTCTCCATGCAAGTGTTTCCTCTTGGTCCTTTGCTCTGCAAACTCTAACCATTTTGTACTTCTTACACTTCCAGCTTTGTCTCCTCAATTCAGGGACATTACAAATTCTGCCTGGGTCTCCCTTCCTGCATCAAAGGAGAGTTCCCCAGGAACTGTCTCCTGAATGTAAATGGTACCATTAAGAATTCCTTCATTTGTTTCTTATTTCTCAGTAGTAATTTGCCTTTGTTACCTGATTTTTAATTTTTAAACCCATTTTTCTTATATTTTCTATCATTTTTTGATATTTTAGGTGGAAAGGGCAAATCTGGTTCTGGCTTTTTCATCTTGGCCAGGAGCCAAAGTCCTTGTTATCTACCATTGAACCTTCACTAATATATACACCAACCTTGCCTTACCTCTTTTTAGATAAATTCTGCTACGTCTGCTTCTACACTACTCCATAATTTTTATTCAAAGAGATGATTTCAATGGAAATATCTTCCACTTGTATCCCCAGCCTGCAGAAAACAGCAATGACAATATGAAACTGACCCATTGGTGTTCTCTTCACTCTTGTTATATGTCAGGGCCTTAGATAATGGAGTGTCTTCTGGGTTCTTTCAAGGACGTAGTTAAGGGTTAGTGAGTGGGTCATATATGATAAATCTGCTCTAAGATTCTTTCTGTAATCTTGGGAATTTTTCTCCTTACATTTTCCCTAGTGATGTCTAACATCTCAAATTTTATTTGGCTTAAGTCCTTGCTGAGATTAAATTTTAACCAACTAAATGTGAAACCATTAAATTCACTCTCAACCATTTGAGCTAACACATTCAATTCAAAATCTCCACTAAGTGAACCCATACTAACCAGCTTATCCCCATCTAAGATTACATTTCTACTCTTACCTCATCCAGCCTCTTATCATCTATTACCATGTATATTTCCCAGTTTTTAACCATAGAAATTAGGAAAATTATAATTATTTGTGTCACTTCCACAGATTGACTTTGTAATTGCCTCCCTGGCGTATCCAAGGATATGTCTTTAGTTCTAGATCTGAAGGAAGTACGAGGTGGTTAGCATAGACCATGAAGACAACAAGTTACCTCTATGGTAATCATGCAGAAACAACAGACTGAATGAGGAAGGGAGAAAGTCCTCTCCTCCTGAGACTTTGGGAATTGTGATGCCTCAAACGTCCCCATACCAAGTCTTCATGCCTTACTCTTCCCTAGTCAGTGTTCTAACTTCCACATAAGAATCTTCTTAAAGCAACAATTTCGACCTAGTTTAGAAATCGGTGTTCCACTGTGAATTTTATTTTCAGTTACTTCAGCCATGTGGGTTTAAGAGATAGCATAGAAGCTACCCGAATACAGGATAGTCTCATGGGCTACAAATTTTAACTTTTGAATTAACATTTTCTTTTTTTAAAAGTTTCTTTAACTTTCAGCAGAGTTAGAAGAATCAAGCTCAGCCCATTGTACTTGCATCCCTCAGGCCCTCCAACATGGAGGCCACCAATGCCTTGGGTCAGTAGTTCGTATGGAATTTGTGTAATTGTTTCATCGCTGTCCCTGATGGGCTACCTGAATCCTCTCCACTAACAATCATTGCCTTGCCATCAAATCTAACCACTTCAGACAACCAATCATCAGGTTTCCATTTCCTTGAGCATTTATCGCTGGTAACCATTCCAAGTACCAATCAGTGCATCTGGCAGGGTCTTTAAATGCAAAGAGTAGAAGCTATTCTGGCACTTTAAGCTAAAAAAATTTTTTTGAGACTATTAGATAATTCATCAAATCTCCTGGAGGCCAAGAGACCAAGACTCTGAAGGTAAGCAGTCAAAACAATGTCCATCCACATAGTCTCACAACACTTAGTCTCACAACAGTTTATGACCAGAAACTCCACCATTCCCAAAGATCTGGAGACTGCTGCTACTACACCTGCTTAAGGATTGATCACTCATGTGTGGCTCTGACTTCTGAATCCAAATCTCATGCCTGATTGCCAGAATATAGATCATATGACTATACCATAGTTGGGTGAGGTCTGTAGTTGTGAATTTTCTGGCTTCTACTTTGGGAAGAAGGGATTCATAATATGGTAACTTACCAAAATGTAAGGCAGAATTGAAGTGTTGCTGTAAATAATTAATGTCCTTTATACAATATTGTAATTTATAATCATTGGTGCCCATAGTGCACAATTATAAGTTAATATACACAGATACACAATTTCAGTTGCCCAAAGATCTCTGAGATTTAGGGGTCTGTCAAAGCCTCAATCTAGATTTTGTATCCATGGACTACTTTCCTCCACTAAAATGGAAGCACGGGTGATATAGAAAGCAGCCAGATCAGCCCACAGTGCAGGCTTGCTTAAGACAAGAAGTTTAGATCCTGGAAGCCCCATCCCTCTATCACCATGCAATATGCTTCAGTGACCCTTGCTACAATCTTGCACACTGGTCCCTCTATTTATAAAGCAGAATTTCTGGGTAGAAGAGCCTTGGCGAACATCAGGTTGCCTCTGTGCCAAGATGGGATTAGGGTTCTCTGCATCTTGGTCACACCAATCACTCCCAGAAGAGAAGACATAGGCAGGCTGTGGCTAAAATTAAGTGTTCAGCCCCACCTGACCAGCAGTAGCCAGCCCATCATGTCCACTTTTGGAACAGCTAATGTTCCCTGCCTCTTCTGGGGATCAGGTGGCTGGAGGATGGCAGCCAGGGCTCTTCTGTATGGTGATGCGGACTCCAAGGTTTGCCGTGGAGGCAATATCACCTGGGATTAAAGGATTGCCGTCTCTTTAAATTTGATCTCTCTCAGAATTATTAGTAGGCTGTTCTTTGGCCCGATTTCTCTATCAGCATTCATTCGGGACAATAATTTGATCCTAAGAAATAGATCTCTGGGTTCAAGGGGATCTTTTCAAGCCAGAAGGGCTGTGTGGAAAGATCATCGTTAACTAGACACGTTCATCAAAAACCTGATTTCCAGCTGCTCTCCTTGACTCTGCAGAAAGAGAAGAGGTACAAGCTCTGCTCTGGGGGGCATAAAACTCAGCACGGACATGGGGGCTTAGATAGCCCTATAAATGGTAGACACATGACAAAAAAGAGCAGGGAGCCGCTGACTCATAGCCAGACCACAAACTATGGGGCTGACGTCAAACCCACTGCTATTCCCCTCAGTGCAGCATCTTATGACCTCAGCCTGGAGTTCTGTGAGCAGCCTCCTCACTGGTTCCTCTCCCTTCAACAGCTCCCTTCCTCCATCCACTCTGAGCTCCCGGAACTCTTCTCAGAAGCCTCCAGGGGCTCCCCATGCTCCCACAAGCCCTTCTCAATCATTCTGTCAAAGAAATTTATAGCTTTCCCCATCATGGAAGTTGTACGGTATGATCTGCTGAAAATAGCCCAAAGCCACTTCCTATTCGGGAAATCTTTCATATTAAGTCATATTTTATCAATCCAAACAACCTCCACGCTTGCTTCTCCACGTCTCCACCTTTGCTCATGCTTTTCGTGTTCTAAAGGCTGTTTCCTACCCCTCTCCCTCCACCATCAACTGCCCAAATCGTCTCAATTGTTTGAGGCATGATTTGAATGCCACCCACTATGAGAATCATCTGCAGGTCTTTTTTTTTTTTTTTAAACATGGATTCCCCAAGGTCCTCATTTTCTAGTTCCTTACTTCTGGGACAAAGCCCAGGAATCTATTTTTTATTTCCCCAAATGATTTTTACATCCCCCACATTTAGGAACCACCCACTAGGGCTATGGATCCTAAACTTTTGGACTTCACAGAACAACAAGATTTATACACGCATGTGCACATGCATGCACAAATGCAATCGAAGGACTCAAGGTAGGCTGCCAACTGTATATTTTGTTCAGTAAGGATATTGTAAACATCAGGAGAAAAATGCATTGCTTTTTTTGTCTCCTGAATAAAATCATCAGCCCAGAAGCATTAATTGGTGGGACCTGAGCATGGGCTCAGCCTTAGCTCCAGGTACTGGAAGGTTGGGGACACTGGAGGATGGTCCCTGCCTGAGGGGCCTACAGCCTGAGAGGTGTAGGGGGCACAGGATAAGAATCATCTGCTGAAGAACAATTCAAGTCCATTTCAATCAGTACTAGAGAAGGTGGGAGGGGGAGCTGACTCCCTAGGGCCAGGGCAGCAGGGGAAGACTTAATGGGGGGGCGTTGAATGCAGCCAAAGTCCCATGAATGGGAACCCAAGGGAGGCCAGGGGAGGGTTGTGATGGTGAGGGGGAGCACCCTGCATGAGAATTACCAGCCAAAAAGAACTTTGTCTCCTCCAGACAGAACTTTAGTAGCCTTGTCCCGAAAAAGAACTTAACCCAAGGAGGAGGGAAATAGAGGCAAATGTCAACATTATCAGCTGAACCTTAAAATCGGGCTCTATAACTCTGCTGGGTCTTATAGCAGCCTGTGTATAGGTAGGTCATAGAAGTGTAATGGAACAGAAAGGGCAGGGCACCTGGATTCAACTCCCAACTCTGCTTGGACTAGTCACATGACTACACCAAGCCTCAGCGTCTTCATCTGAATGATGGAAATAACATCTGTCTGCCTGGGATGTTGTCATTAGGTAAGAGGCATGGTGCAGCTCAACCATTATGCTTTCCGTGAAACTTCTCTGTTCTCAGCCTCCTGATCCCATAGTTGGAAACAATCACTTCATGTTTTATGCCCTATTGTACTTTATAGAGATTTCCAACACATCTTCCTCCATGCTTATATTCTTCTACCAGACTAAGAGTTCCTGGTGGTAAGAACTATATCTAACTCATGTTAAATTCCGGTGCCCTATGCATTCTTAATACAACTAAGAACTCAATCAATATCCATTTGATGACAGAAAAAAATGAATGTGCTTTACAATATAAATAGATATTATATATATAAATATAAAGTATGTATATAAAATATATAGTGTAAAACACTATAAAAATGGTGGTAACTCCTTGCATTCCTTTTAAGAACTTCCTGTATTTGCAGTATTTTCTTGTGCTTGTAATGGCCAAATGGTCATATGACAAGGGTAGTTAGCTAAAAGAGAATTCAGTGTTAAGAACTGTAACAATAAAGCCTCCCTTCAAAGAAAACAGCCTCCTGAATTCTTGGAGTGGTGAAAGATGATCTTTTTATGAGACCCTTGACATTTTGTGATTATAGGTCAAAGACTGCTATATTAAGGCAGCTCCCACTCATGGAGTGTTGTTAATGCCATGGCTAAGGGTTCAACAGAGGCTGGCAATTAGTAAATGTATTCACTGTGCTTTGATTTATATTTTCATTCCCAGAGGCAATTATTAAGTAAATATTTTGGCCTGATTATAGATAAAAATAAACCAAAGGGCACTCACATTTCCTCAAGTATGTCTGAAATTCACAGATCTAGCCAGGATCACTAGACATTTGTTATCACCTCTAATCACAGTGAGAACCTTATGTAAATAGCTAATTGGCCTTCAGAATAGAAGGGCAAATGGGACCGTGATTTGTGAACATATTAATTTATCTTTTGTTGCTGTGACTATTAGTTGACTTTGAGTCTTCTCTGATCACAAAGCTGGTAGATCATCTAGTCCAACTTGCTCCCAACATACAATTGCCTCTTCTCTACTGGATAGATGGCTATCTGCCCCGAGAACTTTCAGTGACAATGTTCTCTCCTTGTAATAATTATGAAAATTGTTCTTGATTTGGCAGATTCTGGCTAGATGTCAGCAAACCAATTTCCTCTTCTTCCTAGGAACATAGCAAGACTGTATCTCCTGGGTTTCCTTCAGTCTGATGTGACTAAGTGAGATGTGACTAAGTTCCAGCTACTCTTGGCAGAAGCATGTATCCCACCTCTGGGCCTGGGCCACTGAAACCTCTACTGTGTTCCCTGCTGCTCATCTGCCAGCTGGAGGCAGAGGATTCAGAGAGGCATTAAGAGAGGGCAGACCCCAAGGGATAGGAGCAGACAGTTCTCCAAAGAAGACATCCAGAGGACCAACAGACATAGGGAAAGGTGCTTAACTTCAGTCATCACCAGGGAAATGCAAATCAAACCTACAAGGAGATGTCAGCTCACACCTGTCAGAATGGCTAAAATCAATAATACAAGGAACAACGGGTGTTGGTGAGGATGTGGGGAAAAAAAGGAACCCTCCTGTATTGTTGGGGACAATGCAAACTGGGGCAGCCATTCTGGGAAACAGTATGAAGGTTTCTCAAGAAATTAAAAATAGAATGCCCCATGACACAGTAATCATACTACTGGGTATTTACCCCCAAATAATATAAAAAAAATTCAGAGGGAGATATGAACAATTGCTTCTGTTTATTGCAACATTATTTACAATAGCCAAACTAGGGAAGCAGCCCAAGTGTCCGTCAACAGATGAATGGACAAATAAGATGCAGTGTGTAGATATAGATATAGATATAGATACAGATATAGATATAGATATATAGATATATATGATGAAATATTACTCAGCCATCAAAAAGAATGAAATCCTGCCATTTGCAATGATGTGGATGGAGCCAGAGAGTATAATGCTAAATGAAATAAGTCAGTCAGAGAAAGACAAGCATCGTATGATCACACTCACGTGGGATTTAAGAAACAAAACAAAGGAGAAAAGGGGTGGGGCTCCTGGATGGCTCAGTCAGTTAAGTGTCTGCCTTTGGCTCAGGTCATGATCCCGGAGTCCTGGGATCAAGCCCCACATTGGACTCCCTGCTCAGCGGAAAGCCTGCTTCTCCCTCTCCCTCTGCTGCTCCCCAGGCTTCTGCTCTTTCTCTCTCTCTGTCAAATAAATAAGTAAAAACATCTTTAAAAAAAAAAAAGGAAAAAAAGACAAACCAAGAAACAGACTGTTAACTTAGAGAACAAACTGATGGCTCCCAGATGGGAGGTGGATGGGGGGATGGGTGAAATAGGTGATGGAGATTAAAGAGAACACTTATTATGATGAAAAAAATTTTTTAATCCATTCAAATAAGACAATAAAACCATGTTAAAAATCAAAAGAGAGAGAGAGAGAGATGGCCAAGCCCCTAGAATGAGGTCCCTGATGCTCAGTTTGGATGAAAGTCATGCAGGAGAAGCACGGGACCAGGGAGGCGATATAGATTATAGAGAAAATAGGGGGTCTATGTAGAAACTAGAGAGATGCAAGAATTTACTGGCCTTGATAGGTGAGGATAATCCACCACAGGAATAAGTGAATTTTACTGTCCTTGCTATGTGATAGAAACTAGGGGACCGTCTTATAAAGCAATTAGCATACCTTGACTTGCACAAAACTTTGTACCTTGAAATAGAATGCTGCTATCTCAAAAAAAAAAAAAAACCACGAAAAAACACGATGATATATGACATTGGCTTAACAGCTCAATGATGAGAGAACTGGTAATGAGGGCTGGGAAAGGTATATACAATGGCAAAATCTTTGATACAAATTTGCCTGTGCTAACTCAGAAGACAGCTCCGTGGTACCGAGTGTACAGCTCCAGGGGTGATGGCTGGAAAGAACCCAGTGTTAGTGTGTGTCGGTTACTACGGGCTGCCTTCAATAAATACTCTAAGAAAGAGATAAGCTCAGGAAAGAAATTGACCTTTAGTAAAGATGAGATTAAGGGTTGTGGCCTCCTCACCCAAGCCTATTAGTGCAGCTAGCTTCAAAGGAACGGATAAACTTGATGAGGAAGCAAAGTAACTAATCAAGGTCAAGAATTATGCTTGGAGAAGAAATTGAGATACAGTTACTGGCACAGAGCACCGACTAGAAGCACACAGAATGGAAGCTCTGTGAACTTTTAAGGCTATTATATGACCGAAGAGGCCACAAGACCACACTAAAAAATCTTTCACTGTTCCAACTCAAAACAATCCTTGGGTGTCAGAACTTCTACAGGCATGAATGAGGTATCAAGGCTATACAGGAAGTGATGCCACAACTTCTTTGTCACTTGAGTAAAAGGAATTTTTTGCCTTCCACTCATCTTCTTCCCTTACCCTCATCCCAGGAATATATAAAATTTGAGTTCTGTAAAGTAGCCCCCCTCCCCTTTTCTGTGGGGGATATATTTCAAGACCTCCAATGGATTCCTGAAACCACAGATGGAGCCAAACTCTATACATACTATTTTTTTCTTATACATACATACCTACCTATGGTAAAATTCAATTTACAAATTAGGCACTGTAAGAGATTAAACAACAATAAGAAAGAAAAATAATAATTATAACAATATGCTATAACAAAAATTATATAAATGCAGTTTCTTTCTTTCCCTCAAAATATCTTATTACATTGTCGTTATTTTATTTTTATTTATTTTAATTTTAATTTTTTAAAGATTTTTATTTCTTTATTTGACAGAGAGAGAGAGATCACAAGTAGGCAGAGAGGCAGGCAGAGAGAGAGGGGGAAGCAGGCTCCCCGCTGAGCAGAGAGCCCGAGCCCAGCTCGATCCCAGGACCCTGAGATCATGACCTGAGCCGAAGGCAGAGCCTTTAACCCACTGAGCCACCCAGGCGCCCGTTATATTTATATTATTTTTAAGCCACATCAAATCAAACACCCCCTGGGAGAGATAACAAAATTAACCTCTGCAGTAATGGGTCAAAATAATTAGCTAATAGGAAATGGTAGTTTGCAACAAAGTGCTAAGATAGAGGTAATGTATGAAATATGGAGCATGAGGGTGTAGATAGGGTCAGAATGCTCTCTGGGTTTCTGACCTGTCTGACCAAATGGATGATAATGCCATTCACAGGGACACAGCATAATCTACTTTTACCGTCTTTGTTCTTCAAGAAGGAAGGAAGACCGAGTTTAGGAGAATATCATGAGTTCAATTTTAATATGTTGAATTTATGATGAATTTTTTTAGCAGCTAAGTGTAGATGTTGAGTAGGCAACTAAATTATATTTGAAGTTGTGGATTTTTATGAGATGGACTGTAGCCAGGCACAGGGGAGCCAGAACACCTGGTTCCGGGGGTCCCAGAGCAGGTTCGGTCACTGGCTGTTGACAAAATCCACAGGCAGAGAAATGAGCGGTGGTGAAACAAGAAAGGGATTTATTTCAGTGAGTCCCACAGCGGGGAAAGACAGCTGATCAGCATCTCAAAGACTGTTTCCAAAGTGCCCCAAATACTTCCCTGTTTCAATAAGGATAATGTGGTGGGTATGCACAGGTGGGCAGGAAAGGTCAAGTCAATCATTGTCTTGGGGTCAGTCACACAGAGTATTGTGTCTTGCTGGCTCAGGGCTGTTCTTATTGCTTGAGGGGGTAGTTTCAGTTCCCATCAAAGGATGCTTTACGCAAAGGGTCTTCCACCTGAGCCAAGAGACTCTTTTTCTTGGAAAAAAGAACCCAACTAGAAAGTTTAAGGTCCAAATGGAGATATCGAGTCTTCTTTAAGGACCAGGGAGGCGATATAGATTATAGAGAAAATAGGGGGTCTATGTAGAACCTAGGGAGATGCAAGAATTTACTGGCCTTGATAGGTGAGGATAAGCCTACAAAGGAACTCATGAAAGAGATGTCAAAAGATGGAGAGTGGGGCCCCTGGGTGGCGCAGTTGGTTGAGCGACTGCCTTCAGCTCAGGTCATGGTCCCGGAGTCCCGGGATCGAGTCCCACATTGGGCTCCTAGCTCCATGGGGAGTCCGCTTCTCACTCTGACCTGCTCTCTCTCACTCTCTCTCTTTCCTAATAAATAAATAAATAAAATCTTTAAAAAAAAAAAAAGATGGAGAGTGGAAGAGCATTGTATCATCAAATCCAGACTGAGAGGATCCAAAAATGAGGGATTGGTCAAACAGGTGGAAAGGCCAAGTAAGATGAAAGCTGAGAATTGTCCACCAGCTTTAGAGACATAAAAATTTTAGCTCTTCTTAATTTAAAAAGTGCTTTGGGGCACCTGGTTGGCTCAGTGGGAAGAGCGTCTGGCTCCTGATTTCAGGGTTGAGAGTTCGAGTCTTGCGTCGGGTGTAGAGATTACTTAGATAAACTTAAAAACAAAACCTTCAGTGAAGGGAGAGCAGAAGCTAGATTGGAGTCAACAGACCAAAGAAATGGAATGGAGACAATTCTTCCAGGAAATGTAGCTAGACAAAGAAAAAGATCAGTAGAAGATCTGTGAGGATAAAACTATATTTTAAAATGTTGCTTGTTTCTTAAAATGAGTTTATATTTAAATATGTATGAACTAGATCTCTGCTTCTGCTCAAGATGGAGTCACAGTGACCAGACTGACCCTCAGGCTGAAACAACAGCCACCAGAAAAAATATAGGAAACAAATTATAAGAAATAAGGATAGAGCTTGCCCTGAGAGATGGGAAATAAATGAGCCAAGCCATAAGACTGCCCCAGTTTACTTCCTTGAGAGAGTTTCCAAACTGTGGTTCATGGATTGGGAATTCAAGCAACATCTGGTAGACCGCCTGTCTCCCTTTAAATAGGCAAAGCCAAGGGTTCAGGGATACCAAGGTGGCTAGAGTTGGCAGGCCAGAGTACCAGAAAAGGAGAACACGGCCCACAGGGAGAATCCTGGAAAGCTGAAGATTGTTCCCTTGAGTGTTTAGCAGAAAGCTATTTACAATAGTATCAGATTATAAAATACTTAGGGATGAATCTCACTAACAATAAGACAGACTTGCACACCCAAATGACAAAACCTTGCTGAAAGAAATTAAAGAAAACCTAAATAAATGGAGAGGTATGCTTTATTCATGGGTGGGGAGATTAAATATTGTTAAATTGTCGATTCTACCCAAATTAAGTGCATTTCCAATCAAAATCTCAGCAGGCTTTTCTGTAGAAATTAACAAGGTGATTCTAATAGTCATATGGAAATGCAAAGGACCTAAAAGAGCAAAATGAATTTTGCAAAAGAAGAAAAAAGTTGGAGGGTGAATGCTAGCTCATTTCCAGGATTATTATGAAGTAGTTATATAGTCTGTATATAATAGTTAATATAGTCTGGTATTGGTATAAAGATAGAAAATAGATCAATGAAACCGAATAGTGAGTTCAAACTTATGTGAGTGAGTCTAGACATAAACAGACAAATACTTTTTTTGACAAAAAATATAAAGCAGAAATCTACCTCACTTATAATTTTTTCAATATGGCTATGAAAATATTGGCTATATATATGCAAAGAGAGAAAAAAGATTAAAGAAATGACAAAGAACTTTGATCCATTCTTCACACATTTCACAAAAACTGACCTAAAATGGATCATAAACCTAAAGGCAAAAATCTAAAATGAGGGGCACCTGGGTGGCTCAGTCAGTTAAGCATCTGCCTTCTGCTCAGGTCATGATCCCAGGTTCCTGGGATCAAGTACCGCATTGGGCTCCTTGCTCAGTGGGGAGCCTGCTTCTCCCTCTGCCTCTGCTCTCTCTTTCTCTGACAAATAAATAAATAAAGTCTTTTAAAAAAAGGTATGCTGAATGAATACCAGGCAAAAGCATATGAGTTGATACCAGTAATATGAGTTGATAGGAGGTTGATACCATCTATCTAAATCTTCAGAAGACACCAACTAATCTCCAGCAATCGAAGGCAGGTCAGTGTTTGCCTGGGGAAGTGGGGCAGGAGGAGATTAGTGAGGGGCATGTGGAAATCTTTTTGGTGGTAGATATGGTTACTATCTTGATTGTGGTAATGGTTTTACATGTATAAACATGTGTCAAACTTGTTGGAGGACAAATTTTATGTGAAGTATATTGCATGTCAATTGTGCCTCAATAAAATTATTTAAAATAATACTTATGTGATAGATACGGAGATTGAAGAGTTGAGAAATGAGAAGGTATAACCTAGTAAGGTTCTAAAAGTTGGAGGTGGTCATCCAAAAAAGAGGTAAGAGAAGTAATTGTGCATAAATATAGGGACACTTCTTTGGTAGAAAGAGGAAGGAAAGAGAGACTGGGGACAGAGATATAGGTTAATGGCTTAGGTAGCAGAGTGTTGAGAGAATCCCATCTACTGGCTTCTTTTTTTATTACAAAATTGGAGGCATCATTGCAGATGCAACACAATGTGTCTAGTAAAAAGAAGAATGGGGGACACCTGGGTGGAGCGCCTGTCCCATGATTTCAGCTCTGGTCATGAGCTCAAGGTCATGAGATTGATCCCTGCATCAGGCTCTGTGCTCAGCATGGAACTGCTTCAGATTCTCTCTCCCCCACCCCTCCTGCTCATGTTCTCTCTCTCTAAAATAATACATAAATACATCTTTAAGAAAGAAGAATGGAAGTCGGCATCTGAGAATAGTTGTAGGGGAAACGGCTGAACGAAGAATGGGAAGCATTGAAAGTCATGATCAGAGAGTAGAGAGTAAAATATTTCAATTAGTCATTCTCCAAGTAGGTAAGTGTGGGATGGTGACAAAGTTCATGGTGTGACTGTTCAGGTAGAACATTAAGGGTGACCTGGTGGGGGAAGTTAAGAAAGTCCATTTAGATGCATTATTGGGGAAATCATCTGGATTTTGATGATTGCTTCACTGGTACATCATTTAACATGTCCACTGTCCATTTTTTCCCTGTAAAATTGATATCTTGAGGTAGGAGCTCTATCAGGTTCAGATTTGATTTTATTTTTCCTTTGCAAGACTCCCTCATAGGTAGTGATGTGTCTTTTAATCAGGATACACATAATGTCTGCTTGTGGCTCTTTCTGCATCGGTGATCTTCACCCAGATTCATTCATTCCATGAGGTTCTGAATGGTGGCATTTGAAATCGATCATTCCTTGTTCACTTACTATTTTTTCTAAAGAGAAACTTCCCTCAATTATTTCATTACCTGGGGGCACAGTTCATATAGGTTAATGCTTGATGCTTTCTCTTTTATTCACCAATTTTCAAAATCATAAATTGGTTTTCTAGTATCCCTTCAAATTCATTTTATTTTTTAAATTCTGGATACATGGATTTATACATATTTGATGTACTTCAATCCATTGCAATTATTATTCTTACTGACACTCATGTGGCCCCAGTTATAGTCAGGGAAAGCTTCTTCAAGTTAGCTCCTGTGTCTCCTCTATCCTTTTGACATGACCCAGCCATGTCTGATAGCTTCCCTGTCTTCTAGCACAAGACATTCCAAACCAACCTTATGCAATTTCTGCCCTTGACCTGGAATGAGTGGTTTCTAAGGAGTCCCTGTTCCTTTTAGTGGAAAATAAAATTTTGAGATCATCATCTAGGTGACAGAAGTTTCCACGGCCACTGAACTATTGTTCCAAAAGCAGAGCTAGAAAACACTCTTAAAAAAAAAAAAGATAATATACATCATGAGTTTATACTGATAGCAATATCTTTAACATTCATGGAAACAATATGTCCTATTAGGCAATAAATTGGAGATGAGGAAAAAAAAGAAGGGAACCTACAGACAAAAAAAAGAGACTTAGGGATCCACCAGCTCTTTTTTTTTTTAAAAGATTTTGCTTATTTATTTGACAGAGAGAGATCACAAGCAAGCAGAGAGGCAGGCAGAGAGAGGGAGAAGCAGGCTCCCCGCTGAGCAGAGCGCCCGATGTGGGGCTCGATCCCAGGAACCTGAGATCATGACCTGAGCCGAAGGCAGAGGCTTTAACCCACTGAGCCACCCAGACGCCCAGGACCCACCAGCTCTTAAGCTCAGACTCCTGCTTATACGCTAGAAAGGTGAAGAACTGAACACTTCCCTTCCTATAGTCCTATTCACCAAAAGAGAGTCAGATTCTTTTAGCTACAAGATGACCCCAAATAACTTTAAATTAGAACCTTCCCTCAGCGTATATAAAATAATATGTAAAAATGGAAAAGATCTATTTTGAGCACGTATTTCTAAATCTTGCAGGACATAAAATACAAAGTGACTGGAACACTGGAGACTCAGGTGAGCTAAACTCACAAAAATTCTCTCACGCTATTTCCGTAAATACTCTTTCCCCCACCGTTAGGAATTAAAACTAGCTGCTTCGGGAGCACTTTCTGTATCAGCCCAGTGTTTGAAATAGTTAGAACCTGACAGTCTAAAACCAGTCTGATTCTGGAAAGTAAGTCTTATACAGCTGCCTCTGTGTGCAGAAGCCTTTTTTTTTTTCCCCAGAAATAAACACTAATTGAATTGATTGTCATGACTACACACGTGTTCCAGGGTCCAAATAGGCACAAAGGCCTCGATTATTTATTTAACAAAAGCAAATGTTTGCCATCCTTAGAAAGCACTACAAAACAACCAGCTCCAACACATCTCCAGCTTTGGTATGTGTGAATGAACCCCGCTTCTTGCTTCATATTTGCATGCTTAACATCTGCTTTGATTTTACATTGTATCTGGGGAACTATGCTGTGATTCATAGTGACTTTCTCAGATGGAATTTCTTTGCATGGTGCACAAACTTCAAATAAAAAATAAATAAATAACTGGCTGAAAGAGAAGCCAAGAAGAAGAAGAGGGGGATGGCAAGGAGTGGGAAAAGGAAAACGGCTCTAGGGTCTCTGGGGGCGGAAGGACGATGAGCTGGGTTCAGAGCCAGGGCTCCAAGGCTGGCTTTGACCTCAGAGGTCACCACGAGAGCTCCTGGGAAAGAGCAGCGTCTGCGATCACAGCTAGAACAGGGGATGCAGCATTCCGAGAAGCTCCTCCCCAGCATCCTCAAACTTCTATTGAGGCTGCTCCCATTCTGGGATGGAAGCCAACATCCTCTAGCAATGCTTGCCATTCCAGAGTGAGGATGCTGTCCCTAGAGTGTGTTCCACATGGGACCCCTTCCTGTGAGCTTCCGCCTGGGGCCAGCATCCCTTTCCAAAGTCACTGCAAAGGACAACACTATACAAGGACTATTCCCAAGGCCCTAGATCCACAATAGAAGAGTTGGAAGGAGCCTGGACTGGTTCCTGATCCCAGTGGGTAGATGGAGGGCTTGACCATTCACTTTGGAGGGGCAGACTGAGGTCTATTGTCTGCAGGCCAAATATGAGGTCACGCTGTGAAAGATACCCAGGGTTACAGCAGTGTGAGCATGGGGGGCAAAGCCCCCTGCAGGGGAAGCTGAGGGACAAAGGGGGTCTACCTACCTCCATGCTTTTCCCTGAGATAGGCCTCAGTTCATTCGGCCTGGGGAGAAGGAAGACTAGCCCAGTTCAGGGACAAGCAGCCCCTCCCAGCTGTGTTAGGCAACTTTGTGACTTACCTCCACACGTTGTCTCAGCTTCCCCGTGTCTGAAGTGCGGCTCCTTCACAGCGTTGCAGAGATGAGGCCGTGCGACGCTGTGATGAGCCCTTATGACCGGGCCGGGCTCATGGTCAGGGTGTGTGAAGGCAGCACCCCAGAGTTGAGCAGCTTCCAGCAGAGCTCCGTGTGTGTGTGTGTGTGTGTGTGTGTGTGTGTGTGTGTGTGTTGCTTGGGAAGAAATACCACCTGAGAAAGGGAAGCCGTGGCAGAACCAGGAAGGCTCTCAGATCAAGGACATTGTCTATGGATCCCAAAATGGCAGGGACTCAGCCGGACGTGCCTGCTGGTTCTTGGCAACCATTTTGAGCAGGTACACGGCCACCTCTCAGCCTTGCCCCAAGCGGTGTGCTCTCAGGCAGCCGAGACAATAGAATGAACTCTAGACCCCAGAGTCCTGTAGGAGAGATGACACATGTCTTGACGGACAGGGTGAATTCAAGGCAACTCAGAGGGCCCGGGTTACATTCTTGAGCTCCAGGAGAGGCTGTGGCTTGGGTTTCGGTTGTTCTTGGCCTCCTCGCTGACCTGGGGCACTATTTCCTCCTCCTCTCCCCCATGACTCCCCACCTGCTTTTTAAAAAAAATGTTTAAAGGGTTTTGTCAGTGAATGATCTTATTCATAAAGCAGGCGCGATGACAGTTTGCAGAGCTAAATGGGCACTTAACTGCGTGTCTAATAAATCTGCAACAAAAATAAACAGAAGGGAAGCGGCTTTGGGAAAGAAAGGAGGTCAGGTATGAAAGGAGCCTGTCACAGTGATTTACCACCGCCCCCCTCAGCAGGCAGTGCCCGCCCGGTCCCCGCCTGGCCACCGTCGACCTGGAGATCCGAGAGGCTGACGACAGACAGCCCCAGGTGGGGGCCACTCCAGAGCACGGTGGGTGGATAGGGCCCGGGCGTGGGGTGGGAGAGGACGCAGGCAAGGCCCCTGCAGCTACTGCCTATCGGTGAGGTGAGCACCAAACGCAAGGAGCCAAAGGCAGGCTGGAGTCAAACCTCCTCCCTTTGGGCATCCAAGCCCAGATCACAGATGGTGTGACCAGCATCTTTCCTCCCACCCCAACCCACCCAAGATTTGGGTGACAACCTCTGGGATTAGCGGCACATATATTCAGGGGAAACTAGCAAACACTTGTTCTGGTGTTCTGGAAGGTGGCCCTTCCAGGCAAACAAGGGGCCTGCTTAAAACATTAACCCTCCCTTAGTGGAACTATCCTGGTGAATGACAAGCAGAAGGACGTATGGTCCATAAATCACCTTCCTGGCTCTGAAAGTACCATCTCGCAGGGAAGGGCAGGCGTAAATACCTCACAGACCTAGCTGGAATCTGCCGCTCTTCCAAACTCACTCGAGTAGGAGTTTCTTGACGAGATGTTAGCTTATGTGAGGGTGGAGCCATATTATATTCACCCTTCCTTCCCCCAGCCTCCCCCATGCTAGCACAGTGCTGGGCACAAGGGTTTGAACCGTGCCTAATGCTTCTTCTGGGGGTAGAAGCCCAGAGCTCTCAGCTTCCTGAGGGCCGGCTGGGGTCCCTCTCTCCCAGTTTCCCCCTCAGTGGGTGGAAAGGACGTTTCTGGCTCCTGCCCATCACAAGGTGTCAGAGTTGGTCGCAGTCCTCAAAGCTGAGCCCCAGGGTCCACTGTGACCTTCGGGCCTCGGCCTCCCAGCCATACTTGAGGATGATTTCACCTCCCTTCTGTCCCTTCCTATCATCTCGTGAATCAAGTCAAACAACTTCAACCCACCGCCAGCTACTGAACAGGATCTGGGTATAGATGGGATGTTAATTTTTGTTTTATTATTTTTTAAGATTTTATGTATTTATTTGACAGAAAGAGATACAGCGAGAGAGGGAACAGAAGCAGGGGGGAGTGAGAGAGGGAGAAGCAGGCTTCCTACTGAGCAGGGACCACGATGAGGGGCTCGATCCCAGGACCGTGGGATCATGACCTGAGTTGGAGGCACCCTCTTAACTGACTGAGCCACCCAGGCACCCCATAATTTTCGTTTTAGACATGTCTTAGGGAGCCTGCCCCCCACAACACTGCCTGTGATCTCCTTGAGGAGAAATCTTCTGAGGGCATCCTTTTCAGAGCCCCGGCAGCACTTTTTCCAAAAGGAATTAGAAAAATGGAGGGGTGGGGTGGGGAGATTGATCCTTGGCACTGAGAGTCTTCAAGTCTGGGCTCCTCGTCATCTTCTGCCTTCTTTGGACCTGAGGAAAGGGGCCCAGCATTGCTTCCCTTGGGTGATGGGAATGTTTCTGTGGACAACTAAGATCTTTTGCTCTGCCTTCCCTCTTGTCTCTGAAAAGTGCTGGGAGCCCCGAGCCCTGTAGCCAGTAAGTGTGGCTCTGACGATAGCTGATGCCCAGGAGAGTTGCTTCATGATTTGGGGTCTCAAGGCTTCATGACAGTGAGCTGTACCCACCACACTGCTGAGAACCTGAAACCTCTGGGCCTCCAAGGAAGATGTCAACAGGAGACCAGGAGCATCCAGATCCTCTCACTTCCCACCTGTGGGCCTTTGGAGGCCTGAGAATAGGAAAAGGACCTCAGAAACCATGAAAACTGAAAAACAGCCTCAAGGAATTTAGGCTCGTACTACGGAAACAAAACGAATCCATCTCCTCTTTGGAAAGATGGCAGGCTCAAGTGTTAATGACAAAAGGTGCATTAAGAGGAAGAGGCGGAGAGGAATTAACAGGTTAGACAAGAGAAGAGGTGAGGTTAATAAGGAACAGGAAGAGGTGGCTGAGAAGGGTAAAGGAGAGGGGAGCCAAGGCAGGTCGGAGAGAGGACTTTTTCTCCTGGGCGCGGAGCAGCCTAGGGGGCAGCCCCTAGGAGCATGGCTGGAAGAGAGAGAGGGTCTCTCGTGGAAGGTGTGATACAAGGCAATACAACGGGGAAGAGGGTAGTGAAGGGGGTGAGGGCTTGCCTATCCACACAAGGAGCCACAGCAGCTCCTCAGGGCTTTAGGCAAACATAAGCAACTCAGTGCACAGAAATCCTGAGAAACAAGTTTGCTTTTTTTTTTTTTTTTAACAAGGCATTTTTCAACCCTCTAACCCAATAGTTCCTGCCCTTCGAAAAGATCCTTCAGACACGATTGGCGGCAAGATTTATCAGCTACAGAAAATGGCCCGAGGATCAGGCAGTGACCTTGTGGCTGGCCCGGGACGGGGAGAGGTCGGGGAGAACCCCTTGGGACACACTTTATTCTGGTCCTGAGGAGTCCCTGCTCCTTTTCTGCTGAGTGGACCCCATGTGACCGGGCTGACAAAGCACAACCTACTGAGGAAAGCGCTTCATCCCCAGCAGCGGAGCTCCAGCCCGGCCCAGCCCAGGGTGTGGGGCGGGTGGCGTGAAGTTGAAAGGTCGTGAGGAGGACAGGGAAATCTAAGCGCCTGGGGAAGGGAAGAGGGGCTCACAGAGGTCCCCGCATCCCTTCTCTAAGGCAGCTTTAAAACTGACTCGACTGTGAGAAAAACCTAAAACCAGCCTAGTGAGGGGTGGTGTCTGATGAATCTGTTCAGACTAGTTTGAGGGCGCTGGGCTCCCAGCAGGAGACCCATTTGGTTATGTTTGAGTCAAGCCTGGGCTGAGTGTTGGGTCTCAACTAACCCTCATGGACTCTGGAGAAGCAAATCTGGGTACAGTGCTCCAGAACACAACCCCATTGTTAGACACATGCACGCTTGGGTGCTTACTGAGGGTCTAGAACCTGCTCCAGGAATCCTTGCTAACATAAAAGATTCAAGGGGAGGGGAGCTGTGTGGGGGTGGGGGTGGGTGGGGGTGGGCGCCTGCCCACCACTGGGTTCTCTGCTCCGCGGGGAGCCTGCTACTCCCTCTCTCTGCCGCTCCCCCTGCTTGTGCTCTCTCTCTCTCTTTCTGTCAAATAAATAAAATCTTAAAATAGATAGAAGATACAAGGGGTGGGACCAGAGGTGGAGGCTCCTGGTGGCCTCACCTTCTGTAGCAGGTAAAGCACCCACCCTCTTCCCAATCCCCGGCTAGGACAAAGTGCACACACGTGGGGCAATCTGCCATCCCCTGCCATCTTCAGAGGGACAGTGGGCACAGGGAACCTCGTCCCAGGCTTGGCTCTCAGCATGCATGGCTCCTGACCAGCTACCTGACCCAGGGGGAGCCAACTTAACCTCTCTCTGGTTAACAGGCTTCCTATAAAACTGGAAGAAATGGCCCATTTCCATTTCACAGCCTGAGGGGGTGGCATCAGCTCAAAGTGCTCATAAAAGCATTCTCCAATGCTCAGAGCAGAGACACTACAAAAACAAAAACAAAAACAAAAAACGGCGGGGGCGGGGGTGGAGGTCTCAGTGGTCAGTTTCCCTGTGTGGACAGTTGGCTTCGGCTCCCTCCCTTCCTCTGGAAGACTTCAGAAAGCATCCAGTGACCAGACCCAACAATAAGACCCTGAAGCCTCAAGGGGTCACCATCCTGGATGCCAGACAAGGGAGGGAATGCTTTTGTTTAGTAAGGCCCACAAAGGTGAGTGAAGGCCCAGAGAGAGGCCTCCAAGAAAGCAGCTGAGAAAGAGAGTAGACTGGGCTTGGTTGGTGCAGGGGAAACCTTGGAGTCAGGGGTCCCTGAATGGCCGTGCTGCAGACCTCACCTAGTGCCACCTCCTGTTCACAGCTCAGAGACGCCCTGTGGAGTTGGGTTTCTGGGTGCCACCACATGTCTTGGGAAGTAGAGGGAAAATGGGAAGACTGGAGGGAAAAAGGAAAGATGGAGGATGAGCAGGGCTTGGCATGGAATTGATGCTCACTCACCTTCCTGCAGCCCAGCCCTGACCCGGCTTGGAGTCCCAGAGCAAGGCTACACAGAGCTGAGGCCAGAGGACAAGCCCACGGCTCCCAAGCGGAGGTGACCTTGGGCTCAAGGCTTCTGGAACGGCAGGAAAGATCAGGGGAGGTCTGAGACCATGCACTCAAGTACCTCCAACCCCTGGAAACACTATAGATGACAGGTCAAGGACGACGGGCCACGAGTCAGAAACAGCGCCTGGAACCCTAGCTCAGGAAAATCGTGTGTGACAACAGTCACTGTCAGACCCCTCAGAGGGGGACAGTGCAGTAGCCGACGACAAGAGACCGAAAACCACCACAGGAAAACGGTGTCCTAATGCAGTATTTCCAGGACGGGGCTGGACAGGATAGAGCGGTTCCTTAGGACTGAGCCCGATTGGCACAGACCCACCAGCCTCCTGGGGCCAGGGGTGCACGCCGGCTCACTGGCTTCCCCCCGCCCCGGCAGGCATTCATAAACCGGTCCTGAGGGGCGGGCTCGAGGTGCGGGGGGCAGCTTCCCTCCTGCGCAGCCCCAGAAACCCCCAGAAACCTCCAGAAACCTCCAGAAACCTCCCGAAACCTCGCCCGCAGCTGGGTGTGGTCTGCACAAACTGGTTCTCGGAGGCCAAACCCTCAGTTCCTTTGTCTGTTCGCAGGAGGCAAGGAAAAGACTGGCTTTCTTTTTGCTGATCTCGAGAGCAAAGGGAATGGAGGCACTGCCTAACCAAGTCGAAACCTCAGTCACTCTGATTGGCGGGGTTAATGGAGGTAAGCAGGCGGCCTGATGGTTGAAAATGTGCAGATCATCCCCGTCTAACTTTCCAAAGAATGACATGAGTTGTTTTACAGAACTAGCAACAGGTTCTGGTCCCTGGTTGCGGCCATTATGAAAGTAGGTAGATGTTTCCCGAGCCCACAACTAGGCAGAATTACCACACGATCAATAATTCCCAGTCAGCACGCTGGGTGCTCTGCCCCGCAGGCGTGTGGGCTCTGGTGGTGGGGGTGGGGAGCCGACATTCAGACAAGAAAGGGTCGAAGTTCCTCCTTCAGCCAGTCTGGGGCCTCCCTCTTTCCTGGTCTTCCTGAAAGGGGGACATCGTTTTATTTTATTTTTTTTTAAATTTTATTTGTTTATTTGACAGAAAGAGAACAAGCAGGAAGAGCAGCAGGCTCCCCGCGGAGCAAAGAGCCCGATGCGGGGCTCGATCCCGGGACCCTGGAATCATGACCTGAGCAGGAAGCAGCCACTTAACCGACTGAGCCACCCAGGCGCCCCTGGGACATTGTTTTAAATTTGAAATCCCAGAGCCCCTTTAGCCAAGAAGCTCTCAAATCTTTTGTTAAAAGATGCAGAGCCCATCACCCAAATGGATACTTAAGAAAGATAAACAAGAAACCCATAAAAATGGTTACCTGTGCAGGATGGGTGGGGCGGGGGGAGAGGGGGGTGTGGGAGTAGGGGAGGGGGAGAAGCAAGACTCCTTTTTGTTTGACTTTGGAAGCACATACTATTTATTATGTGTTCTTCAAAAAAGTGAAGCTGTTTTTAAAGCTGGAAGGCCCGCTGGGGAAAGTGGCTGACGGCGGAGCAGCTCTGGCAGAAGGTGGTGGGCAGAGACCCATCTTCTATATTGTAGGGGGTGGGGAGGGGGACGAAAGCCCTGGGAGCTGGGCTCTGTCTCTGGGTCTTTCCGCAAGACATATTCAGACAGCGCTAAATATACTCCCCAGAAGACACAAAACACCCAATCCTTTTGAAAGATTTATCTTTAATTAAAAAATAAAAATTATCTTAACAGAATCCACTTGGCAGCTTCGGGGGTGGCAACTCAATAAAGCGAGAAAACCAAGGCTTCTCCGCTCTTGGGTCACCCGTCTTAGAATGGGTACAAAGGCACACGGGTCTTCAAACGAACTTTATTCAGAAACAACTCTAATAACGTAGAACTCGCTTCCCCCAACCCTTCTTTGCCCACCCTCACCGGCCCCACCCCACGCCACCCTACCCCCCCCCCAAAAAACAACAACCAAAAACATTAAATTCTCTTTTAAAACTACAGAAGTAAGTGCTGACTCAGCAAGGAGGCCAGGCCCCGGCCCAGGCTCCACCATGATCTCTCTGCTTTGAAGAGGGGCTGTGCAGGGCCTGGAGGGAGAGAGCCGGGGCAGTCCCCCCACTGCGCCAGCCCCGGGGTGGGCTCTGGTACCCAGCCCCACAGCCCTCGCCCCAGCAGGGGCAGGCAGTTCCAAGGCACTGTCTCCCTTCATCAAGGGCATCCCGTGGCTAAAGCAGCCTTTCAGGAAGAGAAAGGCCTAAGGCAAGCAAGTCTTCATCATATGCTTGTGATGAAAACCACTGAGACCCGTGGGGGTTGGGAGATGTGCGGATCTCTTCTCACCAAGATTACCGGGCTTCGGGCTTCAGGCTTCGGCAAGCGGAACTCTCTCTATTCTCCCTGGCTTCCCTTTTTCCATTCCTCCCCGTCTCCCCCTTCCCCCAAAAGAGTTTTTATTTTAGCTTGATGGTGGGGGTTCCGAAGAGGCTACTGGCAACTCCCGCGGCTGGGGCTGGCCTGGGGGCTCTGCCACCTCTAAGGGAACTTTGCATGCTTTTGATTCCTGTGTGTCACAGAGCTCCTCCTGTCCCTGGGAGGGTGCGAGGCACTCCTGGCTCTGGGCCTGGCTGTGCATCTTCTCTTCGGCTTCGATCTCTTCTGATGTGGGGATGGAGTTCTTCTTGGGACGACCTTTGGGTTTTGTGGGTGCTTCCTGTCCACCTTTAAGAACCTACGTGGGAGGAAAAAAACAGTCATTAAATCTAATAAATAACTCCCTCCCTCCACTTTCCCACTCCATAGTGTCTATATGGTTCCTTCCCAGCAGCGATAGTCTGGCAAAAGGTATTTTCAACCCATCACCTCTAGAGTATAAAGACATCTTTATTCTTTTTATTATCATCATTATTATGATGATTTTAGAGTGAAATTTTAAAGAAGATTTTATTTGCTTATTTGAAAGAGAGAAAGAGAGAGAGAACGTGTGCTAGCAGGAGTGGGGGATAGGCAGAGGGAGTGGGAGAGCAGACTCCCCATTGAGCAGAGAGCCCCATGTAGGGCTCGATCCCAGGACCCTGAGATCATGACCTGAGCCGAAGGCAGAGGCTTAACCCACTGAGCCACCCAGACGCCCCAAGACATGTTCATTCTTTAAACATTCAATGCACTTTCAGTGAGTATCACATATTTTGGCTTTAAATAAAATGACCATAAACACATTAAATAGTCCAACTTCAACAGTAAGGAAAGAAATAACAATTAAAATATTAAAGCAATATCTATCAAGTTGACAAGTTAAAAAGGCAGTATTTGTAGCAAGCAGGAAAATAAATACTCCAGTGTGGAAGTGTCATTGGTACAATCTTCTCAAAAGGGAATCTGAAAATTCAGGTCAAAAGTCTTCAGATGTGCATACTGGGACACAGAAATTCTACTGCTAATAATTTAGCCTAAATAAGTCATCAAAGACTGAGATAAAGACTGATCTGTAGAAAGGTTCATCAAAAAATTGGTTATAACAACAAAAACGGGAGGGGAATACTCCAAAGTTTTGGAGTTATCTAACCTCCAAATAATTGGATATTTGGGATATACTCTTTGGGATATATTTTGGGATAATTATTGTATATCCCAAACTCCAAATAATTGGATATTTGGGATAATTATTGTATATCCCAAAGAGAGAATACTTGATAACCATTACAATCATTATGTAGAATGTTTAATGACATGGGAAATATCATTAATATACTTTTGTGGAAAACAGGTTATAAACCGGCATAACCCAATCTGGAGGATGATCAGTTTGCAGTGTCAAGATCATGAAGAGTTTTTAAATTTTCTTTCTTTCTTTCTTTCTTTCTTTCTTTCTTTCTTTCTTTCTTTCTTTCTCTCTTCCTTCCTTCCTTCCTTCCTTCCTTCCTTCCTTCCTTCTCTATTTTTTTCATACAATGATCATGTGTATTTCTGTAATCAAAAAAAATGTTACAAGAGATACACAACTGAATAGTTCAAAGACAGAATAGAGAATAGTAAGTTCCAGCTAACTTCGAAAGTCCAATCTCTAAGTTAGTTAAATTCTTTTTTTTTTTTTTTTAGTTAGTTAAATTGTTACTCTGCTCCTTAGCAGCTGCATCTTTGGGAGGGTTCCTAAAAGACTGAGCCTCAGTTTCCTAGTTTAGGAAACTGAGATGATACCGCCTCTTCTCACGGATGACGAGGGTGACCAACAGATAAAACGTATATGAGAGAGCAAGAATTCCAGCAAAACTGACCTCCTACCCTCCTCACCTGGTGAACTCAGCTTGAAGGGTGCTCCTTTAGGGAGCCTTCCCTGACCTCCCAGGTCCACGCCAGAGGCCCCCCACCAAGTGCACAATGAGCTCTTCCCCTTCCTCCATTAGAGCACCTTTCACAAACCACTGTCCCTACATGGTTACTTGCCTGCCCCTCCCACTCTGCCGCCCCACACGGAGCTGGCATTCAACAACAGGTATTGAACATCGAACCTTTTCCCTGGAGGGGAAGAAAGATACAAAGCAAGCAAAGTAACAGGGCCCCAAATAGCCTTTGCTGATCTCAGTGGACTTGCACATTTATTATCCCAACGTGTGATGTCCACGAGAATAGTGTGACTTAACGAAGGGAGAACTTTAAAAAATACATGTCTGTTACTTTAGATTATCACAGAGAGTCCCTTCTTCTACTGGCTCTGAGCTCTGACTTGCTATCTTTGTGGCTTTCCTGGGCAAATAGTGAGAAGGGCTTCAGGAGGACCTGGATTAGCATGGATACTTAGGAGTGAAATGTATTTGTGCTACTTACAAAACCTGCTTAATCTTATTTTCTGTAGTTGAACAGAGGTTCCTTGAAGGTAAATCCTGCAACTTTCCCTTGCTTCCTGCTCCAGAAATCACTTTCAACTAACTCTACACAGTCACTAAATACTTATGGATTACATCTCTTTCTTTCAAGAGAGGCACTGGACCTCCGGGTGCTAAACTGCAGGAATGAAGGCAGTAACTCAATAAGCCGTAAGTTCTTGTTTTAAACAACTTTGTTGAGATAAAATTCACATACCATACTCTTCATCCATTCCTAGTTGACAACTGAGAGGTTTTTAGTACAGTCAGAATTATATGACTATCACCAGAATCCAATTTCAGAACATTTTCAGCACTCCCCAAAAGAAACCCCATTCCCATCAACAGCCACCTTGTATTTTGCCCCAGCCCCTGCCTCCCAACCCTAGGCAACCACTCATCTGCCTTCTGTCTCTACGGATTTGCCTGCTCTGGCCATTTCATATGAATTGAGTTACACGATATGTCATCCTTTGCGACTGGCTTCTTTTCGCTCAGCATGAGATGCTTTCAAGGGTCATCCATGCTGTAGCCTGTATCAATGCTTCGAATCCTTTTTATGGCCAACCAATAGCCGTTGTAGGAATAGATCACATTCCATTTACCCATTGGACAGACACGCGGGTTGCTGCGACCTTTCGGCTGTTAGGAACAGTGCTGCTGTGAAGAGGAATACAGAAACATCTGTTCACTTCTTTTGGGTGTATCCCTACAACTAGAATTGCTGGGTCATATGGTAACTCTGTTTTTTTGAGGACCTTCCAGATTGTTTGGTGAAGCGATGGCACCATGTTCCGACCAGTAGGCTATGAGGGTTCCAGTTCTCCAGATCCTCACCAAAACTTGACGGGCTGTCTTTCTGATTACAGCCACGCCAGAGGGAAGGCTGTGGTGCCCCCATGCTTGTGAGTTGCATTTCCCCGAGGACTGATGAAGGAGCATCTTTTCCTGTGCTTGTGGGCCAGCCATATATCTTCTTTAGACGGAGGTCTATCCAAATCCTTCGCCCATGTGAAAATTCGGTTATTGTATTATTATTGAGGCATAAGGGTTTTTTATACACATTCAGGATACAAGTCCATCATCAGATACAAGATTTGCAGAAGGATTCTCCCATTCTGTGTGTTGTCTCTCCTCTTTCTTGGTGATGTCCTTCACAGCACACAGGCTTTTAGTTCTGATGAAGTCCGATTTATTTTCTCTTTCGTTGCTTGGGCTTTGGTGCGCTTGGAGGGTTTTGCCGAATCCAAGGCTGCGAATATTTACTCTTAAATTTTCTTCTAAGAGTTTTAGGGTTTTAGCTTTTGCCTTTAGGTCTATGGTTCACTTTGAGTTACTTTTGGTATAAAGTGTGAGGAAACCCAGAAGCTCTTAATAAACATCTCCTTCTGCCCAGCCACTGCACTTTCCACATGCACAGCTAACAGCCAAATAGGAAGGGGACTCTAACAAGGTATAGATGCTGACAGAATCCACCTCTGGGGAGAAGGCGTCCCTATATTCCTTTTCACTTAAGTCAGCATCTGATCTTTATTTCAGTCTGAGTTCAGGCTGTTGAAAGTGCCCAGATGTGCCAAGCTGAAATTTACGTGTCGAAAGCAGCTCCACTTGGTATGAAAGAGGTTATACAAAATTAAGTTGCTCCATATAGTAATCAAGTTATAAAAGGGCAGGTCTAAGGAAGCCACCTAATTGGCAAAAGAAAGTCCAGCCCAGCAATTAGAGAACACCACCCACACAGCTTGGATAAACCCCACCTGGCTGTTTTCCTACCACACAGAAAAAAAAAAAAAATCAAAACAATCAGACCATTTTCTAAATGGAATAAAACATTCCAGTGCAAGCAATAATTAGGAGATAACTACCCTCTTGGCTGCTTCCCGCACTCGACCTCTGGCCCCTTGCCTTCCAGCACACCTGAGACATGCAATTATCTCACAGCCACCCCGTGCCAGGAGCCTCGTGTTCTCATGCACCCCCGTGGCCCTCCTCCCAGGGTCCCTCCTGCCCAATTATTCCCAAAGCCAGTTTAGTCCCCTTGGTGGGGGGAGTCCAGGCAACCCACCGCATCTGAGGTCACACGCCTCTCTGAAAAACAGCTAGACACCACCTACTTCTATTAGTTGTGTTTGCTGCTAGCCGCAGGTTGCCCCCACCCCCCAAACCCTTCAACTAGATATTCAAATGTTTTGTGGCTGAAGATGTCAGGACAGGCCTGTTTCCTTCCCAAGGCGCTAGGGTGGGAGAGAGGCAGTTAGAAGGCAGAGCGCAGACGGTGAGCGCAGGCAGGAGCCCTCTGCCTCCCCCATTACTCAGACAGGAAACCGAGCAGGGGGAGTGAGTCTGCCGCAGTCCAAGAGCAAGCCAAGGGCAGGGCTGGGATTTGAACAAGCAGCCCTGCCCACTTGAATCTAACGCTCTTACCAGCACCTCATTGTGCATAACGCGCGAGGGATACGTCAAACGTGCCTCTGTGATTTCGGACTCTAATACTGCTCTGTCGTTCCCCCGTCTCCCCGCAGACCCTGGGTCACGGACGACTTCCCCAGGGGTGCTTTCTGCCCCTCTTTCTCTGCCCCTTTTTCATCTGCAGCTCTCTGGAGCAGGGAGAGTTGTATCCACTGATGACCACTTCCATGAAGCTGAGAAGCAAGTTGGGATTCCCTGGCACAAATGTCTTGCCTGCACCCTGCTAGGCAGCCTTTCCCTGCCTGAAGATGCCATGGCCCACGTGCTAAGGCACTGAGTGGGAGTGGGCCTGGCAAACAGCCAGGATTGCTCTCATCTGGAAGAAAGGTTCGGGGCCCCAGGAACCTGTAGAATTCATTTTCCACTTATATGTCCTATGGCCTCCCAAACTGTGGATTCCCTGGAGATGTGAATTACATGGCTAAATAAATAATAATAATGATAATGAAGAAGGAGGAGGAGGGAGAGGAAGGGGAGGAGGGCAGCTAACACTTCTCAGCTGAGTTCTATGCAGGAAGCACTGTTAGCAGGCTCCCAGAGGGATGAACTCAGCACCACAAGCCCTACGTATGTATGAGCCGACAAGGTACGTATGTATGAGGCATTTTACTCATAAGTAAGGTTAAGTAACCTGCTGAAGATCACGTAGATAGTAGCCATCTCATGGAATTATTGACTATCTGGAGATCTGCAGCGCCAAAGAAGGGGACAGCGCCTGCTCTGTGGCCCACCCGATCCTGTGCGCGGGACAGGAGGCTGGTATCCATGTGGATCCTCTCACCGAACTGGGTTTTAGAGCTGAAAGAGATCCCTGAATGATGAGGCACTTTCCGCCTGTTGCAAAACTCTGGGTCCTCCTAGAGCTCAAGCCAAACAGAAATGGAATAGAGGGTGAGCGTCCCATCTCGTGTGCAAGATGAAATTTACCCAACCCGCTAGAGGTTACCAATGCTGACCGGTAAGAACTAGTCTGAGATGCTATCTGGCCTCTGGCAGCGCTCTCCTGGGCCGCCGTGTGAGTAACTCTTGAGAACCTAGTGCTAATCTTTTTCCAGTTCCAATTAGGTGACTAGCCTTGAGACATCTTTATTACCCAATTAGCTTTTTCTTTTCCTCCCAGTACATGAAGAGATCGCCTTGAAAGAGCTCTACCAGGAAAACATATGAGGCAATCAGGATCCGGACAATGCCTCGCTGTCCTGGGGAGTCAGAATTCAGACCCGCGATGGAACCGCCACCCTCCCCTTTGTAGCTCTGGCCATTCTGAAGTCATTCAAAAAGTCCCGGGTCCTCTAGCTCCTGCTTTCTGCCCGTGACGCCCTCCCCACCTTTGCTCGGCCCTCTTCTTTTCATCTGCCGAAACCCATTTAGACGGCATCTCCTCCTCCATGAAGCCCTCCCTTTCTCTATCCTGATTCGGAACCCAGTAAAGTCCACTGTGGCCCTGAACCTTCTGAATAATTACTAGTTTCGTGGGTCGATCTCCTCCCACCTGATGGGGTACTTTTTTCTCATTTTATTTTGTAATGGACAGGTTCGTGACTTATCTTGGCATCCCCGTGGCCCGGTGCTCCATTCCTAGGCACATTTAACTGCTAGAGTGGACACAGAGCTTGGCACTCCTGCCTCTCCTGAAGGGACCTGGATTTGGATGGCCCGTGGAATGCTCTCTGAGGTTAACTCTCTGACTGACTTCCATTTTGCTTTCTGTGACATGGCTGACCTTCAGTAACCAGCTCGCACTTGTGCCGGCAGCCCCGTGGCTGGTGAACAACAGGTGACGTCAGAGGCGAAGGCGCACGCTCGTCCCACAGGCATCGGGCGGAGCTGGCGGGGATGGCAGGCTGTCAATTCCTTAATCATCTGACTCACGAAGAGATCGCTGATAACCGATTTCAACAATGCCTCTGCCACTCAGGAGACATTGATTTCGATGATGATGATTGACGAGGAAGGAGGTGGGTGGCAGACTTGCCCAAAATCAGCCGGGGAGGGACAGGCCTGGGAACCCAGCCCAGAGTTTCTAACTCCCAGATCTGGTTCTTTCCGAGATCAGTTCCCCAGGAGATTTCTGCCATCATCATCTTCTTTTTTCTTTCTTTCCCTTTTTTTTTTTTTTAGATTTTATTTTTTTGTCAGAGAGAGAGAGAGAGAAAGAGCAAGCTAGCACGAGTGCACGCACAAACAGGAGGAGCAGCAGGCAGAGGGAGAAGCAGGCTTCCCATTGAGCAAGGAGCCCGATGCGGGGCTTGATCCTAGAACCCCGAGATCATGACCTGAGCCTAAGGCAGATGCTTAACCCACTGGACCACCTAAGCACTCCTCCACCATTGTTTTCATGTGCCTGTAGCATTCTCGAGGTTTTGGAAAGACAACATATTTAATCAAATCTCATTTATCCTTCAACTTCTCCCTACACCCTTCTCAAATACCCGTCCCTTGAACACTTCTGGGCTTATATACCTGCAATAATTACCATTCACCATCATGTGCTCCCTGGCTGCTTTCTGGACCTTGACTCGCCCACGAGATCACAAATGCCATGAAGGCAGGCGTACATCTTATTTCATTACTTCCTAACCGTGCCTAGGATAAGGCACCATTCACAAGAGATGCTAAGACACACGGGTGGATTCATCCAGGATATGTGTGTTGGTACTGACATCTCAGCCTCATTTTGCAAGCCCTCCGGGAGCCACGCCACTTCCCACTGAACATCCCTCCCTCTCAGGCTCAGGCCCCCTCAGAGGAAATGATGAGATTTGCCCAGGAATTCCCTTCAGGGAATACAATAAATGCTGCCTTGCTGGCTTTTTTCCCCTGTTAATAATTAATTTACAAAGTATTTTTCTCAGGCGACAGCAAGGATGAAAAAAATTATTGGGCAAAAGCACAAAATTGAGAAAATGTCTCCCTATCTATTAGCTATTAAAAATATCTATTGACTCACCTATTTTCCTGAAAACTAGGGGCCAGAGAAGGACCTCAGTTTTAGTAACTGTAAAAAAAAAAAAAAATCATATTCCAGACCTTGAACACCAGGAAAGACGCCTTGTGGCCAGATGGGTTTGCAAATGAGAGTGTCCTCCAAGAGGGTCTGGACCACCTGGTCCGCACAAGAGGAGAAAGGGCCAGTAAGGTTTAGTGAGGGTGTGAGGGTGTGAGGTACACCCAGGTCATGGGCCATGGGTGTACCTGGTCTCTCCAGAAAACCAGCTGCTTCCTGTCCTCTTCTCCCGGTCTTTGACCTTTTCCCTTATGGTTTACAAAACTGGCAATGAAACACACAATCACTTTGGAAAATCTGGATTTAACAGATTATTCACATTTGCTCTTTTTTAAGAAAAAGTGAACTCTGATGAAGCCGAGTCCCTCAAAATATGGAGATGTCTATTTGTTTTTTTGTTTGTTTGTTTGTTTGTTGTTTTTAGCAAGGGATGTTTATGCTCATAGGTCCATTTAGAAACCAAAGACAGAATGATTCATTAGCTAGGTAGTAAAGCACCATTAGGAAAACCACGATACCCTGCACACCAGGGGAACCTGGGAGCTTGCAAACACACGCATCCCCAGCCCTGTCACAGACCTCTGCCCTCAGGATCCGGGGAGGGCCTAGACTTCTGCATTTTTACCTGCAATCCAGGTTCCTCTGACACCCACTGAAGCTGGACAATCCCTACATTCCAGCACACACAGCCCAGGAACAGATGTGCCCTATATGTCATTATAAACAAAGAGTCCTGACTTCTATTCTTAGCTCCTGGTGGGAGGGGGAAGGAAGTTCTTTGAAAAGGCTAGCAGGTGGGGTGAAAACCAGCAACTGAGAAGCTTGTGGGCTTTCTTTTATTTCCAAGGAAACTGAAAAAGAATATCCTTATGGTCAGGAAATCCAGATCAGGAGGTATGGCTTATCTGACCGTCCCAATGACCTCCCTCCCATTATAAAAGGCCTTCCACTTCTGGCACCCAAACCACCAATGGTCCCTCATGCCTTCTTCCCACACCTGCAGTAAGAGTTTTCCCCATCATGATGGGTACACGGTGAGACTCACTCTCTTCTTCCTTACCATTTTCTTCCACTTCATCCTGCGGTTCTGATACCAAGTCTTCACCTGCAGTTGAGTGAGTCCCAGAGACTGGGCCAAGTCCAACCTAGAAGGTGTGAGATACAAAGGAAGGATGAGGAAGGAGGAAAGGGGCAGAAGGGATGGGGTCCTGTGGACTAGCTCCAGGCACAGCTATCAGAGTGTGGACTTCCCCCATTAAACCAGTTGTTCCCGAAAGAGCTGTATTTTCCTTCCTAGTATCTCATGGATGAAACTCTGGGGACCTAAGAAACAGACGCCTACAACGCAAGGATACCTGGGGCCATCATCCTGGAAACATCCACTGTCTGCCCTGGACCCAAACAGGATTTCTCAGCCTTGATCGCAAAGTCCTCTTTCTGACCTGACAGAGTCTTTATGGGGATCCTGTACAAAATGAGGACTCTGCCCCCAAATCCAAACTGGAAAGGAAAAGTAAAGACCTGTCATCCTTGTCAAAATCCTGCTCATCACCCCAGACACAGTGCAAACCCCCCTTCCTGCAGGGGGGCCTCCCCAGCCCCACAACACCTCCCACAGCTTCTGCCCCCTGGACCTTCCCACTGGTCAGCCATCACCCAGGGGGCTCCACGTTCTCAAGGGTTCTGTTTCCCACGAGTGCTTTCTGTCTCCCTGATTCAACTGCAAGGGCTTCTTTTCTGTCCGCAGATATGCCTCTCAGGTTCTCAATCCAGACCGAGGGCTCAAAAATACTTTCTGATGGATGGATTCATCCATCGTAGCTGCCCTAAACTGTGATAATTTGGGTTCCAAAAGAAGCATTCAATCCATAGCCCCTCCTGCTTCCCATCTGACTGCTGACCGTGGTTCTGCATTCTCTGCAGTCTTCTGCGAAGTCCTGAATGTCCAAGCCACTCCTAGGAAGCGTGAGGTTGGGAGCTACTTCCAACGACACAGCAACGATCTCCGGGGAACCACGGCGGCATCCCAGCCCCCAGCCCAGCCCCCAACCTATGCTGTCCTATTTATTCCTTCCACGACGCTGTGGAGTAGGTATAATTATTCTCATTTTATGAGAGATCCAAAGTTTGGAAGAGATTAGAACCTCTCGGTAACCATGGCCAAATCCTGTTTGTTGCCTGTTTTTGTAAATAAAGTTCTTATTGGCACACGGTCTTATCTGCGTACCATCCACGGCTGCTTTCCTGCTCCAGGCTCGGAGGCGAGTGGTTGTGACAGAGACTGAAATGATTTTCCCTCTGGTCTTGTACAAGAAAAACTTCGCTGACCCCTGGGAGATGATCCCAGAGTGAGAAGTGGAGCTAGGATGAGAACCTACTTACGTCTGGCTTGTATGCCTCCTCCTATATGGGGCTCCCCTCCACCCACCATGTCTTTACACAAGCTTGATCTGTCCAAGGGAAGCTTCTGCTCAAAGCTTTTGAGGAGAAAATGCAAACAACCCAACTGAAACATATTAAATGAGAAAGAGAGCCAGGCTTCCAAACTCAGTCCTCAAGACTGCAACTACGGACCAATGTTAAGAACCCCAGCTGCTACCTGTAGAGCACCAACAGGGAGGACCCCCTCCTTGAGCCAACATTAGCGGTCTCCCCGTCACTTTTAGAGCAGCAACCTGGGCCAGGCACCCTTGCTACAGGGAGCGGAGGTCACCACTTTCGAAGTCCTAGGTTTCTGAACATTACAGTCTGTGGCTCTGAGCTTCCTGATGTCATACAAACCTTCCAAGCCGCAAGCCTGAGCCACGGGGACTCCCAGGTACACGTTCTCGGCCGCGACTTTCTTTCCCCAACATCTCACCGTGAGCAAGACCGGTATCAACAAGTGGGTATCGCAACGAAGGTTCCAGGTGCCACTTGCTGCCACTGCTGTCACTGCAGCTGCCCAGCCCCCCTGCTCTGACCAGAGGGCACGACTGAAATCCCCAATAATAAAAACACAGGGCACCTGAGTGGCTCAGTCGTTAAGCGTCTGCCTTCAGCTAAGGTCATGATCACAGGGTCCTGGGATCAAGCTCCACATCAGGCTCCCTGCTCAGCGGGAAGCCTGCTTCCCCCTTCCCCTCCCCCTGCTTGTGCTCCTTCTTTCCCTGTGTCTCTCTCTGCCAAATAAATAAATAAAATCTTTAAAAAAAAAAAAAGTCTTCCTTCCAAAAAATCCTCAGAACCTGTCTCACATCGGCAATTCCCATATATCTGGTTGTCCCAGGAAAAGGGCGACTGGAAGCTAACAGTTTTATTGAAAGTGATTAACAGACCAAAGCTAGTAAATTCCCCGCGCCAACAGCACTCAGCCCTCCCCACTAATGAAGCACTGTTTCCCAAGCAGCCCTTCATTAGGAACCAAAAACCCAGGGGGCTGTCCCACAGGCTTCTGGTCTCCCAGGCTCCCACCGCGCCTGGGCCGCCGGTTCACCTGAGGCCATCAGGTGCATGAGTCAATGGCAGGCTCAGTTCACGGCTCTGCGTTAGCAAATGGTATTAGCTCACTTGGGAAAAATGCACCCCTGACTCACTCTGGCTATAGAAAGGCGCTTCACTGTCATCGGCTTTCTCTCATTACCTGCCACCGTTACAAATTCTCACTTCCCTGCCTATTCGCTTAAATGGGGTCACCTAGGAAACTGGAGAAACAAACAAAAGGGAAGAGGGAGAAAGCTGTGGGAGGAGGCAGTGCTCATGGCCCTGGTCACGTAGGGAGGTGAGGAACACGGGAGAGGGCGGGTGAAGGCAGCAGCTGCCATGTCAGCCAGATGGTGTCCTTCTCCCCAGGCAAGTGAATCAGTCCTGCGTAGGTCACCTGAGAGGTGCCCGGGCAGGTATCAGGAAGTCCGGGGAGCTTGAGGAGGAATAAACCTTTCTGTTAAAATGTTCTCTGACTTCCAGAAAATAAGCCTAACCTTTTACCCATGCTTGTTGAAGCCCTTTCCGTATTACTACCACATTAAGTCATTAAAAATGGCGCCCACCTCCACTGGCTGCCTGGCTTCCCGGGGCTCTCCATTACCTGCTGAGGCCACCAAAATACCTGCTGATAACTGGGGATCCCTTCCGTCACTCCCCAACTCAGCTGCATCTCCACTGTCTGGCCAAAGGCTCCCCAGAGGTTCATGTCCCAACAGGACTCACTCTTTCCCCCACCAAACCCACTCTGTCCTCTGCCTTGCAGCTTCGGTCGTCGTGGTATCCCGGTCTACTCGGTGACCCAACCCAGGAGGCGTGGACTTCCCAGCTCTCTCTTCCCTTCCCATTGCCAGTGTCAAGTCTGTCCATGCCACCTTCAAAACTGTGCTCCAATCTCTTCCCCTTTCTCCCCACTGTCACCACCTTAATTCAGGCCTTCAGTGACTATCCCTGGACTTCCTCCCACTCCCCTGCTCCATGGCTTCCCTCTCCAATCAACCATTTAGAGTACCACCAAGGCGAGGAGTCTAAAAGGTAAATCTGGCCACATCCCTTCCTACTCTTAGTGGCTGCTCATGAAGACGAAGTCGGCATTCTTCCGCCAAGCATGTGAACCTTCCCACCTATGGCCTCCTCTCCTGCCACACTCCCATTTGCACCTTAGCCTGGAGATATCCCGAACTCTAGCAGTTCCCTCAGTGTGCCCAGTGAGCCGTGCTTTGGTGCCTCTGTGGGCTGTTCCCTCTGGGCCATTCCTCATTAAGAAGAGTCAAAGCTTTTCTTAAATGTTGCCTCCTCCGAGATGCCTTCCTGAACCCCATCTCACACAGTGATATCTCAGTGATATCTCTGGGCTCCGCCAGCCCTTGGTAACATACAGGACCCGTGCCCTATGTTGTGGGAACTTGTTGTCCCATCCTTCCCTAGGATCTCCTGCAGAGCAGGACTCTTGTCTCCTAATTTCTGGATGCACAGGCTCTGACACCGTGCCCAGCCCCCGGCAAACCCCCAGCACCCACCTGATGGGGGCTCATTTAAGTGAATCAATAGACAGATACCCTTCAGTCAGGGATCTGTACACTCCTCTCTCACTTAAATTTGTGTCAAACAGCTACTAACTAGCTTAAGAGATGCATTTGAGTTTCCTTCCCTTTCTCTTTAATGGGACTAGGATCAAACCTAATACAGACAAGGAAGTGAGTGAAAGAACAGAAAAAGGACCTGGAAAATCCTCCCAGTAAACAGGATCACGTATTAGCTCAGCCCTCTCCAGAGCCCTAGAGTGAGTCTGCAAGAACAAGGTAAGACATACATTCTTGCATATTCTGCAGTTAAGATACTAAATTAAAGAAATGAGGTGAGATTTAAGGCCTCTGAATAAATCAGGGGGTCACAGTCCCCTCATCTGGATTTCAAAAGGGTTTTTTTTTAAAGATTTTATTTAGTTATTTGACAGAGAGAGAGAGAAATCACAAGTAGGCAGAGAGGCAGGCAGAGACAGAGGGGGAAGCAGGCTCCCTGCTGAGCAGAGAGCCCAATTTGGGGCTCGATCCCAGGACCCTAGGATCATGACCTAAGCCGAAGGCAGGGGCTTAACTCACTGAGCCACCCAGGACCCCTCAAAAGGGTTTAAAGAAGGAACCCACATCCGGGTCTGCTCATCTCTCACCCAAGTGGTTCTGACTTCTGACTTAATATCCATCAAATTGAGCCGGGCATCTAGCAGCTCCTGAAGCAAATCCATCCAGGCCTTCCCAGTAAAGGGCCAGGCCCGCAGCCTGAGTCAGCTGGGAGCTGGAGGGTGGGGAGAAGCCCGAGAAGGTCACGGGTCCCCATCCCACAGCTAACCCCACTGCAGCTGAGCCTACGGGTAAGTGGCTTTAAAAACCAAACCTGTTTGCCAGCTCAGAGCTGGGCAACCCATTCACTAAGCTTGACTTTGCTTCTCATACTGGAGTAGTTAAGTTAAATGTGGGGATACAGCCGGGGCTTGAGGGTGATGGGCGCCGCTGGGCTGGGTGCTGTCCAACAGCCTGCGACGTGCACCAAGGGCGAGACTCCTGCCATCGTGTGGAACCTCTCTTTCAAACAGTCCTTGTGGCCTTCCGTCCTGCCCCGAGAGCAAAAGGTGTCTCCCCTCCTCGAGGGCCTTCGCTGCGGGCAGTCCCCTCTCCAATTCTCACCTGTCCGGGGTGGACAAGTACTTCTGCTTCTGGAACTTCTTCTCCAGGCCCATGAGCTGCAGCTCCGTGAAGATGGTACGGCTTCGGCGGGGCTTCTTCTGCCGCGGCGTAGGCTGCTCCGTCTCCGACTCGCTGCTGCCCAGAGCCTCACCCCCTGGGGCCTCGGCGGTCGAGGCCTCCGAGGTTGGGTGGCAGGACAAGGCCTGGGCAGCTCCCGGGGGGGCAGGGACCAGGTGGGAGATGACCGCGGGCTGCCGGGTGATCACGGAGAGAAGGGGGTATGCCCGAAGGGAAGCGGGGCCTGGAAGACAAACAGGGTGCCAGGTCATGAGAGGAGCCGGGATGGAAGGGAGCTACAGCCCCCCAGAGGGCCCCTCGCCCATGCCCGTCTGATGGGTGGGGCCTCCTGATCCTAAGGAGGTAGAATGGAAGAAGGGGAAGAAGACCTAGAACTGCTCGGTGGGCAGGTGAGCTTTGCTCAGCCCGAGGTGTGAGAACATTCGAGTTCCCCGCAGCCAAGAGGCTCCTGCAACTCCTTTGGTTTTGAGTGGGCATGTCCCCGCCCCTCTCTTTGAAACCCCTAGATTCTGGTTTCAGAGATAGGGGTCAATGGTCTGAGCAGATGAAAAGAAGTCCTCAGAAAAAGCTAGAAACACATAATGAAGGATACAGAAGAGCTTTGTAATATACAAACTGCCTGAAAACCCGCTCTGCTCTTTATAAAAATGCATAGTTGCAACTATGAACTCCTCCTGAGAGGTCTCCAGACCTTGAATCCTGACATTTTTCTGAGCTGGAAGGAAGCTTAAAGGTGATTTAATTCAACTTCTTCATTCCAGAGACAAGACTGAGTGAAAGGCTAAGTGACTTGCCCAAGATCACAGAGGCAGGAGCAAGAGGATCCCAGAGTCAAACCAAGGTCTTCTGGCCTAGCGTCCAGAGCTCTCATCACATCAGGAATCACAGGGATACATCATTCACAGGAGGGGTGGAGGGCGAATGGAAACGGAATTTATCTCACACGAAAACTCAGCTCCATTCCGACCTGCTGCCTCCAGCACTGCGTGAAGGCCTGCCGGGCTGGGTCAGGGCTTGGCTGGGGAAAGGGAGCCTGGGGGGTTGACGGCCGACGTCTGCCGTGGGCATTTGCAGGGGTGTATGGTGGCATGTAGGCGAGTTACGTGCCACTCCTGCCTTAGGAATTTCTAGGCAGAAGTACTTTTCTGTCCAAGAAGCTGTTATGTCTTTAAAGTTCGAGTACAAGAGCTCTTCCTTTTCATTATTCGATAGAATTGTGCTTAAAATGTCATGATCCTTACCCATCTAAGTCATTTTATCTCTCTGGGCCTCACCCTTGCCGTCCACATAGCGAGTAAAAGTAATTTTAAGGAATTCTTCAAACCCTGATATACTGATGCTATAAAAGTGCCTCTCATCCCAAGCCCACCTTGACCCCTGATGAAAGATAGAGAAGACTCAGGGGTCACCCTTCAGGACTCAGCCCAGCTCTGGCAGCTCAGATGTGAGCCAACCAACGATCCCACTAGCTCTGGGTTAAAACCAACCCATGTCACAGAAACACGCGGGGGCTACTTGGGCTGTAGTACCTCCTCTGGATTGGCATTTGTCTTCTTAGTCATTCCCGTGCTTCTGTTTTGGGCCCCAGTCATAGTTATTCCAACAGATAGCTTCTCTTGTTCCTTGAGCCCTTTTCATAAGGCCCCGTACAAACCACAGACTTGTTAAATAGTAAATCACCAATGGCTATACCTTCCATTAACTCTCCAGCCAGTGCTAACCCTTGAGGTTTTGTGTTGTGGATTCTTTTTGAGGGAAAAAAAAAATCATCTGGGAATGAATTACAGCAAGAAAATGAGGACACCCAGGCCTGTGGTTTCGGATCTCCCAGGACACATTATGAAGTATGTCATTTCGTGAAAACAGTAAGCTTCTTTGCAGGTACGATGTCATTCTCATCTCGATTCACTTGATTCCTTAAATTCTGACATTTCTTTTTAAAAGGAATTCCCTTTATGAAACAGGCTAATTTAGAATCCAGAAGCTTAGGAGCTTAGTATAAGAAGTGGCCCGGTTATCTACCTGTCCATAAGGTTTTCAATCACCAGAGTTTCGGCTTTCTCTTATGTAAGAGAGTAAAACTTTCTTCTCCCTAACATTAAAAAAAATATTTGGGACATGGGGTAATATCTGATGTCGCCCAGGATATGGGGAAATGGGCCCTCATATATTGTTGGTGAGATTGTAAAATGGTATAGTCTTTAGAAGGACAAACTAAGTAGTACCTCTCAAAGTACTGACCAGGCAATTCTATAATTTGAGACCAATTTTCCCATATGCACAAAGATTTATGGACAAGTATATTCACTGCAGCCTTGATTATAATAGTGAAACAGGGAAAACAACCCACATATCAACAGGAAAATGATTAAATAAATTGCGATACACCTATAGTATGAACTATAATGTAAGCACTAAAAAGACCTATATAAATATATAGATTAAATATAAACATATAGACCTATATAAATATATAGATTACATTATATAGGAAAAAATAAACTAAAATGGAAAAATTTCTAAAGAAAATTATTGAGTGGAAATAAAGGTATTTCCATACAAAGGTATGGAACACTTTATGTTCCATTAAAAAAAAACTGGATGTGTGTCTGCATTCATAAATACACTGTTTTTAAGCCCAGGAAGTTAGTCACCAAACTATTAACAGTGATTACCTCCAGAGAAAGTATGGGAATGAAGTAGGGCGAAAAGTAGTCTACATGTATTACTCTAATCCTGTATTCAATCCCATCATAAATGTTTATTGAGCATCTACTATGGGCTGTACTCTCTTCTAGAAGTTGGGGATAGAGCTGTGACTAACATCATATCCCACCTTCAGGAAGCTTACATTTCAGTAGGGAAGGTAGATAGCAAACAAACAAACAAATATATGATGCCAGGTAGTGATAAATTCTGTGAAGAAAAACGTAGCCAATTGTGAAGACGGAGGAGGGAAGAAAGGGGGCAGGTATTTCCGAGAGGGGAGGCAAGGCAAGGCAAGGCAAGGAAGAGATAACAGTTCTAGCAGATGGGTGACTCAGTGAGAAGAGTACCCGGGGGGGGGGGGGGCGGGCAGAGAACCAACTCAAGCAAAGACCTAAAGTGGGAATGGGCTTGTGTTCAAAGAGTAGCAAAAAGGCAGAGTGAGCAGCGCGGGGTGGGGAGAGGGAGGTCACAGGAAATAAAAATTTGGAGAAATATGCTGTAGTCAGATCACGTAGGGTCTTGAAGGCCAGGACAAAAAGTTTGGATTTTCTTCAGAATGTGGTAAGAGCATTGGCGAGATCTGAGCTGGAGAAGGATGTGATGTACTTTCTGTCCTGAGGATCCCCGTGGCTGCTGTGGGGGGCCTGACCCCAGGGGTGAGTGTGAAGGCAGAGAAGTAAGCTGGGAGGCAAGGCCGCCTTCTAGACCAGGCACCACCATGGCAGGAGCCAGCCAGGGAGCAGTTGCCTAGTGAGAGGTGGTCCATTCAGCGTGTGCTTTACAGGGAGGGGTGGAAGAGCCTGAGGGACGTTCAATGTCATGTCTGTGCTACTGAGAGAGCTGCCATGTCAGGTCTGGGATTCTGGCCTTGGCGCATATAAGAATGACGGTGCCATTTGCTAAGAAGGGAAAGACAAGGCAAAGAGCAGACCAAGAATTCTGTTTTATTTTTTATTTTTGTTTTTTAAAGATTTTATTTATTTATTTTGAGAGAGAGAGAGCGAGAGAGCACATGTAGGGGGAGGGGCAGAGGCAGAGGGAGAAGCAGGCTCCCCGCTGAGCAAGGAGCCGGACATGGGACTCGATTCCAGGACCCTGGGATCATGACCTGAGCTGAAGGCAGACGCATGACCGAATAAGTCACCTGGGCGTCCCCAAGATTTCTATGTTAGACAAGCTTCTGTTAGACACAATAGACAGCTACATGTACCAGTCTAGAGTTCAGAGAAGAGCTTAGGTTGGAGACACAACCTTGACTCCCGGGAGCACATGTGGTACATAGAACCACAGGATTAAATGACATCACCTAGAGAGCCAGTAGAATAAAGAAATAAGAAGATCCAAGGATGGAGCCCTGGGGTACATCAACATCTGAGGTCATAAAAAGAAAGAGGAGCCCATCAAAGGGACCAAGGAAAGGGAACACAGAAGCAGTAAGAAACCACTACCCCATGGTATCCCAACCCCTAGATGATCCTTCTGCAGTACAGCTGACCTCTGAGCAACAGGGGGTTAGAGGGACTGACACAGCAGTTGAAAATCCGTGTATAAATTCTGACTCCCCAAAAACATAACTGCTAATAGCCTGCCACTGACCAGGAGCCTTACTGATAAACAGTTAACACATATTTTGTATGTTATGTGTATTATATACTGTATTCTTACAGTGAAGTAAGCTAGAGAAAAGAAATGTTATTAAGAAAATTGCAAGAAAAAGAAAATACATTGGCAGTACTGTACTCTATTTATTGAAAAAAATCTGCAGCTGCGTGGACCATGCAGTTGAAATTCATATTATTCAAGGGTTACCTGTATTTAGATTTTACTACAACACATATTATTTTTCTAACTTAAAAAAGGAAGAGTAGTTAGACTAAATGAACTTCAGTTTTGTTCTCCTTGTAAAGTTTTAGTATACATCCAATTTGTCAAAAAAGAATTTTCATGCCCATAAGTAGTTAAACTTTCTTCTAAAAAGCTGGGCCAAACAAACAAAAAACCTCAACAACCTAGAAATCTCAGCAGTGGAGTATAAATTATGTTTGGTTTTTATGACACTGCTAGTAAAACAAATACTGTGTGTTCTGAGCAAAGGGGACTCTCTCTCAGCCACTCCTGAGCTGGTGAGTCTAAGGAATTTTCTCCTTTCGTGATAGAAGATGTTTGAGTTCTTGCACTAGACAGAATCACATCCTTTTAAAATAAAAACTCTATAATGTGAAGAAATGATGGTCTTTAACAAGTGGTCCTGGAATGATTGGATATCTACATGCAAAAAAAAAAATGGGAACCTAGAACTCATAACTTATTTTAAAAATCAACCGAAAATGGACATAGATCCAAAAGTAAATACAAACTTATAAAACTTTTAGAAGAAAACATAGGAGAAAAATCTTTGTGACTGGGTTAGGCAGGGAATTCTTAGCTATGACACCCAAGGAATGTCAGTCACATTAAGGAAAAAGGTGAAAAGCTGGTCTCCAATGAAAGTAACAACTTTTCCTTAGCGAAAGATATTAAGAAAATGGAAATATAAGCTACAGACAGGGAAGAAGTATTTGCAAATCATACACCTGACAAATGATTTGTACCCAGAATATATAAAAAAAAACACCAAAAAACAAAGTTCAGCAATTTAAAAAATCACTCAGTATGAAAATGAAGTGTTTTTTTGTTTTGTTTTTGTTTTTTAAAATTATTTATTTATTTGTCAGAGGGAGAAAGGGAAAGCACAAGCAGGGGGAGCAGCAGGCTCTCCACCAAGCAAGAAGCCCAATGTGGAACTCGATCCCAGGATCCCTGGGATCATGACCTGAGCCAAGGGCAGACGCTTAACTGAGCCACCCAAGCATCCCTGAACAAAAGTTTCGAGCAGATACTTCACTGAAGTGGATACATAGACAGTGTATAAGTACATGGAAAGATGCTCAGCATGATTAGCCATTAAGGAAATGTATATTAAAACTACAAGGGGCAGCTGGATGGCTAGTCAGTTAAGTGGCCGGCTCTTGATTTAGGCTCAGGTCATGATCTCAGGGTTCTGGGATCAAGCCCTGCATGGGGCTCCACACTCAGTGTGGAATCTGCTCGAGATTCTCTCTCTCTCCCTCTGCCCCTCCCCTCACATAAAAACCTATGTGCAAATGTTTATAGTGGCATTATTAGTCATTATCAGAAACTAGACACAATCCAAACAGCCCTCCACTGGGATGGAGGGACAAACTGTGGGATATACATCCAATGGAATCATGGAATACTATTCAGGAATAATAAGGGAACAAATTATTGATACACACAGCATCATGGATGAATTTCAAATGCATTACGCTAAGTGAATGAAGCAGACTCAAAAGCTATAGAATTCCATTTACAAGACATTCTGGAGAAGGCAAAGCTCGAGATGGAGAAGACACCTAGAAATCAGTGGATTCCAGAGATTAAGGGTGGAGGAAGAACTTGACTATAAAGAGGCAACACAAGATAATTGGGGGTGACAAGCCTGGGTTGTTTTTTATTATTATTTTTATTATTATTAAAGTGCAGTTGACATACAATGTGACATGAGTTTCAGGTGTACAACATAGTGTTTGGCAAAGTATTTCACCTGACACTACCCCTCTCACCACAAATGTAGCTACCATCTGGTGACATGACTGGTTTGTATCTTGACTGTGGTTCTGGGTTAGACAATTTGATGCATCTGTCAGAACTCACAACCATACACTAAAATAGGGAACTTTTACTGAATATAACATAAAAATAAATTTAAAACCCCCTCAAAAGGTATATAAATACTTGGACTGGTATTTTGTTTGGGGGGGGGTTAAATACATTTTTTTTAAAATTTGAGCATAGTTGAAACACGCTGTTATGTGAGTTTCAGGAGTACAACATGGTGATTGGACACGTTTATACATTAATGCTATCCTCGTAGTGGTGTCACCGTGCAATGCTATGACAATTCCATTGACTGTATTCCCTATGCTGTGCCTTTGATTCCCATGACTTATTCATTCCATAACTAGAAGCTTGTACCTCCCACATTCTCCCCTCTGGCAACCAAAGGTTTGTTCTCTGTATTTATACATCTGATTCTGCAATTTGTTTGTTTGCTTGCTCCTTTGCTTGGGTTTTTTTGTTTTTTTTGTTTTGGCTCAACATATAAGTGCAACTACATGGTATCTGTCTTTCTCATTCTGACTTATTTCACTTAGTGTAATACCCTCTAGGTGCATCCGTGTTGTCTCGAATGGCAAGATCTCACTCTTCTTTAAGGCTGAGTAATACTCCATTGTGTGTGTGTGTGTGTGTGCGTCTGTGTGTATACATACCACATCTTCTTTCAACAGGGAAATGCTAGAATCAAAAAGAGGACAAATAACAAGCAGTGGCAAGGATGTGGAGAAAGGGAACCCTCGCACACTGTTGCTGGAGGTGTCGCTCTACACAGCCACTGTGGAAGACACAATGGAGGGTCCCTCCAAAATTAAAAATAGAACTACCCATATATGACCCAATAATTCTACTACCGGGTATTTACCCAAAGAAAATGAAAATGCTCTTTCATTTTTATTATAAAAGTAGCACAATCTGTTATAAAAGAAATTTAAAACAATTCAGAACTATATAAAGTCTAAGTCTCCTCTCATCACTGCCAACCCTAGGCCTTAGAGCTAAACGTCCATCGCTATCTCCCTGTATTAGCACAAATGTACAGATGCTCCAAATCTAATCTACTGAGACCCAGCGTTCCCAAGTGTTCATTTTGTAAAGTATAAATATGTCACTTTATTTTCTCTAAAGGGGTAGCCGACAGTGTCGACACCACCTACTGACCAGTCCAGTGACTTCAAATGCCACCTTTAAGATTCACGAAGTTCCCAGAGAAATGAGATTGGGAATTTTTGTTCATTCTGGGAATTCTGGGAGTCTGCTAGGGACTTCTAGTTATCCAGAGTTCTGAGAATCTCCTGCTCTCTAGAAAAGTAGCACTACCCTTCCCCCAGGGGCTGCCTTCTGGGGAGGTGATCGCCCACTGCTACAGGAAGGAAGTGGGTATGAGGGGAGGAGGGACGATGGGGAGGCAAGGGTTAGGAAATCAGAGACAGGTGTACATTTCTAGAGGCTGCTGTGAGTCTGCAACTTTGGGGAGAGGAATGGCTATTTAGGGAAGATTCCTGAAAAACATTTAGGGAGTATACTGCATATAATCCATGAATATACCCTTTCAGAAAAACTAAAGATCTTCATGTTCCAGGCTTCCGTGGCCAGATTTCTATTGTCTTTGAATATGATTCTGTACATACACTGGGCCATATGGGGTCCTAAAAGTAATTAGATTATATGATGTACTGGACTCTTCTGACCTAGTGAACTAATATACAAGCCGACTACTCCACTTTAATTATTGTGGTTTTTTATGGGAGTTTTGTTATCTGGGAGAACAAATTTCCCCTCTTTATTCTTTTTTTTTTTTTTTTTTTTACCAAATTTTCTTGGCTATTGTCATTAATTTATTTTTCCAGTTGAATTTTAGGACCAACTTGTTAGTCTCTAAAAAAGCAAATCCCACTAAAATTTTGGTTGAAATGACACCAACCTTATAGATTAATTCAGGGAAAACTGTTCTTTTGAGGAACCTACCTTCTGGTAGGTTGAAAGCAATTGCTGTTATTTAAAAATGGCTTTTGGAGGAATACTCATACACTACTGACGGTATTGTAAATTGGCACAGCCATTGTAGAAAGTAGTATGGAGGCTCCTTCAAAAATTAAACATAGAAATACCATACGATCTAGTAATTCCACTACTGGGTATAAAACATCAATTCAAAAAGATACACACACCCCTATATTTACTGTAGTATTATTTAAAACAGCCAAGATATGGAAGTAACCTAAGTGTCCATCAATAAATGAGTGGATAAGGAAGATGTGGGCTATATAAATACATATACATAATGGAATACTAGGCACCCATAAAAAGGATGAGATCATGCTTTTTGAGACAACAACACAGCTGGACCCAGAGAGGATTATGCTAAGTGAAATAAATCAGACTGAGGAAAAAAAAAAACCACATGACTACATTCATAAGGGAAACCTAAAAAAAATTTAATGAAAAGCAGAATCATTAGACCTATAAATACAGAGAACAAACCAAGGGTGGCCAGAGGGGTGGGGGTTGGGGGATGGACAGAATGGGTGCCGGAGAATGGGAGGTACAGACTTCTGGTTATGGAACGAATAAGTCATGGGAATCAAAGGCACAGCATAGGGAAGAGAGTCAGTGATATCGTAGTAGCTATGTATGGGGACAGATGGTGGTTCTCCTTGTGGTGAACACAATACAATGTGCAACCTCGTCGAATCACAATGTTGTACACCCGAAACTAACATAACATTGTATGTTAACTATACTCAAACAACAGGTAAATGGCTTTTGGAGATTTACACGATTTGGCTCTATGACGCTTACACCCAGCAAAAAAAAACAAAAACAAAAACAAACCCCAAAAAACAAACAAACAAAAAACCTTCATCAAAAACAAAGCAAACAAGGGCACCTGGCAGGCTCCGTCAATAGAGCACACGACTCTTGATCTCGGGGTCATGAGTTCAAGCCCCATGTCGGGCGTAGAGCTTACTTAAAGAAGAAAAACAAAGTTCTAACAAATGACGGTGATCTAAGGCACCGTCCTTCACCCAAGCCTATAGTTGCAGGACTCTTGCCCCAAACTCCGAGGCAAGTTCAAGGACAAAGCTGCACTCTACTCGCTGGCTGGGAGCCAGTGTGAGGTTGGAGGCACACACAAAAGGCTGCTGGGATGAGCTTACATATTTGGGGGTTTTGGGAGGACCTCCCTTGTAAGTAATATGGCTGCAGTTGGGCAATATGTTGAGTTGCAGGTCCTTGGAAGGAAGGAGCTTGCCACACCCCAAGTCAGGGTGGGTAACATGCATGCTCCCGAGCACCAAATCTCCCGAAAGGCAAACCCACGGGAAGCAGAAAAGTGAGACAAAATGCACTTTAGCCAGCTGTTTGCCGTCTTTTCTTGTTTTACTGTGTGACCCGATTCCCAATGAAACTACACCGGCCCCGAGGTTTAATTTCACAGAGCACTGGCAACTCCCACTTCATACTCCCCCAAAAGTACCCTGCGATCATCCAGCCACATTTTTGCATTTTGGCTAAAAATCCAATGTAGGTCTTAAAAAATATTAGGGAAAAGTTTACAATGAACACATACATTAGGGGGCACTGCAGTCGCTGAGAAGGCGGAGAGTGTATAGGGCTGTGCATTAAGTAGGTCTTTCCCTTTCCCTGAGAATTATCACTATGTGCAAATGTTGACTGAAGACAGCTGCCCTGCTCAGCTGGATCATTTACATACACTTGTGAAATTCAAGCACGTTATCTGCCACCGAGGAATGATGGCCATAAACCAAGGCCATTGTTTAAACAAACACATTTTTTAGTTGACACATGGAGGGTAAACATGACCACAATGAATGCGTCTTCTAATCATTGTTTTCCTCCAACCAATCTCCCTAACCAATGTTTTGCTGCAGGACGGATATCACATAACTGTGTGTATTGTGTACCTATGAGTCGCTTCCTGCCACGCGACTGGCTGTTATTGAGAATCGGGTTTTAGATTCGAAAATCTGAGCGCATCAGTGCATTGGGACATCCCAGGGTGTTTGGGATGCTACAGAACATGCGGCAGGCTCAACAGGACATTTTCCGGCTGTGCTGATTCTGGAAAGTGTAACCTCGTGCGTGTGACTGTGTCTGGGCTAGAGAGATGCACAGTCCAGGCACAGCTCCTCGGTCTAAAACCTCCTTGGTGGCAGAAGCCTGTCCCTTCCAAGTACAGCTTGACTTGACCTTCATGGCAGAATCCCCAAAGAACAGCATCTGTTCCTACGCCTCTCCTATGGGCTTCTCTTCCCTTCTTCCAACATACCAGTTCCCAAATTGACTCTCCACACCCACATTTCCGGTTGACACAGGCGAGGGCCAAAGGTCTGAGTGGATAAGAATCTCTAAGCTGCTTGCTTGACTGATTTATATTCCAGGAATGTGTGACCTATATATCCGCTGAAAGCTTCAGAGGGTTGAAGGCAAGACACACAAAGACATGGAGCGGAAATATTCAGATAACCTGACAGACTCGATGGGACAACTGGGCGGTTTTAGCCGAGTTTCCTGGGAAAAATCACAAAATCGCCCACGCCCGGTGATTCCCGTAGGCTCACATTCCTGCCACTTGGCTGGTAATGTGGGGTAGGGGAAAGAAGAGATCTCTACCATTGACTTGTGGAGTGAACTCGCACAGGTTACCAACACTTTCTTCATTTCAATTTCCTCTTCCATGAAGCGGGGCTGATAAGAGCTCACCGCTGAAGATTTCAGTGAGGATGAAGTGCTTTACCATTTGTGGAATGCCCAGTGGGTTTTCGTTGCTGTTCCCTCCCTTTCCCTTCCTGCCTTCACTGGAGTTGCCTGATGCTCTGTGAGTAAGCCAAAGGAAAGCAGATACATTTTCTTAGGGAGAAAGCAGAATGTACTCGCACGTCCTCGTGAACTAGGCACATGGGTCTCCTCATCCTCTGTGCCTTCCTATGCAGAGCAAGACCGCCGCACCAGAACCTGCCAGTTTCTCTTTGCCACATGGAGGTCTTCAAATGCCCTTACAGCTGTGAAGTGAGACTCACAGCAGCAAGGGATCTAAAGGAAACTGGTGGGAGGGCTGACCTGGCGGGATGTGAAACATCATCAAGACTCCAGGAATCATGTGCAGGTTTTGCAGACCTGTAAAAAAAACTTCACAGAACACTTAAGAGGCCCAAAGCTCAGCTCTTCCCAAGGGAAAGAAGGATGGAGGCAAAGAGGGATGGAGCTGGGACAGACCAGAGTCAATTTCTGACAACTGCAGGGAAAGGAGATGCGGGGGGGTTAGAATTCCTTTGCCCTGTCTTATGCTGAAAGAGGGAGAAGGAAAGGCTCAGCGGAGGGTAAGTGGTAAGCAGACATGACGATTCAGTCACTGTGTGTCTAGATGGATAATCTGTAAGCGTGAGAAAGAAGGGGAAGAGGAATGAAAGAAAATATAAAGATGCTCTGAGGGGCCTTTTACCTCTGGCACACACCAAGTTTCTAGGATGGTTTCGTACAACTAAAGAAAAAATATTTTAAGAGGCCAACTCAAAAACTGACAAAAATGCCTTAGCCATTAGCTACTTCATTAAAAAAAGGAGGGGGGCATTTTGATGGGTGAAGTGTAAATGAATAAAAAACACACATAATAAATCTATTCCAAAATCCACATGAGACTGCCATATTGTTGACTCTGGAATAAACATCTAGCTGAATAAAAACTTCAGAAGGTTCACAAGGGTTGAAAAATAAAGGAGGTAGGGAGAACACCTTGGGGGGCATTAAGAAAAACGTAGGAAGTTCAAAAAATTAGCAGAGGACATTGGAGCAACCCTGGTAGGCTGACTGCATGGCGCCATCTTCCCAGATTCTTGAGTTTTGCTCAGAGCCAAGCTCAGTCTTCTCACAGTCAGCCCACTATGTTGTCAAAGCTGCAGCCTCCCACAGGAACATTGGGCTACACCGAGAGCTCGGTGAAATAAGTTAAGCCAGTTGGGGCCGATAGGTTTAGGGATCTTCCCCTCCTGGCCTGAATGTTGAACTACCCAAATGTGGTCACCATCCACCTTCAGCCTTCCCCACTCCCTGGCTCCTTCTGCCAAGGAACATACTGGAGACAGCACTGTCTCTCTCCTCCCGGCCATTCTGTTTTCTACAGACGCCCACACCTGCTTTCATCCACACCTCATAACCACTCACTGATGGAAAGCTTCTCAGAGCAGCTGTTGCTCAGTACAAAGACTGAATTAATCACTCCTACCTTTCTCCACCCACAGCATTGTGTTTGTGTCCTTATTCACCCTTAACTGAATGCAGACCTTGGAGTAAGAGTTAATTTGTTTACTCCTCTACTTCTCACGAAATCGCAAACTTCTTTAAGACAAGAGCGGGAAGCGCATCTTCCCTGGCGTTTAACTCCGTGTCTTACCTGAGCTGATTTTTACCTGGAACCAGAAGATCAGGGCTGGAGGAGTGCTTCGGCCATCTTTGGGCTCTACGGGCTCAGGTCAAACCAGACTCCCAAGGTTCTGTTTTCTCTTCTATAAAATGGCAATATGATACGTCTCCACAACTTGTTGAAGGTTCACATCAGATAATAAGCAGGAAAAAAAATATTTTCCAACAATGAAGAACGATACCAAAAGAGACACTGATTTCTTCCGATGCTCAAAAGGAACTCATGTTCCATATTTTGGAGATGCCTCTATTCTTTGGAAGTCACAACACTGCTCTCTTGTGCTAACCTAATCCACCCCTCTGCTTCATATCTTGCGCTTTGCCATTTCTAGTTAAGGTCCTGGCGTCCCATGGGTGCAGTCTACACAAAGCTGACCAGGAGGAGTCCTCTCGGTCACTGTCACCCTCATCAGTGAACTTGATCCACAGCTACGCAGCTCTATGCCAACTGCTAGAGACAGGAAGACAAACAATTCCTCATCTCTGCCCTCAGGAAACTCATTGGGAAAATGAGACATTAAAATTAAAAACAAACCAACAAACAGGAAAACAAAGAAGTGTGTGGCAATGCTGGGTGCCATAAGAACCCTAGGAATTCAGGACGGATGGCTGGGTTCTAGAGAGTACAGGGGCTCACTGTGAAAAGAGGAGGAGCTGGGTTGTGGGGAGAAAGGAAGGAATGGATGTTAGATCCACTGTCAAGGAAAAACCAACAGGATCTGGAAAACCACGAGGCTGGGGCAGGAGACAGGGGCAGACACATGCAAGGCACAGGGAGCCTCAAAGACTCCAGTGGTCCCTGCCGGAAGTGTGGCACCCCTGCCACGTGAGAATGTCCTGGTAGAAAAGACAAGGCTTACAGAGGCTTATTTGTTTGTGGTGACAATTAGATACCCAAGTGATGATACCTAACAGGCAGGGACAGTCACAGACGATGCTGTCCAGAAGTGCTCGGAGATGGATTGTTCCGAGAACCAGAGTTGAAGCGCTGGAAGTCAAATCCATCTCCCAGAAAGAAACACTTAGGAACAACAGAGGATCCGGAGGATCAAGGACTGGGTCCTGGGGTATGACTTTGTCAACGGGGCTGGAAAAGGAAAAAGCAGCAATAAGCAAGACAGACTTGCCTCAGGAAGAAGTAGCACAAGGGGAACCAGAACAGGCTCAATGAAAATGGCCGGAGACTTTCAAGAATGACAAACTTCCAGTACGCTTACTCACTAGGAAATCTTCTGACTTAAGTTCTGAGACTTTACCCCCTTCTCTGCTACGTCCAGACCGATCTTCATAGTATCGGAATCTCTACCAGGAGAGCTGGGAAAATGGGCCTCACGCCAGGGCACTGGGCAACATTTCTAGAAAAAGCCACAGGAGGTTACCTTTCTGCAAGTGGCCCCCTGAGTCCACAGGCAAACTCCTGATTACCCAGAAGGAAAATCATCGGCCAAACTTAGAACCTGTCTCATGCCAAAATGTAATTTTCCAAATTCAAGTTCATTTCCTCCTTCTCCCTGTGCATTCTAATCCTGGCTTAAATATATTCTCTCTAGCTTGCCTTTGGTTGCAAAGAATAGAAACCAAGTGGGATAAAGGAGAATAAAATTCAATTTAATTTAACAAATTATGGAATACCTCACATAGACACTGTGCCAAGAACTGGGGATAAAACAATACATAAGATAGACCAGGTCCTTGCCCAGCTTATGGTCTGGCCAGATGGCAGACACTTAAGAAAGCAGTAATTCCGGGTGCTATAAAGAGCATTCAGCAAGACGATTTAACCAAATATAGGTGGTCAGGATGCCCCCACGAGAGTGTCATTTAAATGGAGACGTGAGGGATGAGATTAGCAGAGATTCTAACCAGAGGCTAAAGAATAAAAAGAAACAGGTAAAAGTATACAAATTTGCCAAATACTGATTGAAGAAGAAGAAGAAGAAGAAGAAGAAGAAGAAGAAGAAGAAGAAGAAGAAGAAGAAGAAGGAGAAAAACAAAAAATGCAGGATGGAAAGGCACCTGGGCCTTACCTAAAGAGCTTCTAGGGTGGAAGCTGGTTCTGCTGAGTGAGTGGGAAGAGTTCTCTGCGGGAACACGAAGGCAAGCTGCTAAACTGGAGTGCTCTCAAACAAACCGGGGTCCGGTAAGGCCCCCCAAATACAGTTAGGGATCAGAAGGTTTCCCTTTGCTGTAGCGATCGGCAACATACGGGCATTTTCTATCAGCTGCCCCCATCAGTCCTATCATTTCTGTGGTTGAGTTCCCTCTTCCTGGTAATCCCCTTGTTTTCTGATAAAAGTGCCTCCTTCAGGGTTATACAGTGAATGACCTCAGGAAACACAGAACCACGTGGCAGAAAGGGCTCAAACTTTGGGGAGACGCACCCTATCAAAGAGAGGAGGAAAGAGCATCTCCATGTTTGGCGGAAAGATCTCGTTGGATAGAATGGACGAGTTCCTGTCCTTTTCTCTTCTACTCAAGCCATTAAGATCAAGTGGCAGATAAATAGCAGGTGGAAAATCATACAGCAGAAATATCAAAATGTACTCATGCTTCAGTCTTGCTCTTGTAGGTAGTAAACAATAAGAGTAATAAGGATCATTGTAGGAATAACAGCAATAAGATTTTGCAAAACAGTGAATGTGAATCATGGGGACCATGGTTACCCAACTGGCCAACTGGGACCAAAGACAGTTGCTCCCTACAGCAAGAAGGTCTTCCCTTTCCCTGCACAGAGCCAAACCCTGTCTGTTAAGATGCAACTCTAACCTCAACAATGCCAACATAAAGCTGACGTAGCCTTTAGTCCATAATGACATCTTTGTTGGAATCTTCCTCATCCGGGGAGTTAGATAGTTCTTACGGTCCCTTTTTGGTACCGAGATGCAATGATTTAATCAGCAATTATCACGCTCAGAGCTAATGTGTCTCTCTTATATTTCTCAACCTGATGGTACAGTCTTTGCCTTATATTTCTATCTCCCATGCTGTATTTCCCATACTTTGCCAGGATACCAACTGAATGCATATTAGCCTAATTAAACAAGTGTGCTGATAACGAAGAGTATTACTGCATGCAGGTAAACGTCTCCAGCATAATTACATCTCTGTTCACAAGGAAGTGCACTGATAAAGTGTGTACTCATTTGATATCCCCTTAAGTGATCCAGATCACAACTACGTAAGACCAAAGACTATCTTTGCATTAAATCTATGTACAATAAGACTTTGAGGCTATGTGATTTCTAGCTAATGACACAGTGAATAACACAACACAGACATTACTTTTTCTAGCCCAGCATTTGATGTACGAGGCAGATGGTATTTGACAAACCCACACAGAAAGTCAATGTCTGAACTAGGACCAGAGCTCACACCCCTAGAGGGGGGCACAAATGTTCTGTTTACTTCATGTATTGCCTTTCCAGGTGGGAACTACCAAAACGTTGAGTAGTGGCTGGCCCCAGACATTTCTTTTCTACCTTCATGTGTTTTTTTTTTTTTAATCATTATCTGACTCTGCAACCTAGTATTACAAACACTGTGATTTGAATAATGAGTGAACATGGTAAATACCACTTTGGAAGTTTCCGGGCCTTTGCAATTCCCTTTCACACACTGCCCCCCCCCCCCCAGCTATCCAAAGCATAATTGAGAAATAAAAATCATATATATATATATATATATATACATATAAAGTATACAACATGATAATGGTCTACACATTATGAAATAATTATCACAGTCAACCTAACTAACATAGCCATCAGCTCGTATAATTGCCTTTTTTATGTGTGGCAAGAACACACTTGGCAAATTTCAAGGATATGATACATTATTATTAACTATGGTCACTGCCTGCTGTGGTTTAGCTCTCCAGAACATATCTGTCCCATAAATGGATGTTTGTCCTCTTTGACCAACATTTTCCCACTTTCCCCAACCACCAGCTCTCTGTAATTCTTTCTTCTCTGCTTCTAGAAGTTTCTAGACTACACACATGAGACCACGTAGTATTTCTCTTTCTTTTTTTTTTTTTATTTATTTCTCTTTCTGTGTCTGGGTTATTTCACTCAGCATAATGTCCTCTAAGTTTCATCTATGTTGTCACAGGTGGCAAGATTTTTTTCAGGCTGAATAATATTCCATTGTATGTATACACTACATTTTATTTATCCACTCATCTGCCAGTGGACAGTTGGATTGTTTCCATGTCACAACTACCATGAATAATGGTGCGATGAACACAATAGTGCAGAAATCACTTTGCGAAAATGATTTTATTTCCTTTGGATATAAACCCAGAAGTGGGACTGCTGGATTCTGTGGCAGTCTTATTTTTCATTTCCCTCCATACTGTTTTCCACAGTTGCTGTAATCATGTGGCCCATTTTTAAGGAAGCTTGAGTGTTTTAGAGATGAACAGCTAATAATCTGGTATGTCACAAACCACTGAAAGACTTCTACTTGGCATTTCTCCTAAATCGGGCAAATACACATTTGGGAAGAGAGGAGGAACATAAGGGTAGACCTCTGATTTACGTATCACTTACTTGATGGTCTACAACATTGGCATTGATTTTTTCACTAAAAAAAATATATATATATATATATTATATATATAATAAAATATATATTGTATATAATATAATAAATATATATAAAATAATATAATATAATAAATATATATGTATATACTTTGTTAAGGACAGTAGGAAGGGTCTCTCTCTAAAAGAAGAGAGGCTCAAAGAAGCAGATGCAGTACAAAGAAGGGCTACATGTACCCCAATGTTCATAGCCGCAATGGCCACAATAGCCAAACTGTGGAAAGAACCAAAATGCCCTTCAACAGATGAATGGATAAGGAAGATGTGGTACATCTATACAATGGAATATTATGCCTCCATCAGAAAGGATGAATATCCAACTTTTGTATCAACATGG
>CM052815.1:72095767-72145767 GCA_028533885.1 Nasua narica
AGATTATGCGGAGTGAAATAAGTCAAGCGGAGAGAGGCAATTATCTTATGGTCTCACTTACGTGTGGAGTATAAAGAAAATCATGGAGGGCATCGTGAGAAGGAAGGGAAGGGCGAATGGGGGGAAATCGGAGGGGGTGTTGAACCAGGAGAGACTGTGGACTCTGAGCAACAAACTGAGGGTCTTGGAGGGGAGGGGGTGGGGGGGGTTAGCCTGGTGGTGGGTATCGAGAGGAGCACGTACTGCATGGAGCACTGGGTGTGGTGCATGAACAATCAATCTTGTAACACTGAAAAATTAAAATAAATTTGGGGATATTAAAAAAAAAAAAAAAAAAAAGAAGAGAGGCTCAACAAGACACTGAATTAGTCTAACAACTCTTAAATTCTACCCATATCCGAAGGCAATGGACAGATAGAGGGGAAAAAGAAGGAAAGCTTATCAAGCACAATCAAGCACAATCATGCAATCATGGGCTAGACTGTGCACACCTATCTCTTAGTCTGAGCAAAAAATTATCAATGATGTGGGCACATATCTGGAATCTGAACAGATATCCGTCTGATTAATGGCCATCCTCTTTTTTTTTTTAAGATTTTTATTTATTTATTTGACAGAGAGGAGAGAGATCACACGTAGGCAGAGGCAGGCAGAGAGAGAGGGGGAAACAGGCTCCCTGCCGAGCAGAGAGACTGATGCAACAGGCTCCCTGCCGAGCAGAGAGCCTGATGCGGGGCTCGATCCCAGGATCCTGAGATCATGACCTGAACTGAAGGCAGAGGCTTTAACCCACTGAGCCACCCAGGCGCCCCATCCTCTTTTAATTATATCACACTACCTTCCAAAATTTGAAAATACAATTTACCAGGGAACTTTCCTTTCTGATATTTCTATTGTTCCAGGTAATCAGTGTACATGCATACATAGCTAAAGCCTTCTGCTTCTTCCAGGGGTGCTAATGAGTTATGCACTGGTGTTGGCTCATATTGCCTGAGAAGAGTCCGTCCTTATCTCAAAGCCCCCCTAATTTTCATGACATGGTGCCCAACTCCCAAAAGAAACAGGCAGGCAAGGAGGTATTTTGGTTTCTTCTTAAATTGCACTAATTCTTTCCCAGTAGGAAGCAACATGTTTCAATGTATAAAATTTAAATCTACAGAAATATAGACACCAAAAAAAGTATATTCCCAAGTACAGAAAAACCAGCGAAGTTCGCAGATTTCTGAAAGATAAAGGAGATCCTATTCGGAGACACTCTGCTTGGAAGAAAGATGGCACCATGGTTTTACCCCAGGCCAGAAAAGAGAACAGACAGTTGTGTTTCCTGGGGAACAGCTTGGGTTGAAACAACATATGACATTCTGAAATCCATCTAACACAGAAATAATGGCCCTATTACCAAGACCAAAGAAGTAAGCCAAGCCATACACATGGGCAAAGAACTCAGATCTGTAGCCAGATGCCCAGGTACTTTCTCATTTTCCATGAGCCTTTTCCCCATTGATCCTGTGAGAAGTAGAGAGGCATTTTATAGACCTTGCAACCATTATTCCCAGAGATGTATATCAATATTGCTTTGGGTTTCCCTTAATTATTCAAATACATTTCCCCCCACAGGTAACAAGTTAGCAAATGCTGGAGAAAAGTAAGGGGAAAAACAAATGCTCCCTTTCTTCATTAGATTCTGAGCTCAGGATTATAGGCTCAAAAATGGTCATTCTGTCAACCAGAAAAAAAATAAGGTCAATAAATTGCAGTGTAGAATTGTGCCAAGATTTATGTCAAAGGGACAGATTTTTTAAAATGAGTACGTTTTTAAATTTTAGGATCTCTTTGGCCAACTAAATAAGATGGATGTCAGGACAAGGTTTTGAAATGTAATCAGAAATGTTAATGTCATGGCCACCATATTTCACTTTCTAGGTACTATTATCAGCTGAAAGGGGCGATACAAACGTGAGCTATACTTATCCTACATCAGGGACTTCTGGGCTAGCACAGTCTTTCCTAGAATATCTCCCTTCTTACTGTCAACACTACAGAACCTACTTTCCATGCCAAGTATAACCACCAACGCAGACACAACTTGGTTCTGCCACGGGCCCCGGTCCCCCTAACACCTGTGATGCGTTTTCCTCTCTGCTCTTCAGAAGCAGCACGGAAAAGAGGATTTTTGACAAGAGCAACTCGTAGGCCCCCAAAGAGAAGAGCTTCAACACGCAATGTGCCCTGCTGCCTCGTGCTCCTTTAATTGGCCCATGACTCTCTTCCACTGGCCCCGCTCCACCGGCTCTCCATCCAGGTGCCCATTCAGGCCCTTTTGGGCCAGACCCTGCCTTCCCTCTCCCATCACGCAGCTGAGAACATGAGATGAGAGCTACTCCGGGGCCAGTGCCTTCCCTGCCCTGGGGGACGGGGCAGAGAGTGAGTCAGAACACAGCAGTGTTCATCTCTGATCCAGCTGTGTCTACATTATGACCCCACAATTCAGTGAAGGACTGGCAGAAGGCAGGAGTGCCACATACAAATAAAACCGTTGGATAGACGGACTCCCAGGACACTCCAAAAGTCTCCAAAAATAGCTCAGGCAGCAACCAAATTATACCATACCAACATCTCAGTAGAAACCATCCATTCACAGAGGAGAGGATGAAACCGCTGTTGATCGTTTACATTTTTAGGCCTATAATGAAGTTAGAGGAGAGTCAGGTTCGAGTCGTCACTTTTTTTATGCAGTAATTAAATCCAAACGAGTGGTGACAACTTGTTAGCCCACTCACCTACTGATTAAGACTTCTGGCTGGTCACAGTTCAAGGGGGGAAATGATTGGTCCCGACATACCAACTCCGAGTACAGTTGATGGACTCTGCAATTTCTGCTTGTCCTTAACTAGCAAGGCTCGGCATGATCCTTAGTTTCACAATTCTTTGCACATTATTCAAAGACAACCCATCAGAAACACTGAGCCAACTCATTTCCCCTAAGCCATCTCTGAGAAAGTTTCTGTAGAAAAAGAACGTCACTGCCAAATGTCTCCGTTCCCCAGCACTGCTCCTCCGCCTTCTCAACACACTAACATTTGCTCATCTTTCTTAACTGACATTCCCACCTCCGCCCCTAGCCACACCCTACTCTCCCCACAACAACCACTGAGCATCACCCATCTGTCAAGGCTCGGTAAGACCAAGTGTCTAAGACCAAGACACTGGCCTGATTCCCAAACACTGAGAAATGAAGCAGCAGAACTCACAGGGACACAGAGTGAGGATTTAAAAATAAAAAGCACATTCAGCCTCATCTTCTGTGCCAGCCGCTGGCCCTGGACGCACCTGTAGACCGTGGGAAGGCCCCCATAGAGAACAGCCAGCCCATCTAATTCAATCTTTCCCAAACAAGAGACAGATAAAGCAATGGGCAGGGGATTGTTAGGAAATCCACAGCTCTGAAACTGGATGGGTCTTTCTGGACATGGACTCTGAAAAACCTAAGAAGGGTGCTAAAAGCCCAGGTGACATCAGACCCCAAAAAAGAAGTCTCAAGAAACAGTATCATGGGAGAGTCAGGGAAATCAGTGGGAAGTTAAGCCATGCATTCACTTCAAAAACACCCAGGGTCACTACTTTTCTTCAGGAAGAAGGGTACAAGGGAAAGCTGGGGTAAGAGGAGAGGAGTTTGTTACACCAAATCTTTTTTTTTTTAGATTTTTAAAATTTATTTATTTGACAGAGAGAGAGATCACAAGTAGGCAGAGAGGCAGGCAGAGAGAGAGGGGAAGCAGGCTCCCCGCTGAGCAGAGAGCCTGATGTGGGGCTCGATCCCAGAACCCCGAGATCATGACCTGAGCCAAAGGCAGAGGCTTTAACCTAACACTGAGCCACCCAGGAGCCCCCCAAATCTTGATGAATGTCTTAACATATCTTGTGCAATGGATACTCTCATTCCTCAGCTTATGACTCTTTGAACGATTTAGTTCTAAGAGTCAAAAGGTCCCAGGTCAAAGAAAGAGTCAAGAGCTTAGGGGGCCAAACTTTGGTATGCCTGGGTGGCTTGGTCAGTTAAGCATCTACCTTCAGTTCAGGGCATGGTCTCAGAGTCTGGGGACCAAGTCCCGCATTGGGCTCCCTGCTCATCAGGGAGTCTGCTTCTCTCATCCTCTGCCCCTCCCCACTGCTCATTCTCTCTCTCTCTCTCTCTCAATATATAAATAAAATATTTTTTAAATATTTTAAAGATTTTATTTATTTATTTGACAGAGAGATCACAAGTAGGCAGAGAGGCAGACAGAGAGAGAGGGGGAAGCAGGCTCCCTGCTGAGCAGAGAGCCTAATACGGGGCTCGGTCCCAGGAGCCTGAGATCATGATCTGAGCCCAAGGCAGAGGCTTTAACCCACTGAGCCATCCAGGCGCCCCTCAATATATAAATAAAATATTTTTTAAATATTTTAAGGATTTTATTTATTTATTTGACAGAGAGATCACAAGTAGGCAGAGAGGCAGACAGAGAGAGAGGAGGAAGCAGGCTCCCTGCTGAGCAGAGAGCCCGATGCGGGGCTCGATCCCAGGAGCCTGAGATCATGACCCGAGCCGAAGGCAGAGGCTTTAACCCACTGAGCCATCCAGGCGCCCCATATAAATAAAATCTTAAAAGAAAAAAAGAAAAAAGAGATCCCAAGATCCAATACTCCATGATCTGGGAAATGGTTTGTAAACATCTGGTCTTTGAGGAAAAGAGAGAGGTGCTGAAGGTGATGGTTGATGCATGTAATATATATATTGTAATAAATGAGTTCAGCAGAGCAATCACAATGGCTTAGCCAAAATGTCCAGACAGATGTAGGAAGGAAAGATTGCTGCATGGAATAGTTATGTGAAAGCATTTCCCATGATATCCTGCAGGCTTTGCTAAAAAAAAAAGAATAATAATAATAATAATAATAATGAGGTGAAAGGCTTCTCCTGATGCTTCTGGATCTAAAAGGGGGAAAGAGCTATGAGGAGAACAACTGCCCAGCCTAGCCCCACACAATGATGTCATGAAAAACATCAAAGAGTGTGTCTTCGTAGGCAACACTTGCACACTTAAAACTCATCATTGTCATGATTAATACCATCAAAACATTTATTAAGAGCCTAATTATGAGGCCTATCATAGGGAGTGACCTGAGATCACCAAAACCACACTTGCTCATAGGTTTATAATGGGGTTGAGGTGAGGGGAATCATCTAATTTTCAAATTAAGATCAGATATTAAATTATAAATAAAAGTAAAATCAATTAACATTAAACCGACCATTTTAAATAAAGGTAAAAATGAGTGGCACTACTTACCATGACTGAAAATGAAATACTTAATGCCCTAGAGCCAAGAAGAACAATGAGTCCATTCATTAATTGCTATCTCATTATTTGGGAGCTTTGTTGACAGCTCTTATTGTTCACCCTAATTATTTTTGGCCTAAACTCTCTAGCCCTTACAAAAATCATTAGTAATAATGCATTTGAATTTCTCACAGCTAGCTCAGGTAATATTTTCACACACCTAGGATACTTGCAATTGAGGTCCTGGGTCTTTCTTAAGCCAAAGCATGACAAGGATCACAAGAGAGCTACAAATTGACTCTAATTCATTCCTGTCTTCCTAGCGCTGGCATTCCCGCAGAGAGCTAACATGGAATTTGAACATACAGGTATCAAGAGAGCATTACGGAGGCCTACGAAAAGGATCTCTGGAAGTTTCCCATCCCAGAGCTAGAGATCTCATTCAGTGGAGAAAGGTCTCTGGTTGTTAAAGAATGATCTCTACCTAGTAGCCATGATTAATACTCAAGAGAAGACAGCGGGGGAATGGGCAAGGAGGTTGATTGGCAACATGAGAAATATTGCCAGAGTCCTCCATAAGAATCAAAGATGGTACTTTGTGTAATTCCTTTGTCTCAGAAGCTCTTCGAGAAGCCAGATAAAGTAGCTTAGTCACAGGGCCTAAATTAAATAACAGCCAGAACTGAACTGGATCAAAGGTCATACTATCCTTACAATCCTAGCACTCTTAGAGCTTAATTTCAGAAAAAAATCACCCCTTGCCTTTCTCTTAATATTCACTAAAAAATGTACACTCTTCACTCCAAAATCTCTTTACCTTACTCATGTAAGGAAATTCAAATTAACATCACACTGAAATTACCCCTGACATATTTATTGTCCGATCCTATGCGCCCCGCCATCTCTGGACTGAAGGAACGGCCATCCTTCTCCAAAACGCCCCACACTGTTCCCGTTCACCCTTTCCCATTGTACCGACTGACTCTGTTTAGGCTTCCTGCTGTGACCACAGACACATCTTTTTCACCGGTGTCCCCATCTTCAGGCTTGAAGGTTTTCCCGAAAATGACTTTTCATCACTGCACTCCCTTCCCCCAACACCTTCAAAGAGTCCCCAGTGTGCAGAAGATAAAGGTAAATTCCATGAAATGGCAATCAAAACCTGCGATGAATGGAACAGGCCCCCAAGTTACCTATGCAATAATCACACAGTTATTCAACGTAACCCACGACTTAGTCAATGCACAAAAAATCCACTTTGCTCACTCTGGCCTCCCTCCTCTGCTCACACTGATCCTACAGATGGTGGTCACAAGCTCAGCTCAAGAGCCAACACCACTTAATAACTTGTGTGACCTTGGACACATTTCTTTCGCCTCCATAAGCCTTGGCCTCCCCACCTGCAGCACAGAGAATTACGGCCCACAGCTCCGAAGCACTCTTCGAGAACTTCATCCGTGTACGGTGTTCCGAGGGGTGCCTGGCTAGAAGCGCGTCCACGTTGCTTGCTTTATAAATTATAAAATTAAATGAATTCTTGGCAACTCTTGAAGGTGACACCCAAAATCCACCTGCAACTAGAAACTTGTCCCAAATACATCCGAGGTGACCTCTTGGAGTTTCTAGTGTACTTAAATTTCCAGGCATAGCGTAGCAGCAAATCACTTGGGTTTTCTTCAGACTTGTTGTTTTTGGGCTCCTCTAACCAAAACAGAAGTTTCTTGTGTGTTCGTCTCCTCTGTTGTCTCCAGCAGAACTTCCTTTGGGGCCTGGCGCAGAACTGGCACTTAATTTAACAGTCTCTGGCTGTGCCCCAAACAAAAATAATCTCCCATTCCAAACTCACCTCCGCCTATTTTATCCACGACTTCTTTGGCACACCTTACATTATCATTTTTCAGTTTTCAGCATTAAATTTCAGGCTCCAATCAAGCACCTGAAGGACAGGAGCCCGGTTTTATACCTGATTATCTTCCGCAGAGACTCCTTTCCTAGCAGTGTCAATTCCAACTGCAACTTAAAATGACCTTGGGAGCTTAAAAAAAAAAAGTCCCAATTCTCAGGCCTCATCCCCAGAGGTTCTGACTTAACTGGTCTGTGGCCGGGCCTGGGAATTCTACGGTGTAGCCAGAGTTGGGAGTAACTCACGACCAAATACAAACTACAAATCAACGGATTCTTGCTTACTGATCGGCATGCATGCTAGACTCCAAGGAAGCCTCCCAGTCTTCTTGACCTCTAAGTTAATCAACCCATTTTCTGTGTTCTTTGCCCTATATGAGCCTCACGCCAATTCCTACCACTCTCCTGATTCCCTCCCAGCCCGTTAGCCCAAAATTCTGTTACAGAATTTCCATCTAAGCCCAGCTTCCTGAAGATTTAAAGGGCTACTGACTGAGCATAACTATGCTGCGTCCCTAATGTTCTCATTGATATCCACTCTCTTCCTTTCTTTATAGACTCTCAGCTTCAGATGAAGGGTCACTGGGGCACAATCAGAGAGACAGTGAAATCAGCTGTATTGTGGACCTATTTCAAGCCAGTCCAAGAATGTACTTGGAAGGAATCCTGTTCCAGTGCGGGCTTGTCTAATATGGCCATTACTCTGGATTCTGGATAGTGTATTAGACTCCATATTAGACTCCCCTTTGATTACCTAAGGGCAGCAAAGGTCATTGCCTGTCTTTTAGGGTTCACGGTCAACCATACTTAAGTAGTATTCCCATAGAAATTTCTCTTTTAATAGTGCCTAAATATTTCCTGAGCTCCTGCAGTAGACAAAATAGACAGGGTCTCTCTCCTTGGAGAGTTTATAATCTAGAGAGAGAGCAGGCATAGATAATAATACAATACACAAATAAACAAATAGATAACCCTAACTCATGATAAGTACTATGAAAGAAGGAAACAGGTTGAGTGATGGAACGTAGCTGCATGTGCTTTGGGGGACTAAGGAGGTGGAGATCTTTTAGAAGGTATCTCAAGGTTAAGAACCAGCCGCAGAAATGTTCCAGGTAGTGGAACAGCATATGCAAGGAACCAGGAATAGAGAAGAGTTTCGCGTATTCCAGGAACAGTGTAGAAGGTGGAGATGAGGCACAACAGGAGTTGGGAGGGCCAGCCCGGGCAGGTTGAAGGGTGCTTTGTGAGGCCTACGGACTGCCTGCTGACCGGATCTGCTCAGCGTTCATAACTCCTTTCCAAGGCAGGTTGAGGTGCTCAGTCCTTCCTTTATTATCTCTTTTCGCTGGTTTTATCCAAAATTTGTCTAGAAGCAGAAAAGGTGTGCTTATCAATTCCTCTCATGTCTCAAAAAAAGTAACATGTCGCATCAAATAGCCAGGACTTTTAACACTTGGTATGCGCTAAGATCATTAAGGATGAGTCCATCCTTCAGTGGCTTCCAGGTCAAAACCCAATCTCAGCAAGGGGTGCGAAGCCCCGCCCACCCCTGCAGCTTCCGCTCTCATCAGGGAGCCCATTGTTCAGCCAGTCCTCTAAACATCTTCAGGCCTTTTCACGCTCCTTGCCCCACCCCTGTCTTGCAAAGTTTGCTCCCTCTGCTTGGTTCTCCTCCAGCTGGTTAATTTTGATTGGTCTTCGCAGAGGTGACAGAGGTACCAGATCCTGCAGGAAGCCTTCTCTGGCCCTCTCCCCACACTCTTTCATTCCGACTGGGTTAGACAGCTTCCTTTGTGACTAGCACCCTGCATACACTCCTATCAGAGCACTTGGCCCATATTGGGAATTTCCATTTAATTATGTGTCTTTCCTACAAGACTGAGCTTGATGCTGGAACTGCATGGTGATTCAGAACTGCATCTGAGAAACAGTATCGAGTGGAGCCCCAAATAGTACTCAAAGTTTACTGAATGAATGAATAAATGAATTAAATAAATACAGCATGGAAACGAGCCGACTTAACAGTTGTTTGTGGAGTCAGATGGGCGAAAAGCAGGATTTGAGTTGATCACAGCTCCAAGCGACCGAGGCTTCACTAGTGGAAGTACAAAGCACAGACTGTGCAAAGGGTGTTGGGTCCCATTGCTGAAACCACCCTTCAAATACAACTTGGCGCTCCAGGATAGGGTAATGGAAACAATACCATGTCTGGAACTTCTAGGTGTTCTAGACAATGAGCTCCCAGAGGAGGGGAAAGCTGTGTCTTATCATCTTTGTATCCCTGGCAAGTAGCATTACACACGCAATGTGGGCCCACTGCATATATTAAATGCAGGTGGAGGGTGCTTCGTCCAATGTGACTTAGCAGGACTGTAAGAAGCTGCCCTTAAATATCTGAGGGGCCTGCCTGGACAATTAGATTTCTACGGTGTGGCTCCCGAGTCTGAAATGAAGACTCTTGAGTTCATGAACACCCGCAAAGGAATGGGCTGCCTAGCACAGCGGCAAGTGCCTCCCGCCCCACCGGACGTGCAAGCAGAGGTTCGGACAACCTGTGGGTTCTGTGGAGGAAGTGCCCTCCGGCCTGTGGGAGGTGAACCAGGTGGCCTCTCGGATGCCATCCAACGGGCTCTAGGACTTGGAGACTCTACACTTGAACATTAGAAAGATGTGTCTGCTTCAAATATCCTTTTGGCAGACCACTGTCAGTGTTGCCCACTCAACAGATACCCACTCGGTACTTCCTGGGTTGTTCTCCGGCGTGCGTTCTTGAAAACACAAAATCACAGCTGCTTTTTTTTTTAAAACTGATTTTTAAAGTTTCGTTTTGTTTTGACCAAACAACGTATTTTATTTTATTTTATTTTTTATTGAAGTGTAGTTGACATACAATTTTGCATTAGTTTTTGGTGTACAACGTACTGCTTCAACATTTGTATGTGAGGTGATACATCTCAGCCACCATCTGTCGCCATACAAAGTTGTTATATATTATTAACTGTATTCCCTATGCTGTACATCGTATGCCCACGTCTTCTTTATTTTATAACTGCAGATCTGTACCTTTTAATCCCTTTTTCCTATTTTTGCCCATTTACCTGCTTTTTAAAACAAATTTCTGTAGTCTCTCCAGTGGTCTCTCTCTTCATCTATTTTATGCATTGTATAGGCTTACCTATTACCTCAGAAGCCATAAAAATCCAAAAACTCGAGGGTAAATGTCACTCTTTACCAGGAAATGCATGCTCAGCTGAACGGAAACCCTAAGGAACAAATTTACTCTCAAGCCTTGCTGAGACTGGTTCGCCCAACACAGAGAAAACCCGTATGTCCACCCTCCTCACAGGCCCCTCTCAGACACAGTCCACTGCTTCTTGTGCCCTGACCAGTGTCCCCCCTCCCCCTGGCCCTGTCCCCACAATGCCTGACCACAGGCAGCCAGCGAGACTGTGGCCTGCACCTTGGTCTCCCCACCAGCCTGCCAGGCCTGGGCCAGCAACTGTGCTTTACGCTCCTTGTCTCTACAAGGAGGGACAACATGGCCCCGAAACGTAAATGAAGGTTTGAGGAGTCAGACCTCAATCTGAGTTCAGACGAACCAGTTGGGTGGTCCTGATGGAATTCATTGATCACTTTGAGCTCCATTTTTCTAAACTGTGGAACAAGGACAAAAGTAATAATTATGCCATAGGATTGTTGTGGGAATCAAATGACATTTTTGTGAGTTTTATTAATGAAGAGTTCCTTAAACACTTGCTTTAAAATAATGGACACAAAGACAGAGAAAGACAAATACTGCCTGGTGTCTCATACACGGGCTCTTAAAAAAAGTCTGACTCACAGGAACAGAGGAAGAAAATGGTTCCCAGGGGGTAGAAGATGGGGGAAAATAAGATAGTTTGGTAAAAGGGTACCATCATTATCAACAGATGAGTAAGTTCTGAAGATCTAATGTATAAGATGGTGACTATAATGGATAACGCCATATTGTATTATTAAAATTTGCTCTGGGAGTAGAACTTAAAAATGTTTTCTCACACAAAGAGAAAGAAAGAAAGAAAGAAGAAGAAAAAGGAAGGAAGGAAGGAAGGAAGGAAGGAAGGAAGGAAGGAAGGAAGGAAGGAAGGAAAAGAAAGAATGGAAGAAAGAAAAGGAAAAGGAAAAAAAGGAGGGAGGCAAGAAGGAGGAAGAAAGGAAAGTATGTGAGATGATGAATGTGTTAATTAACTCCATGAAGAAAATCCTGTCACAGTGGATACATCAAATTATCATATTGTATCATATATACTTGAAAAATCTTAAAATTGTATTTGTCAATCATACCTCAATAAAGCTGGAAACACAGAATGGGCAGTAGGGATATTAGGTGAATGTGTAGTTATCATGGCTTAGGAAGTTCCATTTATGTTTTAAAGTATTTATTTAGGAGTTAACCTTAGGCAACTATGCTTTGCTCTGTAGTAACAAATACATGAAAGGAAAAAAAGAAGGCTTTTGTCCAGGAATTCATAATCTAGTACAGCAATAGATAAGTAATACACACACATAGATATCTATAAAGCAAGGCATTCAAGTACATATAGAATATAAAATACATGGCCTATAGAAATTGGGTAGAGGGAGTGAAAACTTCTGCCCACCATGTTCAGGGAAGGGAATGTCAGTGAGCTGCGCTCAGAGTAACAGGATTTTGATAGACAGAAGGAACAAAGGCAAGCACTGTAGGCAGAAGGAACATTACAACCTAGATAAAAAGACAAATACATGCAAGATGGGCTAGGGAGAAAAAGTCATGGAAGAGAACCAGAAGACCAGCTTTCAGATGTGAAACAGTTTCTGTATTTTTTTTTAAGATTTTATTTATTTATTTGACAGAGAGAGAGAGATCACAGGTAGGCAGAGAGGCAGGCAGAGAGAGAGGGGGAAGAAGGCTCCCTGCTGAGCAGAGAGCCTGATGTGGGGCTCGATTCCAAGACCCTGAGATCATGACCTGAGCCGAAGGCAGAGGTTTTAACCCACTGAGCCACCCAGGCGCCCCCAGAGTTTCTGTACTTTGAACCTCTCTTGTCTTATTTTTCCCCCAAAATCCTTTTTATTTTTTTAGTGTTACAAGATTAATTGTTCATGCACCACACCCAGTGCTCCATGCAATATGTGCCCTCCTCAATATCCACCACCAGGCTCGCCCAACCCTCCACCCCTGTCCCTCCAAAACCCTCAGTTTGTTGCTCAGAGTCCACAGTCTCTCATGGTTCATCTTCCCCTCCAATTTCCCCCCATTCATCCTTCCTTTCCCTCTCACAATGTCCTCCATGTTTTTCCTTATGCTCCACACGTAAGTGAGACCATAAGATAATTGACTCTCTCCACTTGATTTATTTCACGCCGCATAATCTCTTCCAGTCCCATCCATGTTGATATAGAAGTAGGGTATTCATCCTTTCTGATGGAGGCATAATATTCCATTGTATATAGGGACCATATCTTCTTTATCCATTCATCTGCTGAAGGGCATCTTGACCTCTTAAACCTCTCTTGTCTTTTGAAAGTCACTATTTCTTCCAAGTTCTCCTGGAAGCCAACACGGTATGTCTGAGCTTTTTCTTCCACCATATAGATTACTAAAATGATTTTAATGTATCTTTAAATGTAAGGGTATATTATCAGTTAGGAAGTTGTTACATTAGTCTGGGTAATAATGGCCTGAACTATGAGTATCAGTGAAGAGAGAGGCATAAAAGAAAAACTCCACACTTTCTGGAGACAGATCTGGGGGCAAAGGAGAAATCAGGGAAACTCACGCCAGAGCTTGCTGCCTGGGACCAGGCAAGTGGTGATCCCATTAAATAACTGATCGATGTCAAAAGCAAGACTCTCTTGGAAGGAAGGGGCACAGGAAAGAGATGAATTTGGTTCAGACTTGCAAACTCTACTGTACGAGTGTAAATTCGTCACCTCCATGAGAGAGTCCACTCGAATTACCTATCCTCTGGAGGGTGGGCGGCACAGAAAATTCCCTCAGTTTTATTATACTATTGCTGGAATGTCTCAGAACTGCCTCAGGTCCAGAGGAAAGAAATGCTTCTGCCCAAATGCTTGGAGGCCTTCAACCCCTCAAAGCATTAAGGGGCTGGATTTCACTGCATCCGATGGAAATCTCTCTCAGATCATGCGATGGTCAGAAGGAAGCAAAACAGGGATCAAGAGGATATATGTATGAATGTATATATAACCCACATATTTTTTGCATACTTCCAAATTGCATTGTTTATGCAGCTGTTCACACACTTAGCTTCTCTGTTTATTTTTGTCTTTAGAGGAAACAGAGCAGAGGGTTTTGCCTATTAGGCAAAGGGAGATCAAAGAGTCCCCTTCCCGGCCGGAGAGGGTATTCCGCTAAAGCCTCCCATCTGAGCGGAGATCAAAACAAGCCTGCTGCCCTCCGAATGGCTCCTCCACCGGCAAGCTTACAATGGCACCTGTTCGAAACCTCCTTTCGCTACTCCCAGCAAATGGACAGGCTTTGTGTTGTCCTGGGAATGAAACGTGAAATAACAGCCAGGCTCTCCAAAGAGAACTCGAGCGCTTCCCACCAGGTTTATTCAGACAACATTCCTCTCCCAGAGGCAGTAGCAGGGATGTTGTTTTATGAACCACGGAGGGACAAGAGCCTGGAAAGGTCAACCGGCAATGGAAAGGTATCTAGCCGTAGGAACACGGACTCGGGAAGCAGGCAGATGGCAGACACTTGCTTTCTCTCTTGGGAGAATGGGTGTGTGTGTGTGTGTGTGTGTGTGCGGAACCAACGCCCTCTGTGTTTTCTCTTCCCGTCTCTACGATGTGTCACTCTCTTAATTGGTTCTAATCACCTGCAGCAAGAGGACAGAGTGACATCTCTTCCCAGCACCATTTTGGTTGGCACATGAGACAGGCCTGCCCTTGTAACCGGTGAATAGGGCATTGTTCACCATGTCAGCCTGCGGTCTCCCGTGAAGCCCTCTCCAATCTGACTGGGGTTTACTTCAGGATGTGCCAATTCCCGTCAGAGTGGCAACGCGGCCGGCTGGGCGGTGGCGTGCGTGACTCTGGGCTCCAATGCTTTTCCTTCTGGGAGATTCCAGGGCAGAATGGCCATTAGACAGACCATCTCTCACGGAAACTCGGATCAGATCATTATCTAGGATGGGAGGCCTAGTTCCACACCCTAACCCCTGTTCTGGGGCTGCCCTTACCCCTACTGACTTTCCTGTGCCTTCAGAAAAGCACAATTTGCTGTCTGGTCCCAGATTCACTTGAGGTGGGAGCCATGAAGAACTAGCTCTGCAGGAAACAGGGTGGAGACTTTGGTTACTGCTTTCGTGTCTAGGTACCTGCAATTCGCCATCAAGTCTGCAGCAAAAGACGCCAGTGGGTCGTATGACCAACATAAGGTGGACAGTCACGCGTGGTAGAGGGATATGCCTTGTGCAATCCCACTGGACCAGGGCCAGAGGCAGCAGGGCACAAGGGGATGGAGGCTGCCATCGGAAGGCTGAAGGTGGGGACACCAACAGGAACCTCCTGGAAGAACTGCGCATAACATCCAGAGACAGATCCGGACTTCACTGTGCCTTTAAACAGGACTCCTTCCAAGAAGGAGCACAAGGATCACCTAGTTTCCATGATAAAAATTACATTTGCAACACTGCTGGGCTATACCCACTTCTAGGCAAGGAGTAATGCAAAAGAAGAAAGAATTTACAAGTACATGGCTGACAGGGACAACAGTTCCAAACAGCTAACTGCTGACTGAGAACCCTTAAGGAGGCTGAGAAAGCCAGCAGAGCTCAGAGCTCTAGAAAGTCACGGAGCTGCCTGGCAGGCCGGCTCAACCCAAAGACTGCAACACTTCATTGCAAGGACACCATCAACATTCCACCGCTCGCCCTGCTCTGCGCCAGTTTCTCCAAATACTGCGCATGCACGTAAAGAAGTGATTTGCAACTGCTCTCTTCCTCTTTGAAGCAACTTCTTCAGGTGCCCTGTTGGGGCACTTCCCTTGGCCTGAACCACTTCCCTCCTTGACTGTCTTCTCCTTGGACAGACCTCATGTTCCTCCTGGTTTCTATTGCTGTTGTCTGTTTGTTTTGGATCTCCCTTAGGGTCTAGAATGTTCTCTCACATACTTGAGACATTCGATTAGCAGTTGTTGCCTGATTTGTTAACCAACTAATTTCTCAGCAAGATCGTCTACTGGGAAGCCGTCACAAGAGGAGTCAACCAACCAGGTAATCCTCGGACCACTGAAGTCGCAGCATTTACATAGTGAAATGCTTCCTTTAACTTTTGAAACGTTAACATTTCATGAAAGCGTTTCATAAATAGCTCATTTGTCTCTTTGTACACCCTGTACACAATGAAGGTGTTATTATTCGCCCTTCTTCACAGATAAGGAAATTGCAACACCCCCGTCTTGAACAGCCTGCCTAGTCACGCACCGATTTTCACATCAGCGCACTGAACTCAATCATTCATTCAGTTGTCGAGTGCTTATCAAATCTACACCAGTAGGTGACACCTGAGAGTTTACATACATATTTTCTCATTTAATCACCATAAAAAATCTTGCGTCGTGGGTATCATTATGTGTTGTTTTTTTTTTTAAGATGAGGAAACATGCTCAGTGTCTCAATAATTTGCCCACATTTACACACATGAAGGGCACGGATGGAGAATTCAAACCAAAATCTGTTCCTTAAAATGCTGTAGGCTATGATTCACACACAATGATGCTTCTCAGTGAAACCTGGAAAAGCAGAGCCAGCGCTGAGATCCAAGCCTCACCACTCCAGGGCACCAGTCACCTCACTGCATCCCACACGACAATGACTTACATTTGTTGAGACGCTTCTGTGTAAGGGTATGTATGTCTTCAACATATTTGTTTTGATGTTACCCACCTTCCTTATCATAAACCGCAATCTTTCTACTTTCCTGTAAGCCGAACAGCAGACACTCAAGTCTCTGCCATGCTAGAAACGTGGTTTCTTGACTTATCCCCATCTCTGACAATTTCTCCCTTTCCCATTTTAGCAGAGTTTCTCGCAAGACTATATTATCTTCGCCTTCTCATTACACAGTCAGCCCCAAATTCACCACAATGGTGGTTCTGTCCCAACCATCTGAATAAAAATTGATATGCCAAGGTCATCGACAACCAAGTGTGGATCGTGACTCTGCATTCCCAACCAGCTCCCGGATACGGCCAGTGCAGCTGGCTCAGGGGCCACATTCTGTCTGGTGCTGCGCTGGACACTTCTGTCTGGAGTTCACTGGACCCCTCAGCTGCACATAACACCCCGATCACTTACTCCTTTTGAAATTCTCTTCTCGACACTCTTTTCTGATTTTTCTTTCATCTCCCTGACAGGAGAGGGGGTTGCTCAGGCTCCTAGTTCTCTGCTGCTCATTAAATGCTGGGATTCCCCAGGGCTCCCTCCTTGGCCCATTCCTACCATGGCCCTAGTTCATTGTCTTTTGCTTGGATGATGGCAAGAGCCTCCTAACTGGTTCTCCTGCCTTCAATCTTCGGCCTGTCAAAGCCCTCCTCCAAAATGACTCTCCCCCCAAACCAGACCCAAGCGTTAGTCCCTTGCTTAGACCCGTGATGTGATTCCCCAGGGCCTCTGGAATAAAAGCCCCACCCGGCAGGGGACCCTTCCTTGCCAACCTCACCTGCGACTCGCAGCACCTTCTTACTGACCTGCCTGCAGATCCCAGACGTGTACCATGCTGTCTCAAGCCACATGGTCCTATTTTCCTTCTTCTCAGCATGCCCCCCGCTTCACCCCCAGGAGTCTCATTCCCCTGGCTAATTCCTGTTCATCCTTTAAGATTCAGTTTGGGCTTTCTCCTCCATAAAACCTTCCCCAGCCTTTTCCTGCTGCCTCCTACACAGACTGAGCTAAATCCCTTCCTTTGGGTTCCCACGGTGCCGCCATGCTTACCTTTTCCAGAGTGCTCCCCAGAGTACTTAATTGACTTGTAATATGTTTGTATCCCTTTACCACTCAGTGAGCTCTGAGGAGATAATTCATCTTTGTAGGCTCTCCCTCAACCTGGCAAGAAGTAGGCGTTCAATGAATGTTTTCTGAGCTGACTTAAATCTCAATCGCTCCTGTGCCAAATGAAGGCGCTCAGCAGGTGAGCCGCCATGTAAGGTCTGTGGTTCTAATCAGAGGATCATCTCTCTAGATTCCAGAGAAGGAGCCGCTGACTTCCAGCTAAATTTGTTCTCATGTCCTCCCAGTTTACCCCCTCAGTCAATCTGAAGTCTTCCCATGAGAACAGGAATCCAAATGGGAAGCCGGCTACATCAGTGCACCGCTGGAGAGAGGACAATGCTGACACACTGCATGTTAGCAAGGCAATACTGATGGGCTAGCCCAGCGGGCGGATGGGAGCTGGTCCAGTGGCCATCATGTCGGCATGCAGACCATCATACAGGGAGCCCGCCATGATGTTCCTTGAGCAGCTACTGACAAATGTCCTTATGCTGTTTCTCTTTCTGAAAATATCCCTACAGTTGAACTGCAATCCCCAAATGGTTAGCTTAAGTAGGCAAAGTAGTCTGGCACGATTTTCTCCGAGCCAGTCTGTCACTAAGCCCCACCATTCTGAGAACGAGGAAACTCAGATCTACACGGGCCCCTTCTCTCCCAAACCCCATCACAGGCACCCCGCTTCTCAAGGTTTTATAAGCCACGTATTTAGAACCGGAATCAAACGTAGCTTTTGCCAGTAGTGCCCCACTGTGTTCTGAACAAGGTGAACTAACACATTTGCTGGGCTCCCATGCAGATTCTGATGAAGTCAGCCAACCAAACTGATCAATGATCCAGAATCAAAATACTCACACATGAAGCTCTGAAATCCCAATGGGAACAGCAAAGATACACTCTTTTTTTTTTTTTTTAATTCACCCGTTGCAACTAAGATTCTCAGGCTTTGCAATGAACTATGAATGGTTAAACTCTCAGTTAAATTTACTTCCACAAACATTTATTGAACATCTGCTTGGAACAGGGAAATGTGTATACCATTTGTGCATTTTCCTAAGTTTCCTAGTTGATATTGAAGAATCTCCAAGTATGCCACCAATGAACATGATATCTGTCTTCAGAAAAAAAGTCCAAAAGAAGTGAAATGACTTACTCTAGGAATGTAAGTCACTCTAGGAGCTCATTACAAAATTAAAAGTAAACTCAGTAAATAAATGAGCCTCCGTTCCTACTAAAACAAAGTCCTAATTTCGTCAAGAGACACGGATGTTATCCTGACCCCTTAAGACAGTAATGATGAAAAGGGGGGATTTCTGAAGCAACAGTGACTCATGATTCGAAAACATACAACTTAACCCTAATGTTTTGCATTGTCCTTCTGCTACACAAGTGTTAGGTTGAGTTTATGTGGGTTTATTTTTATTTTATTTATTTTTAAAGATTTTATTTAGTTATTTGAGAGAGAGAGAGAGGGAGAGTACAGGAGGAGGAGCAGAGGGAGAAGGACTAGCAGACTCTACATTAAGCACAGAGCCCAACACAGGGCTCGATCCCAGGACCCTGAGATGGTGATCTGAGCCCAAATCAAGAGTTAATCACTTAACCAACTGAGCCACCCAGGTGCCCCTATGTAGGCTCATTTTTAAAGATTTTATTTTCATTTATTTGACAGATAGAGAGACAGCACGAGCAAGGAGGGGGCAGAGGCAGAGGGAGAAGCAGACTCCCTGCTTAGCTGGGAACCCGACATCGGGCTTGATCCCAGGACCCGAGATCATGACCTGGGCCGAATGAAGGCAGACGCTTAACTGACTGAGCCATCCAGGCACCCCTGTGGGCTTATTTTTAAAACACAACTTCCAAAAAGGCATCTCAGACAGAGGCATTATCATTAATAGTCATTATTAGTCTACTAATATTTTATACAACTACACTACATAAAGACTGGTGATAAAAATAATTGCTCCAAAGGTCACAAGATCTTCAACCGTCAAAATAATGTTCAATCCTATTCGCTAGAACACTCAGGAAAAGGAACTTGTTTTAGCAATGTCTACCTTGGCCTATTCATCCTGGAGACTTCAGCCTAGAGGCTGCCTTCCCTGGGCCCTCTGTCATTGCTGACCCAGGTCCTTGTCTGGGTTAGGTGCCCCTCAGCGCACTTAGCTTCCCCCCTCATGGAATCTATCCTTTGATGTTGTACTGGTGACTTGTATTTCCTCCTCTGCCTCCCCCACAAGAATGAGGGCAGAAACTTGGATGCTCTGTCATCACACCTGGGGGACACGTGCTTGAGAGTTTTTTATTAATGAACTCTAGTTGAAACAGTAAGGGCTGTTTCCTAGGTTTTATTTTTTTAAAGATCTATTTATTTGGGAGAGAGAGTGTGTATGCATGCATGTGAGCAGGGGGAGGGGCAGAGAGAAAGGAAGAGAGAGAGAGTCCTCAAGCAGACTCCCTGCTGGGCAAGGAGCCTGACTCAGGCTTGACCCCAGGACCCTGAGACCACGACTGGAGCCAAAACCAAGAGTCAGCCACTCAACCGACTAAGCCAGCCAGGCGCCCTACCTTTTCTTTGTTTTAATCAGGAAGTTCAGCATGGATCACTCCATCATTTAAGAGTTAAATTGAATTCACTAGTTTTTTTTTTTTCTAATTCCAGTATAATGAACATATAGTGTTGTATTAGTTTCAGGGGTACAATATAATGAATCAACAATTCTATACATTACTCAGTGCTCATCAAAGTAAAGGTTCTCTTAATTCCCTTCACCTATCTCACCCATCCCCCCACCCACCTGTCCTTTGGCAACTACCAGTTTATTCCCTGTATTTGAGTCCATTTTTTGTTTTTTCTTTTTTATTTGTTCACTTGTTTTGTTTCTTAAATTCCATATATGAGTGAAATCATACAGTACTTGTCTTTCTCTGGCTGACTTATTTCACTTGGCATTATACCCTCTAGATCCATCCATGTTTTTGCAAATGACAAGATTTCATTCTTCTTATGGCTGAGTAATATCCCATCTTAAATACACCCATCCACACCCCCCATACACACACACAGGTGCGTCCGCATCTTCTTTATCCATTGATCTACTGATGGACCCTTGGGCTGCTTCCATAATTTAACTGTTGTAACTAATGCGCAATAAACATAAGGGTGCATGTATTCTTCTGAATTAATATTTTTTAAGACTCTTTAGGTAAATACCCAGTAGTGGAATTACTGGATCATATAGTAGTTCTATTTTTAATTTTTTGAGGAGTCTCCATAACTGTTTCCCACAGGGGCTGCAGCAGTTTGCATTCCCACCAAAGGTGCACAAGGGTTACTCTTTCTCCACATCCTCGCCAACATTTGCTGTTTTTTGTGTTTTTGATTTTAGCCATTCTGACAGGTGTGAGGTAATATCTCATTGGTAACTCACTAAAGTTTCAAATGCAGATATTGTTAATTTTTTATAAACTTGTTTAAAATCCGGGGCGCCTGGGTGGCTCCATCAGTTAAGCATCTGCCTTCGGCTCAGGTCATGATCCCAGGGTCCTGGGATCGAGCCTCACATCGGGATCCCTGCTCAGCAGGGAGTCTGCTTCTCCCTCACCTTGCCGCTCCCCCTGCTTGTGCTCGCTCTCTTTCTCTGACAAATAAATAAAATCTTAAAGAAAAAAAAAAAGCTTGTTTAGAATCTGATTTCTATAAAATCTGAAAAAAACTCATGGCCATTTGTACAATTTCCTGTGCACGAAAAGAGGCAAGTGAGTCCATTAATAATTTTATTAATAGTTTATTAATATTAATAATTTTATATATTTGATTTATTTAATAATTTAATATGCTTACAATAATTAATAATTTTATTTCCAAATAGGTTACACTCTGAAATGATGCTATGAACATTTTAGGGCATCTTCTAGTAACTGCCAGCATTGGGATGGATTCTTTCATGCAAAGATGTTTAATACCAATTTTATATACCAGGTGACTTAATTCTTTCAATTTCTTAGTGCTTTTCACACCTCAAAGTCCTAAGAGGTTTTGCAATTATTCTGATCGTCAACCTTATGGGACGCAAAGGTGGCAAGAACTCTATGTCTCTAATATATGGAAGTTTTTTTAAAAGATCTAATTTATTTATTTGGCAGAGAGAGACACAGCGAGAGAGGGAACACAAGCAGTGGGAGTGGGAGAGGGGGAAGCAGGCTCCACGCTGAGCAGGGAGCCTGATTTGGGGCTCGATCCCAGGACCCTGGGATCATGACCTGAACCGAAGGCAGATGCTCAATGACTGAGCCACCCAGGCGCCCCTATTATACCGAAGTTTAACTAAGGAAGAAAGGAATGGATGTTGTGTAACAACAGAGTGTAAAGCTCCCTGAGCCACACTGGAACCTGGCTGATGATTCCACCGGCCTTTCTTCTGGGGCGTCGCGGGGCTAAGGGTTCAGGGGCTCTGGTCTTATGAGGCGTAGTCATCGTCTACAACTGCGAGTTCCAATCCCGTGTCCCCTAGCACGCAGTGTCCTCATCAAATTCCAGCATATTCTATTACTCCCATTCCCTTTTCATGTTTAAGCCGTTGTGAGGAGTTGCTATGCACTAACAGCTGCCATTGAGCTCCTACCCCCCACCCCAGTAGGTTACACTTTAGGCTTGTAGATTAACTTGAAATGAACCATCATCCCTCGTGGGGAAGTACAATCAGTATGAACTTGGAGAATTAAAACCACCGCAGACATTTTAATATAAATAATAAGGGCTTAATTTAAGGATTCGCACACAAGAGTGGACAATTCCACATAATAAAGTTTATCAGCCAAGTGTGACAAGCTGCATATTATAAATTCTTAGACCAAAAAAAAAAAAAAAAGTGGGTCCGGGGAGGAGCAGCAACATCTGAAAACTGGAGGTGTGGGATCAAGATGGTCCCTTGATAAGAGAAAGATTGATGGTGTGGAGAAAGCAGGGAGAAGGTGAGCAAGAGAAAAATATGTTGCCTAGGGTGAGCGAGTGCTGGAAGAGGACACCAGACAGAGACAAATCTCAGCTGGTTCAGTAAGTTTTGGTAAACTTCAAAACCACACTGTTTTCTTGACCTATTAAGCACCCAAAATATGCTAGGTGCTAGGGGCACAAGGATGAATGAGGCTTCCCGACGGAAGTTCACAGCACCACAAGGGAGACAGTCAAATAAATACGAAATTTCAGTACAGTATGCTGGCTAAGTCAGGTGCCGCTGGAGCGGAGTGCAAGGGAAAGGGGGCAGCTGGTGTGTGTGACATGCTATGCATCTAGCCGTGTCGGTGACCTCTGACTCCCTGCAGATGCCCTCCCCCAGCTCTCTGATGCAGAAACCTAAGGACATGTGTAGGATATATATCTATATATCTATATTATAGAGATATATAGATATTTTAAATTTATTTCAGAGGTGAATTCCTTTGTCCCAGTGAGAGTCAGGAGATCTAGCTCGTCAGTCCCCCAGGGGGCACCGGCGCTATGACACACCCATTTCCCAGCCCAGGAGGGAGAGGCTGAGAAAAAGCAGGGCATCTTCCCCGGTCACCAACTCCATGTGCACTCTGTCTCCAGGACCCATTGCGTTCCCGTGACATTCTTAAAACAAACTGTAAACTTTCGGAGACTGTTGTTAAGGAGAACAAAGTCAAAACCCAATCCATCCCCTCCCCCGCCCCGCCCCCACAGGCCCATCCCCCTGGCAAATGCAGAGCTCACCAGCCCAGTGAGATTAGAGGAGCACTGAATGTCTTCCGTGCTGAACCGTGGCTATTTCAGGATGGGGGCAGAGGGAGAGGGCTGGACGCGGCGCTGGACACAGCGCTGGAGGGGTGTGATGGTGGGAGAGGCACCCCCCCCCCCCCGGCAGATTCCAAGAACACGAAGAGCCTCACACCCACCCCTAAATGCACAGACCTCACTGGCCTTTAACCCAGTCTAATCCAAATGACCCCATTAAGATCCCTCTTGCAAAGCTGCTGTTTCCTCCAGAGGGAAAGCCCCAGGCCAGCCTGCGGACAAGCTGAGGTCGAGGTGCCCCGTGCCGTGTGCTGGATGACCTGGCCCTGGGATTCTTCAAGCTCAGTACTTCTCCTCGAAAGTGGGTGGCGGCAGCTGAGTCACGAGACAATGACAGAAGCCGGGCTCTGGGAACGAAGTACAATCTCTCTAGGGTCAGCACAGTCGACAGGGTGGGGAAAAGCAACTGGAAAAATCAAACCTTAGGCCGTCATGATAGATTTCACTGACGAGTTTGTTCTTTAAATGATGCTGAATAAGTTAAGATGCACTGAAGCAAAAAATAGCCCCGTGACAAGACGCTGCTGGCTTCTAATTTACAAGCAGAACTCTAGGTTCATATAACTATTTTAGAGAAGCTGTATTTAAGCAGCATAGTAAGGCCTCGCGGTGATCTTGGTTAAGTAACTTGGTTACTCTGGGCTTTGGTTCTCTTTCTCGTCAAAAACAGCGCAGTGGACTATAGATTCTTACCTGCTCTAAACCTTCGTGCCTTCGTATCGTTCAGTAGATTATTTCAGAACGTTCTTAAGGACTCTCTTTTAAGTTGAAAAATGCCCAAATTAAACTTTTCTTTTCTAGTCTCCAAATAAACAGGGGGTGGGGCAGAGACATCTTACCTAAGTAATTGCACCATTTACTCTTTGTTGCTCTGGACAACAAAAGCTCATTTAACATCTCACTGAAGAGAAGAAAGTACTTCACGTTCTGGTTAAAATTATTTCGTATTTTCAAACACCTATTTGATTAAAATATATATAAAACCTCTGCTGTAAAATTGGCCTTGTTTTCCAGTGATTTTTATGACAAATGCTTCAGTTAGTTTAGAAAATAAAACATACACATTATTGTCAATTCTGGGGAAAAAGCTAACCAAAAATCAATTAAAAATAAATCAATTTAATATGTAGTCTGCGTCCCCAAATAAAAATTACACCTACCTGTGCAAAAAATAGGTATGGCCGTTTTCATTAAACTGTAAGACTATCCTTTTCATCAGAAAACTATTTATTTTTTTGTTTTTTTTTCATCAGAAAACAATTTAGTTGAGTCCTCCTGATCACTGGTTTTAAGAAAAGGCATTTAACAAGGATGTTCAAAGCTACAGTATCCCTGGGGCACCTGGCTGGCTCAGTGGGTAAACATGCAACTCTTGATCTCAGCATATGAGTTCGAGCACCATGTTGGTTACAGAGATTACTTAAAAATGAAATCTTAAAAACAAAAAAAGCAAAGCAACAATATCTCTAATGAGAACCGGACACAACCCAAAAGTCCACTGACAGAATGGGTAAATACGTGCTATATTTATACTATATCATATACTATGTATATGATATATATATTCTCTCTCTATATATATATATATACACTAATATAAATATACTATATTTATACACTGGGGAGCACACAGCCATGAAAAACTGAATGAACAGAGCTACATACAACATACATGAAGCTTGGGAATGCAACGCTATGTGCAAACACAAGTCACCAAAAGTACACACGCAAGTATGCTTGCATTTCTATCAAGTTCAAAAATGAAGAAAGCTAAGCAATCTCTGACTTAGGGATACAAACATATGGTGAAACTACAGAGAAGAGCAGGCCATGAAGAGAGAACTGAGAAACTCATTGCCTCTAGTGGAGGAAAAGAAGGAGGCAGCGCCAGGGAGGGGCACGGGGTAACCACCGAAGAAATGTCCTTCCCTTCAACTGAGTGGCAGGTACACAGGTGTTCAGTTTTATCTACTCACATTTAATTTTTTTGATATTAACAAGACAAAATTGAGTTAAATTATATCCATCCTGGAACAGTACCGAAGGCAGTAAAGCATAACTAGTAAAATACCAAACTGCATCCATCATTAGCTCACTTGGCAAATATAGACACTAATGGATTTCCCTAAGACTGCAGCCATGGAAGAACTTCACTGTTCTTTTGGGGGAAAATACGTCCTAATCATTCCAGGGACAGTTATATAGCCTGGAAATAAAGAACTGGGTAAGGAAAATCAAATGAGTCATAATAAAGAAAATCAGAAAAATTTTTAAACAATATTGCTTATTTTGTACCCAGCACCGCTTTTAAAAATATGAAATTTGGTGCATCTGCCTGGTTCAGTCGGTTGAATATGTGACTCTATTTTTAAAATTATTTATTTATTTAAATAATCTCTACACCCAACATGGGGCTCAAACTTGCAACGCTGAGATCAAAAGTCGCTTGCTCCTCCGACTGCGCCAGCCAGGTGCCCCAAGCATGTGACTCTTGATCTCGGGGTTGTGAGTTCCGGCCCCATGATGGGTGTAGCTATTACTTAAAAATAAAATCTTAAAAAAAAAGTTTAAATAAAAAAAATAAATAGGGCGCCTGGGTGGCTCAGTTGGTTGGGCGACTGCCTTTGGCTCAGGTCATGATCCCCGAGTCCCGGCATCGAGTCCCACATCGGGCTCCCGGCTCCACGGGGAGTCTGCTTCTCCCTCTGAACTTCTCCCCTCTCCTGCTCGCTCTCTCTCTCTCTCAAATAAATAAATAAAAATCTTTAAAAAATAAAAAAAATAAATAAAAATCAAAAGAAATTATTCAGGAGTCTAAACTCCCTGTTAAGCAACAGAGTTCCCCATATGTGACAAAGTTGGGATTTATCTTCTGCTCCTCCAGCCATATTTTTTAAGTATCGCTATTTGCCACACTCTGTATGAGCATTGTGGAAATCAGAGATTATCCCCTACTGTACTTGATCTCTAACCACCTGAACTGTGATTTCCTCTCTCCTGCCACACTATGCCACCCAAGAGGAGGTCTGTCTCTCTACTTCCCTGTTTCCTCATTTTTAAGTGCAAGGAGTATTGTCTCTCATATGATTGTGGCAGGAATTAAATTCATTAATTCACGTGGGGCACTCAGAGCAGTGTCCAGCACATAGTCGGAGTTAAGTAAGTGTTTGCTGTTATATTTATTTTTGTTTTTATATTTATTTTGTTTCTCATTGTTATTATTGTCCTTTTGTCAAATTCACCTCCACTCGGAGTAAGAAATCAGAGGTAGCATGCCGCACGCGTGCTTCTCTTCGAGGTCGGATTTTACCTACCAACATCAGTGATTGCTCCCTCTTGAGTTAACCTATTTTCTGGGTACACACCCCTCACCAAGTCCATTTTAGTGATAAGGGCAATACCTGAGGGATTCTCGGTGCGGTGGCTGGATGAACACAACAGGTAAGAAGTTATCACAAGTCAGCTTCATTTCACATCTCCCGCTTCCCAGGGGGCTTCATCAGCCCAAAGGCTTCCTGGGACAGGAGAAGCCTCCTCCTAACCCCAAGCGCCTAAAACAAAATAAGAGTGCACGGAGGTACCAGGAGAATCATGCTTTGTCCTTCTTGAGAGGTCTGGGAGGCCCTGACCCCAAACGGCTGAAAATTCCAAAGGCACATTGAGACGGACGTGCATTTCCGCGGCAGAATGTGAGCCCACTATCAAGGGCTTTATCCAGCTGTGCAAAGCCTCCGAGCTGGGGCTGGGGTGATGTAACTGCGGAACTGGTATTATTATTACTATTATTTCCAGGGATGGGCAATAAGTTAAAGTCGAATAAGAAGCCTGTAAAATGTCACCCAAACCTCCAGCGGATAAATGTCAGTAATTCTGAGACTCCCAAGCTCTTGGAAGGTGTCATCCTCAGCCTTCCTCTGGGAAAAGCAGCTGAGGGTCAGGACAGCAAAGAAGAGTCCCCAGAATTCAGCTGAATCTTGGCCACTTCACTGTCAATGTTTCCAACCCTTCGCTCGGTGCAGAAAAATCTTGTGTTATTTCTAGAAAGATTTAGAAATTCACCCTTAGTTCTAAGAGTCTTGTCTCAATTTAAGGGAGTCCCCGTGAAATTCTCCACTGAGCTCCCACTTCCAAGGCCCTTCACACCTCACAGGATGACAACAGAACCTTGGCCTGTGATGAATCAAAGGAGGGGGTTTTGTGGCCCAGAATAATTCGGATGGCGTCATCTGTTGTGGGTCAGAAGTGACTTTATTAGGCAACTGCGGAACCCTGCTTCCAGCAGTCTAGTTCAAGGGCCTGCAAACCTCTCCTGTGGAAAGGCCAGGCAGTAAACAGTTTAGATTTTGTGGGCCGTACCCGTCTCTGCCGAAATGCCCCCCCGCCCAACCCCCCCCACTGTCCCCCTTGAAAGCCACTAAACACAGTATGTATGTGGGTGTGGCTCTGCCCCCATCAAACGTCACGGATGCCGATATCTGGACTTCGCATAATTTTCATGGGTCACAAAATGTTCTTTCGATTTCTTGTCTTCCATTTACAAATGTAAACACCATGCTTAGCTCCTAGCAATAGAAAAACGGGCAGTAGGCCAAATTTGGCCCGCCTCTGGTCTCACTGTCTAAAAAAGACACAGTAATGTGTGTTATTAACCTGAAATGGAGGCAGTGAAGGGCCCAAGAGAGGTTTTCCGACAGGATTTGCACCGTGAACTCGCTCCCACACAGCCTCTTTACAGCAGGTGACACGCGATTTCCTGCCTGGCACTGAATGCATACGATTACTGTATTATCGCATAATAATAATGATCTTCTGTGACCCAGGATGATGAAACTCTTCAACGCATCATTACTATATATGCTAATGAGGCAACATGTGAGGCTGGGCGGGCCGCTGCTCAATCAGAGGTCATCAACTGCTGTCAGGGATGAGGAACGCCTCTGGTAATAAGCAGGTACTCACCTGGCAATTTCCAAGATGAAATATTCCATTCCCATTTTTGAATCTATTTTCCTGCTGGGGACAGCACGTCTCACATAGGTGTCAAAGGACCCATGCTCCAGGCTTCAGTAGTATAACCTATTTCCTGACCCTTGACTCTTCTTTCCTCATTTTCCGACATTCCTTCTCACACCCCACCTCCCACCTCCCACCCGTTTCTGCTTGCTCCCCTCCTACCGGGTTACAAATGCATACACACTGCTTCTCTGAATTCACAACTTTAACAGAATATTTCAATAGGCTGCCCCAAATCCCTATCTCCCACTGAGTCCTATTTCAACAATGGTCCTGAGGAACTTAGGGAACCCGGTGAGACCGCCCTACAGAAATCAGCCCCACTCCACGGCGGCCATGACGCCCCCCAATGGGTCCCACTCCACCTGCTTCCACCTGCCCCTCCCCCAACCACTGAGCCTGGACGATGTCACTAGACACTGTTTACGGGAATCATCACGGTGTATGGTAAATCATCACGGTAAACGTCCTCCTGTTCACCGGGACTTCCCTCACGCCATGGAAAGGGAGAACTTTTAATCAAGAGAATTTTTCTCACCCTATGGAGGGGAGTCATCAATTAAAGTATTTCATTAGCAAATACCGGACCTCCTGAGATATCAGCGACTAGTCGAGAAACACAATTCCAGGAGAAATCAATGTCCAACCTTTGCCCACACAGCTCCTTCAACAGCCACCATTACCACTTAGAAATGCGATCTTAAACTGGACCCAAGAACAATTTAAAAGCTGTAAACCAGGACCTTTATTTGGAACTCCCTGTGAATCACAGACCCAATAATATACTGGGACAACAACTGTTTCCCAACCTGTACCTTTTCCACATCGCCAATTAAAAAAAAAAACACTGAATTTTTTTCTCTCTCTCAGTACTCTGAAATAAGAGAATATTCGGGCTCTCTTGCACAAGAAAAGTCTATCCCTAACCATACTCTTCAAAGAAGAAAAGAATTCAAACTTGCTGGGAAATCCTGCCACTCTTCTGAAACAGTTCTTGAGATACACAGCTGTATGATGAAACATTTCCTACGGGTAATTAATCCTGAGCAACTCTTGTAAAAGAATAAAGGAACAAAGCACATTTTGTGACCATGTCATGTTGACCTGTTTGTGCCAGTCGTTTAGGAATTTATAAAATTCTGAATTCATATTACAAAACAGGAAGGTGGGGGAATCAAACGTACCTATTCCTGAAGACTTGACCTTGGCTCACAGATCACCTGGGTTGCAAGAGGCCTTAAGAGGCAGTTAGTGCTGTGACATAACTCACGAGAATGCCTTGGAGCGAAGGTTTGTTTTTTTGTTTTTTTTTTTTTAAGGATATTTAGTTTTTCTTGGGTTTAATTCATCAAGAATAGCGATCTTTCTTTAAAGGGCTGTGCTTCAGTCAACCAAGATGCAGTTATGAGTATAAGGCTATTATTTTTAATAGAAGCTATCAATTACTGCGCACTTACCTGACAATAACTACGCTAAGAGCTTTGTATGCATTATCTCATTTAACCTATATGACTAACCCTATTAGGGAATTAATTTTATAGATGAAGAAATTGAGTGTCAGGGAGGTTAAATGACTTGCCAAAGGTCAGGCAAACAGTAAAATGCACGCAAAACCAATACCCTCCGACTCAAAATCCATCCGCTAGGATCATCCCACTAAACAGCTTCCTACATTTGAGTTGTGGGGTACAAATGACATCAATCTCACCATTAAGCTGATACCTACACTACAGTGGTTCCCAAACTTGACTTTTCATTATAATTTCTTTTTAAAAACAGAGACTCCCAGAACCCACCCTAAGCTCCACAACATATAATGTGAAATAAAGTAGTCTCTTAACCTTTGAAGTGATGTCAAATAAGTGGCCAGATTTTTTCCCCCACTAAACTTAATAGCGAGTATTTCATGAAAAATATTCCAAGCCTTAACTCCCGGGCAATTGGCTGTCATCTAGTTGAGTATATTCTCTCCATTCACAATAATGAATGGATGATGGATGGATGGAGGGATGGATGGGAATCCCACCCTTGAGGCCCACAGCTCATGGAAGCAACACCTTGGAGGGAGGAGATGTGTTCAGAATCACAATGTCAGAAGGCAGTAGGTCTACAATCTCGCTTCCTCCAAAGACAATACCGCTTCTTAGGATTCATCTAGACTCATTCAGAGACCCAAACAATCACAGGAAAGGAAGGGTTGACCAGCACACACTAAGTAAATGTAAATATGTGTAAAGAAGTTAACAGGTGCAAAATAAATTCCTTCACGTTCATCGGACCTTGCTTTATATACAGTATGGACCCGCCTCACCCCCACCATAGAAAGGAACAGGCTTGACTTCTAATTTGCATACTTCCCTATAATTATACATAGCATGGAGCTTTATACCGAAAGAAATAGACCTGAGTTCCAATCTCACCGGTGCCACCTACTCATGTGACCTTGTTGCCATTTCTTCCTCTCCCCGAGTTTCCCTTTTCCCATCTGAAAAGCAGTGCTCCCAAAAACTATTTCATTAACCTAAACGCCTCCACGTAGGCAAACACTTTGTATCTGCCACACGGTTACCGTGTACACTTACTGCTATTTTGCAGTTACCTAAAAAAGTGAAACGCACTCCGTTTGTGCAGCTAATTGTTCCGACTGCCAAGGCCTGTCCCAGTTTAAAAAAAAAAAAGAAAAGAAAAGAAACCCAAACCAGTACTCCAATAGAACATTCCTTTATGCTGCACTCGACACTGGGGATTGAAAACGTGCTTCCAAGTTACACAGCTGTCTAACGTGCTAAGAGCAATAATGAGTTGCCATGATATGCAAGGATAACAAAATTAACAACACCCTCCCCAACAGTCTCCTCTGGAGGGACTGACCAATTATTTCAATAAAATGTTCAGTCATGAGAAGAAAAGGACTTTGGCTGGAACCTAAGTCAAATACATTCCTATCTCTCTCCCTTGGCGAAAACTTGCTAAAAAGTGACCGTAACTATTCTAAGGCCTCGCCCGCTTTTTCCCAAGTAGTTCCAAACAGAAGATCCAAGGTAGCTCTATCCAATTTGTTGCCAGTTACAGAGCCCGTGGGTCTCCAGCACAAGTCCTCCCACGTGTTATCTTACTTAGAGAGTCCCGCAGCAGCTCTTTGGAACTTTTCTTCGTAATGTATTCTCCATTCGCAGCCTCCAGCCCAGCCAGTCCTTTTTATGAGAATAAGATTCCACGGAAAAGATCCAGAAGGTTGACCGAGCAAGACACAGCGAAAACTGCAGTCCGTCAGATTTCCTCCAGCCATTGCATGTGTCTCCGTGGGTCAGATGAATTGCAGACTTGCTCCCGTAAACCATGAAAGTCCACTCACTGGCAACAAATCTGACAGATCCACCGCCCCTTTGGTCGTGTCCAATTTGGCCACAGTCCTCTAGATGTGGTCATTAATTCCTGCTCACTGGCTGCCACCGGAGCACCGGTGAAAGCTCAGTGACACGGGCTGCGGATGGTCTGGGTCGGACGAGGGCCCTAAAGTGCTTGGACTGATTTGCTTCTCCGTATGTACCGCTGATTCCTGAACAATAAGGGATTCGGGGTGCACTCAAAAAATCACCGTCAAACTTCTGACTCCCCCCAGGACTGAACTCCTAACAGCCTACTGCTGACCAGAAGCCTTACCGGTAACATCAACGGCTAACACGTATTTTGCATTCTGTGAACAAGTAAGCCAGAGCAAAGAAAATGTTACAGAGAAAATTGTAAGGAAGGAAAAAATGCACCTACAGTGCTGTACGGAATTTATTAAAAAAAAAAAAAATCATGTATAAGTGGACCCGTGCAGTTCAAACCAGTGTTGTGCAAGAAATTTAGGCAGAGAGGGGTGGTGAGGAAGGGGACCGCCTTGGCCAACTCTTGACTGTAGGAACCGTTTCACTCCCACTGAAGAGTATTTTCCCTCTGAGGGGCACAGAAGGATAAAGCCCCCAAAGACCACCTTTTGGTCAAAATGTCTTACAGCACCATTTCTAAATTGGAACTATTTTGCAGAGAAAAGAAAAAGGTCCCGGCTGTTAAGACAGACTGAGCAGATGTCACCGGGGAGTAACACGGTTTCAATTACCCTCTCCAAACCACAGGCTGGCCATTTCTTATCCCTAGCACACAGCTCTCTGTGGGATTTCCACGGTAACGGTTCTCATCCCTTCCTAACAAGCCCCGCTACCACACATCAGAGCTTTCACAGCAAATCGTGGTTCCAAAATATAAGGAGAACTCAGCCATTTTATACGCCAATACCAACATCATTGGTCCCTGCTAATAAGCTACACTTTAACGTTTTTAGATTCTTTGGTATTCACAGCTATCCCTAGACAATTTTTTTTAAGTTAAGTTGTCAATAGCAATGGACTATAGGTCAAAAGCCAAGGGTGGTATACTAGCTCAGCAAATAGATACAAAAGCAAGATGCAATAAAAGACAACTTATTGTGATTTTAAACATTATTAAGAAGGGAAAACAACCTAATGACTCTTGCTTGCATGATTATTGATGTAAATCTGAAATAAACAAACGCTTCACGGAACAATCTCCTGCTAGCCCTAGTGCCGGGTTCAGAGACCGTTTACTCATATGCCAAAGTATCACTTGGGGGAACAGCAGCTATCGTGGTGATAAATAGTATCCCCAGCCAGCCAGGAGAGGTAAGTGAGATCCAAAAAACTAATTACAGAAGCCCCAGTGGTTGTTTTAGTGAGAGTTGTACACATGTGTCTAATTATAAAGTGTTCTTATTTCCCTACTGTGAGACTGTGTACAAGTTCTGCATTTAAAAGCTTCTGTTTCAGGACAGAAAAACTATTAAGAAAGCCATCAAGCGTTCCACAAGATCAAGAGCTTTGTGAATATGTGAGGTCTCCCATACTATCATTTTTCAATGTTTATATTACGAAAAATTGCAAACATAGAGTAAAGTAAAAAGAATAATGTAATGATAATGTATACTCAAGACCAGGCTTTGCTAAATCTTAATGCTTAGCCATATTTACATTAGGACTTTTCTTTCCCTTAATAAATAATAACACAGGAAAAAAAACCTGTGGGTAACCCTCGACCCACACCCTTGCCTCCCTCAATAATTTAGACTATTAGCTTGCATGTTTTCAAGCAGTATATAAATAGTATCAATCTACAGCTTGTTTTATTCTCAACACCGTCTTTCTAAAACTTATCCATATTCAGACATGTAGAATATAGTTCTGGTTCATTCATTTTCATAACATAGAATTTCACTGCATGAATAGACATACTTTTTATCCTTTTTTCCTTCTGAAGAGTGGTTTGATTGTTTTAGATTTGTCACTATCATAAACAACACAGAAATGATCATTCTTACACATGTGTCCCTTAGCACACGTATAGAGTTTTCTCAAGGCATCAGCCCAGAACGGGAGCTGCTGGGCTGCAGGGTATGGGTGGGTCTGCAGCTTTTCTGGGTGTTACCACATGGCTCTCCAATGGAACTGTACCAAAAAAATATTCCCACCATCAGTGTATGAGAATGTCTATCACTCTACATTGCTGTCATCCATCAACAGTGTTGGATTCTTTAATCTTTGCCTATCTGATCGGTGTGAAATGGTATCTCATTTTAATTTGTGTTTTCCTGATTCCCAGGGAGGCAGAACATCCTTTCATCTTTACTGTCTAGATATTCATTTCTAAGAATTGCAAATCTTTCTACTTGCCTTCTTATTGCTTTGTAAGTGATCTTTCTGTGTCCTGTGACTTTGGGAAAGTTACTTAATTTCTCCGCTTCCCATTCGTGGCAATAATAATACCTACCTCCAAGGGATGACCTCTAGCTGATCTTAAAGCTCGTAGCCCGGTGCCTATTATATGATAGGCACTCAAAAAGAAAATAGTCATCCTTTCTATTATGGTTACAAATGTGAAGAAGAGTGTTCAGGGCATTTCTAGCATTTCTCCCAAGTTTGTAGCTGCCTTTGAGATAAATAAAACAGGACTTAAGAGGAGGATTCTCGGCAACTTTCTTTGCCCAGGCAGTGCCTCCACCACAGAAGACATATTATCAGGACTTGGTTGTTTGTAAACTATCACGAGGGAAATGGACAAAGCTGATTCTTCTAGCCATTGCTTAAACTAAACTTCCACGTTACACTTCCTTCAATATACAAGCAGCTGTGAGCTTGCCTGTGAAATGACTGCAATCCCGAATTTCAACAAAGGTTACGTTACAGAGTGCAAGGAACTCTGAGAAGAGGGACGTGGGTGCTGGAGGCTGGCAGGTGAATTAGCCTTAGGGACCTACTGGGCAATCCTGGGGTGGAAATATAGCTACGGCTTCCTAAGATTCCACCAAGCCCTACACCTTTCCATTTTCCCACGTTGTAAGCGATCCTTGAATTAGAAAAGAGGAAAAAAAAATCATCACGTTGCTTATCACACACATAAGTTGTTGTTGTTGTTGTTTTAAATAATGACACTGACATCACCAAGGAAGCAGGTAATCCTGTGCGACGCACACTGTGAGAAGGCTTATCTATCCCCCATATCCAGAAGAATATGTTCCTCGGGACATGCTGGTAAGCTAGAAGGATGCAATAAAAAGGAGCCACGTAAGCTTGTCTGCTTGGACTCTTAACGTATTTAGTTTCGTGTGGAGATCCTCCCAGACTGGCTTCTATTCAGTCATATCTTGACCTTTCCTTGGAGAAAGGCCATGTCCATCTTTACGAACTCTGCCAGTGGAGTCTGGGAGCATAGAACGCTGTCTTCCAAGCCTATCAAGTAGTCCTGACATCAGCTTCAACTGGTGACTGGCAGGGTCCCTTTTCAGATGTACTTGCACATCATCTAACGTTCAGAATTCTCTCCCTCCGTATTCAATTTCAACGGGCGCTGAAGAAACCAGAGACTTTCCTTTGCAGCTAAAGAAAGAGGCCCTCTAACCCCGTCTCTTCTCCAGGGCAATCATGTGTCAGAGTCAACTCCAGCCCAAACATAATTAGACCATCTTCTGATACCTATCTAGGAGCACTGCTTTCTTCCTTACACGTGTGCCAAGTTTCCACTTTCAAGAAGTTAAATTGCCATATAAAAATGCCCTGGTGATGATGAGTAATTAGACACTGTAATGGAAAATTAACTGTGTTTTTATTTAGAGCATTCATTTTAACAAGACTTTTTTTTTTTCTTTCCTAACTGTTCTTAAGCTGCAATGAAAATACATTAAATCCTGAGGGGTTGTGGAGGTTTTCTGGTTAAACACACACACACACACACACACACACACACTTCTTTCTGGAACCACTTATTTTGTGAATATCACCAAGTTCATACAAAGTTCTGATGCGAACAGCATTATTAATACATTCTAACGCCAATTCTCACCCTGTCATCTGGGCCTTTCCAACCCCACAGGCCGCTAACGCAGAGGCGAGCACCAGAGAGGTGGCACACAGGGGCTTGTTACACATGGGGAGCCTTCCCCCGAATATCCCGCAGTCCCCTCTTCCCCTCTCTGTTCACGCTGCTGCCCAGGGAAGCAGGTCACTTGCACCTGGGGCTCCTGATGGCTCCGTGAGCAGCTCTGGGCAGCCCTCTGTGAGGAACCGGTGAGACTGGGGTTCGGCTCCAGGGCCACACTAAAAACAACTCCACAATATAGCGCGTGCAACGGCCTTCCCCAAATAAGAAGGGCAAATGAGGCTAAAACCTGGACATCTCATCCCAGTCCCTGCAGCCCTCTAATCCCACATCCCAGTGATGAGTTCATTAATGGGTTCAGCCTCAGGACCTGGGTGCACTTCGATCAGGAGCTGGACGAGGGGCCAGCAGGGTGGGGCGGCAACACCTGTACAAGTTCACAGGCTTCATACAAACGAGGGAGCCTCAGACCATGTGGCCTACCTAGCTTTCCATCTCTGTTCCTGCCGGACCTCAAAAATAAAGTGCAAATGACACCTAAAAATGCTTCCGGCCTGACATTTATTCAGTCCTCCACAGTGAACACTGAGTGTTGGGCAAGGCCCAGACCCTGGATCTTTTGTTTCAAGGGGCTCCCTGTGTATCTAAGTAAAATCAACCTTCGCCATTGACTATCCATGCACTGACCAGAATTTCAGAAGCCCCCTGAAACAGAGAGACACTGGGCTTCAGGCAAGGCTCCCTCGAGCAGCTACAAAAGTTTCAAGGAAACCTGCTCTTTTTCTTTTTCCCTATTCCTTCCTTTTGTGGGGTTTTTATTTTTTATTTTTCCAGTTTAATCTCTCCTTACAATTTAAACGACCTTTTATAATCGTTACTGCTTTTCCTATAGATTTCCTGGGACTTGTTCGACCTACCAATCTCTTCCCTTCCATTCCTGAGCTGAACTTACTTAGTACAGTCCACGCTTATATCCAAAAGCAGTTTCAATCCGGATGCACAACCCACAAGAACACCGGCAAACTGGCTTCAGCAAAGAGGTACCATAAACACCACTTCATTCTGGCTGTATTTACTGAGGTTAATATGACAAGTTGGCTGACGATCACACCCTGTAGGGGGAGTTCAAACAGAAAATGCCATCTGGGGAGCAAAAGTATTCAATTGTCACAATGCTCCCTGATCCCAATTCCAAACTGCCCAGTATATTCTAGAGAACGACAAAAAGAGCTTGGCAGTGGTTCTGCAGATAGTTTAGAGAAATCTGTACAGTATCCCAACTCTGAGTCAAGATTTAGAGTACACTGAAATGCAATGAACTCGTTAAGAGGGCCATCACCAAGCAAGAATGAAGATGTGCTGAGTGAAATTGTCGAATTCAATGATACTAAAGACTGCAGACATTTGGAGAGGCGTTTTAACTTGGGGACTAAATTTCTAATCACTTTCCCCTTGGGTATTACAGAAGTCAGAACCGGAGAGGAAACTGCTGATGAGCTACATTCACCAGTTAAAACTGACTCCCGGAGGAGCCCCTCAGCCTCTGTCTCACAAAGGAGTTATAAAATTGAAGGAGTAAACGAGACAACAGGTGAGGAGGCCCAAAGAGCGCAGGTCCAGATATCTTCTGACCCTGGATGAGTCCTAGAGCCTGTGCATCCCTCAATTTATTAACCCTGAGAATGGCAACAGGAGAAGCAGTTACGAATAATCACTAATAAAAGCCCATCTGCCTCTGGCAGAAATACAAATGCCGGTTGATAACGATCACTCTCCTAAACCCCAGTTTACATTTTTCCATTAACATTCCAGTCCCCAACCCTCAGGTTCCCCAGATCCTAGGGGGTTTAGTCTCAGACTGAAAGACCACACTGAGATTTGGGGAGTCCCGGGAGCCAACTCCATGAAGCAATGGCTGGCCGCCTAACTCCCAAAGAAGTCGTTACACCTGTCCCCACCTCATTTCATTTTTCACTGGGATGACACCCAATCTTTGTGGTAAAAATGAACCCAAGGACACCACCCCAAAGAACTTGTTTCTCTCGGACCCACCAAAGGATAAAATGTTCTCAAGGCCACCTCTTAAGATAAACACCCGTCCCCAAGTGCCCCTTTTAATTGCCCGGCTGACTGTCCCTTGGGTGTGATTGCCCAGACTTATCCTGGGTGTGTAACCAGGCTGGAAAAGTCTTCCTGATTTCTGAGTACCCTAACAAGAAGGACAGCAGTGGAGAGCGTGGACTAAAACAGTGGCTAAGCATTGATGTGACCCTAGCGTGTCACACACAAAAAAAGGATATTGTGTTCAGGGAGATTGGTCTGTGATCTCTGTGACCCTTTCCAGCTCCATACCTCCACAGTCGGTTCTACAAGGCCGGCCAGTGAAGGTCACCAGGAGACCCAACAGAACCATTCCCCCACGGAAGGAGAAAGAAATTCGCCTGTAGGTTTCAGTGGGTTAATTAAAAGCCATGTGCTGTTCCCAGACAGCACAACATCCAAATATCTATATTCACCTTTCCCCGCAAAACGCACACGTGCAAGTCTAGGGTAATTCTAGGTTCTAAGTGTAAATAACTATCACAGAATTATAAGTAACTAGCACAGTAGGTTGGCTTCTCAGGATCCTCAAGAAAACTCGTAGAATAGATTGTTACGTCTTTGTTTTCGTGAAGCAGGCTGTTCATCTTTTCCAACCTCTGCCTGTCTCTAAAGATCAAACTGAAACACAGAGCCTTCAAAAATGACCCGCCGGCATCTCTGCACCGTACTCCATCCCGAGAAGCCAGATTTCTTCGAGCGATTATTCCACCAAGAAACAGCAATCACGACCAGAAAAATGAAATTATGCACTCAAGAGTTCAGCGGTATTTATGACAGCCTAAACTGCATCTCATTTTTAGCCTTTACTCACTGTCAGAGTTCTAACGTTTCTGAGAGATAGTTAACTGATTTCTAAACGGCAGGCAATATATTTCCATTCCAAATGGGGACGACTGTTACCAGATTTTAAAATAAAACCAATGCGTTATGCACTAAATAAATCCCGAACATATTTCACACCTCATCAGGGGTCTGAGTAACAAACTTTTTTTTCAAATAGAGGCTCTCTTTGGGGGTGGTGTTTTACATTTTATTTTAAATCTAATGACAAATGTTCCTTCAGTTTGGCTTCAAAGGAAAGGATACCCTTTCTCACTGCCTAGTATGTGATGTAGAACATCTCTCAGGAAACTTAAATAAATTTAGAGACAGCCTTCTAAGCCTAAAATTACTGTATTTGCAATAAATAGGGCTTGTTAGAAGAAACAACAATTTTTTTTTTTTTGGAGGTGAGTATTCCATCAAGGTTAGAGTGTCTAATAATAAACTGCCGTCAGGTAATGATCTGCCTAATGAAAAATGTTTCCATTTCTCAATTTACTTGAATACATGCTCTTCTGCCTGCCGAGATTCAGTACCATAAATTGGCATTTGGATTACTAAATCTAAACAATGTGGATTGCTTAATTATGTAGAGGCTTCTTAAACGCTGTAGTTTTTTTTTTTTCACCCCAATTTTATATGCTTATTGTGCAGGGTGGTAACTTTTTTTTTTTAACTTTATTTCATTATTTTACCTGGCAAAGTTCACTTTTGGTAGTTATTTAAATCTTAAAAACAGCAAACCAATGGATGAGAGGAAGTTCAGTAATTTCAATTCCATTGTATGCCTCTCACTGGATTTGAACTTTTTATACATTGGTTCTACCAAAAGTGCTAAATATTTATCTCTATGCAGAAAAAACCCCACACATATATATACACATACCTATATATAGTTGTATTGAATGTAGAAAACCAGCAACTTAATGCCATTTTTAATTAATAAAAAAGATTAAATTTATCCAGTCTAAGATTTTTGAACATAACTGTTAAAAACAATAAAAATGCTTTGAAAGCGTGGTATTTGCAAAATCCTTGAGAAGTCACTAATGGGATTCCCATGATCTAATACATGTAAGGCTTTAACTGTAATTGTAAACCCACTAAAGGCTTATGACCTGAAAGTATGGACTATTGTAGCCAGTTTTTATGGGTTTAATTCTGCTAGTAAATCCCAGTTTCTATATTTTAAGTCTCAACGAGCACAAAATCACCACATTTTTCAAAAGAACCATCTAAAGAAAGTAAACACTGAAATGACAGGGCAAGAAAACCATTACCAAAAACCCCCCTTTCTCACAAACCATCAATGAACTTCAAAAGCACAAGACCAAGCAAAACTTTTAGTTCGCAATACATGTGCAATTCACCCTTAACATTCTCAAAACTACCTATGAATCATCTTATTTTCCTCTGACTTATTTCCATACAAGGCTTCCATACAAGTGAAATACAGAACTTACTCAGCCCCTATTGATGACTGGATCACTGTTTTCTGAGGATATTTATTACTTTTTTTTTTTTTTTAGCACGTTTTTACTATGATCCCATTCTGTGACTGCTAAAAGCCAGGAAAATCTGCCTTCAGGTCAGTGCAGAAGACAAAGTCACCAAAAACTGTGCCGGCCATGAGCTATACCTCAATGTTCAGAATTGTTCTGTTTCGTCCTTAGGTCTTACAGGAATGCAATGTCGTAGCAGGATGCACCGAAATTTGTGATTAATTTTTTTTCCTCAAAGAGGTTTTTAACAAGTGAGGATTTATGCTCAACCCAAGATTCAGCCTACTTCCCCTATCTAATATGTAAGTAGACTACTCATTCAAGGCTGTATATATATGCATGGCAAGCACATAAACGTAAAAATATAAACATCAAGGATATCTACCTTATTTCCAAAGTTTCTTAATTGTTTCTTCTCTTATATACTTCTTGGTTCTTAAAATTTAAGATTGCAAGTCCTGTCATGAGCTCTCAGGCCTAATTCTACCTTACAGATAAAATTTATTTTACAAAGGCATACCTGAATATTGTATTCATTTCATAACCAAATACATGTGGAAACAACTTGGTTTTCAAAGAACCTTGCTGTATTTATATACATTATTAACTGATTGTCCATCAAATCAAAAGAAAATACAGGATTCTAAGCATTGTGCGCTAGAAGCTTCTGGCCTGGATGTTCAAAAAAAAATGTCTTTTAAAAACACTGCTAGGTCTTCACTTTACTTTTTCAGTGGAAGTATAACAAATTTTTTTATTTCGGGGCACCCATACAACAAATATAACCTCAAAGTTTTGTTTAGTTGGGAAATACTAAATTTTTACCTTTAGTTGAAAGCATAGGTCAGGTTTTTTTTAATAAAAATTGCTTGAGTTTCTCTCTCTTTTTTAAATTTTTTTTTCTATACCTGCTTTTCCATAGCCTAAATCCTTATAAAGCCAGGCACTTTGAAACTTGGAGCTTCTCATAAGACACTCAAAGTTTTCAAAATACCTTTGGGTTTACTTTCCGCATAAACCTACGGCTTTCTCAACGTACTTATTAAATGTTCTTTATCTTTCTTAGTGGTCTTAGTTAGGCTCTTGTGGACAGAGGAAACCAGACGTGAAGAATGTTTTTATTGTTATAACTGTTGGTTTTTTCAGTCTCTTAAATCCAAAGGGGGTGACCTCCCCGGCTTGCACCGCGGGCAGAACTACTGCCCCAGAGGGAGAGCCTTGTAAGTGAAGTTCAATGATTTCAGGATTTGGTTGAGAACCTCGGGACACTGATTTACTTGTAAAATCCCCAGTGGAGACAAGAGGAGGCTGGACAAGTGAACTCAAGGGGAGCAGCAACACCACCACTTCCTGAAACAGCGATTTAGGCGCTGAACAGGGTCAAGGATTTGAACTTTCTGACCGAAAACCACAAAAGCGCCCGGAAAGAGGAAGCTTTCCCCCGCGAGCAGGATCGCCCGCGTGGCAGGAGCCGCCGCTGCTCGGCGGGGCCCGCTGCCTGCGTTCCACCGCCAGCCGCGCGATCTACACCTTGCCTGGCCGGTTCTAGATCGCCGACGCCTTTGCAATGCCGGCCGTGGACGAGTCTAGTCCCCTCGATACCTGGACGAGAGAACAATCCCCTCGGCCTCGGGTGGGAGGACAGAGGCGAGAAGGCGCCCGACGCCCGCGCGAGAGCCACGGCACCCCACTAATGCCCCCACCTCCGGCGGGGCGTCTTACCGGTACAGGAATGCAGGGGCTTGGGTCGCACGACCAGCGACGGGCACACGGAGTAGAGGGAAAGTTTCTCAAAGTAGTCGCAGGTCTCCTTGGAAAGGATCTCGTCGATCATGAAAGTCTTGTAGCGCCGCCTGGCTGCTTTCAGTTGGCCGGGAGAGCTCAGCCGCAGCTCCGCGTGGCAGTGCATGGTGATCCCGGGAGAGCGCCGGCCGGCCAGGGCCGCGGGGGCTGGCGTGCGGGCGGGGGCCTGGGCCCCGCTCCTCGTCCTCCCGGGAGGCGGCGGGCTGGGGAGGCGCGCGGAGGGGAGCGGGCACCGGGCGCGCCGGCCGCGCGTCTAGACCCACCCGCCGAGCAGCATCTTCGCGGAGCCTTTTTGGGACAGCGCAGCTGTCAATCAGCGCGCGCTTCCTGCGGGGCCGAGTGCCGAAACGTGTCGAGGGGCGTCGGCGCCCACCCCGCCCAGCCCGCCCTTGCAAGCCGGCCTCGGACCCGCACGCCTCGTGCTCGCCTCTCTCGCTCGCCTCCTCCCGCCTCGCGGTGTCTCGCGCTCCTCTGCCAGCCTCTCTATTTTAAGACACTCGCTTTGGCTCTACTCCCCGCCCCCCTCCTGGGACGAGCTCCAGGTGTGTGTGCCGGGTGTGCGCGCTAGGGTGTGCGCGCGGTGCGGGGAGCGCGCGCCGCCCCCCCCCCCCCCCGCGGGCAGGGCATGGGCCGCTCCTCCGGGACGCGACCCCGCGCACCTCCTGGGCTGGGTCCTGTGCGCGCAACCCGCAACCGGGGGAGCAGGCATGTCTGGGTCTCTTGCTAGAAAGAAGTCGAGACCTTGCTGAGGCTTCCGAGGATGCGGGCCACAGAGCCGGCGCCCGAAGGACCCATGGGTCTTTCTCCCCGGGTTCCCAAGGACCCGCGGCCTCCCCTGCAGTTTACTACGCTCTGGGCCCGCGCGAAGCCGCACACTACACTACCCCCAGGAGATCCCAAACCATAAATGACCCTTACCCTGACCGTTATCCCAATAATAAATTGTAAAAATGAGAGAGTAAATCCCCAAAAGCATACGTTCTTTTTTATGTTTTAGCGTTTATGAACTGTTTTCGCTGCCGCAAAGGCCAACGCAGCGCGATCCCGGGGTGCCCGCGGGCCCTTGGGCGGTCAGCCCCGTTCCAGGATTCCGGTCGCCGGATACTGCGGGCAGCGCGGCTTTCGTTCCCGGGTCGCTCACGACTCTTAGGGTTCAGAGAGCCCCCCGAAGACACGCGCTTATTGGGTGGCCTGCCTCCCTCCCTCCTCCTGGGCTCCAAACCTCCGAATCTGTTCCAATCAGTATCTGTACGAACTTCTGAGTTCTACTGGAATTGGTGGGCGAGGGGGATCCCCAACCAGTCTAGGCGCCTGGGACGGCTCCCGCTGCCTGCGTCCTGCCACCCCGAGCAGCGGCCAGCCACAACCGCCCAGTGGCACCGCTTTCCCACGACTTTGTCTCCGAACTGGTGTGCGCCCGGCCGGAAGGAAAACGCACAAGAGGGGGACAGAATTATAGACGCGCATGGCCTTCTCCGAAACCGAGTTTGGGGCTCGTGACATCCCGCTGGAAACCTGGAAGCGGCCCGGAGTCGCGGCGGGCTCGCTGCTGAGCTGCTCACCCAGTAGCCGGAGTCGCCGCGGTAGCAAGCGGACGCGCGCCCCTGAGCGGGGGGTTCAAGTTGAACGGAAGGGACACACTTGGAGGACTAGTAAGTAAGCGCTTGGAGAAAATAGTGATCAGCGGAATTAGAACCTAGTATTAGACACAGATCGCAATACGAATTTGAGGATCTTCATTCTCGATGTGTTCACATCTGCCGGGCCTCCCTACTTCTCCCCTCCTCTTCGTTTAGAATTGTTTTCGTTCGTTCTCTCACGCGCCACGGCTCCAGGGCCCGCGAAGACTGCGGCCAGGTGTCCCGGCGGCGGCGGGCTTCCCGCCGTAGGGACGCGAGGCGCAGCGATGGGCCCGGGAACGCCTCGCGCTCTGGTGACTAGCAGTTCCCACCGCTTGTGCGCTATCCCCGAGGGGTTCTCCAGGGCGCGGGCGCAGCAGGGACCAGCGGCGCCACGAGCTGGAGACGGGTCCCAAGAGCACGATGCTCACTCCGAGGACAATCTTGGGGCTGAGGGGGGGAGTATTTTGCCCCTTGCAAGCGCAGGGCTGTTGACAGGCGCCGAGACACGGGGTGTTTGGTGGGATTCGAAAGCCCGCGGCGTGGGGGCGACCCCACGGGCATCGTGGACCGCGAGATGTGCTCAAGGACTTGGGGTGCAGAATGTGAGCGACAGCCTTTCCTTTACACCCGGCGACCCTGGCGAGGGACTGAGCGTTACTGGTGTGGACTGTTTGCCGGGTTCTGCCCTGCCGGGCGCTTAGAGTACGCACTAACTCGAAGTTACTCTTCCACGCCCCACCCTTGCTTGGCCTTTCTCCCAGCACCTCTTTTCTCCCTTTCCGGACTTATTCCGTCCCCCCCCCCCACCCCCGCCCCGCCCCTTCTCACCCTCTCGGTTTCTTTAACCGCCTTGACTCCTTCCTCCTCTTCCTCCCATTCCTCCCTTTCCCCCACTCTTCCCAGCACTTCTGTCTCTCCTCCCCTGTGGGACGTCCCCCTTCTTTTTTCTCTTCTGCCCTCCCGTCTCTTCTTCACCCCATCTTCTATCCTGGTTTCTCTTTTTCTTTCTGCCCTTCTCTTCCCTCCCTTGCCCCTTCTCCTCTTCCTCTCTTCCTTCCCTCTCTTCAAAACCGGATCTGCAGCGGCGCTCGCGGGTCCCTGAGTCTCGGCGCCGCCACTGGAGAGGCTGCCGGACGCTCGCAGCAGCAGGGACAAGCGCCGAAAGCCCGGGTCACCGTGTCTGGCGGGAATAGGCCTCGCCTCTGCTCCCCGCTCGGGCTCTCGACCACAGGCACAAAATTTGCTCACACCCTCCCGCAGACTGTCCTTTGATTTGAAATCTGCAGTGTTTCAAATAGCTAAAGAATTACGATTCAACTCCTTGGATTTTCCACCTTCTTGATTTTCTGCCACAGAGGCAAGACCTCTCAGAGGGGGTCAGAGGGCAGACGTCCCAGATGTAGGGGCGAGGGAGATTCCAGATCGCGGAATCTGGGGCCTCCAGCTCTCTGTCGCTTATAATTAAAGCTGAGCCTCCGTTTTTTCATTTGTAAGTGGAAATCGTAATACCTACCTACTTCACAAGGTGGGCCTTTCATAATCCTTGCCTTTACACAAGCTGCTCCCCTTATGGGAACGCCCTCCACAGCTCAGTCCCTCCCTCCTTCACTGCCTAAAAAACTAGTTCAAGACACATCTCAGATGTCACCTCTGCTGAGGAACCTTTCCCCACTCCCCAAGGTTGTTGATTCCTACCTGGGCATGTTTATTTCACGCACTGAACAAAGAACTTCTGGTGTGTTCTCCAGCATAGCACCTGGCATATAGTAGGTTTTCAGTAAGTGTGTCATAAATAAATGAATGAATGAGGGGAACCTGGATGGCGCAGTCCGTTAAGCTTTGGACTCTTGGTTTCTGCTCAGGTCGTGATCTCAGGGGTGAGATCAAGCCCCAGGAGGGGGCTCCACCCTCAACTCCCAGTCCTCTTGAGACTCTCTCTCATTAGCCCTCTGCCCCTCCCCCGCCTCTAAAATAAATAAATAAATGAAATCTTTTAAAAAGAAATGAATGCATGAAAGCTGGGATCCTTACATAATGTGTGTGAAAGATCCAAGCACATGATGGGACTTCGAATCTTTGTTTGTTGTGCTGAATTTGTCTCTCTCCTCACGTGAGTCTCTGCCACTCTCTTTCCTCGATATTTTTGGGTTTTTGGCAATGGCATCTAGCCCAATTCCCATTTTGCTCCCATCTCTTTCTTTTCGCTCCCTCTCTCCTTGTGTGAGAGGGCTTCTGTGGGAGGAAGCACACCCTGGCTGTCAATCACAAAGTGGGGCTTCGGTGAGGAACAGTTAGGGGTTTAGTTTCCAACATTAATGAAGTGGCTGGAACAGCAAACATCTGCCGAAGAGACTCAAACCTTTTCCAGCTGCTGGAGACCCGCAGACGCTTCCCAGCCTCCAGTGACTCTACTCAGGCAGTGGCTGCCCCGCGTGCCCAGGGAGGGGAACACACACAGGGAGGGAAGGGCCTGTGTGCACTGAGCCAAACTTGGGCAGGCACAGAAGGGGCTAACAATGCATACCCTCCAAGAGGCTTCAGGAAATCAGCCTCCTGTTCCATCTGGCACCTGATTCTTGGGGATAGAGCCCAGCCAGAAAGAAGGGGACAAGGATATCTCTGCCACATTAAGAAGCTCTGACAATCAGAAACCAAGGAATCCCTCTTTCCTACTTCAGCTCGTACATGGTATCTCCCCTCTAGAACTCATAAAAATGGGGTTTTAAAAAAATATGTATTTATTTATTTTAGAGAGTGGGGGGAAGGGGCAGAAAGAAGGGGAGAGACAGACTTTCGAGCAGACTCGGTGCTGAGCATGGAGCCCCCGCTGGGGCGTGGAGCCCAACCCAGGCTGTGGAGTCCAATGTGGGGCTCAATCTCGCGACCCTGAGGTCACTACCTGAGCCGAAACCAAAAGCCTGAAGCTTAACCGACTGAGTGACCCAGGAGTCCCTAAAACAAAACACTTTTTAAAAATCTAGGGCAGGGGGTTGCCTGGGTGGCTAGTCACTTAAGCATCCATCCTTGGCTTAGGTCGTGATCCCAGAGTCCCAGGATCGAACCCCATATTGGGCTCCCTGCTCAGCGGGGAATCTGCTTCTCCCTCTGCCCCTCACCCTGCTCGTGTTCTCCCTCTCTCTCAAATAAATAAATAAAATCTTTAAAAAATTAAAATTAAAATAATAAAAATTCAAAAAATAAAAATCCTAGGGCAGCATTTAAATTGCATGTAGGCTCTAACAGTAGCTGAACTCAGCTTGATGTCTGGTTTATTCCTTTTATGATCTTGGGCTATGTGTCGATGTAGATATTCAGAAGAGCCCTGCCCAGAGTCTTACAAGTACATTCCCAACCAGCTTTTCTCCAAAGAGGAGAAGGGGGACAAAAGAACTTTTTACGTTCTAGTAAAGTGTATTTAATGACTTGTATTTCAGTCGTTAAGTTTTGAAATAGTTTCAGACATGTAAAAGCAAGAGAGGGATAGCCTTGTAAGTTAATATTCCCCTGAGCCCCAGGGCCGGGCCAAAACTGCTGTCTGTGGGGCCCAGCGCAGCCGCCTTGCACAATAAGAAGCTAAAGGAGGTATACAAGGAGGCTAGCTTATTTGTAATGATGATATTAATTTACCAAAACTGCTCTCATACATTGTAAAGCATCTTTTAAAGAGAGGGCACAAATGTAATCCAGTTGACAAATGGGTTTGGGAAGGTCTGACTAAGTCCTTCTGTCCTTTCTCAAAACATCTTTCTGGAGGAGGAAAAGTTTAAACTGAAAAAAAACGAAAAAAAAAAAAATGCAAATCAACTAAGACAATAGCTTTATCTGTAGCACGGGAAGTTTTCGTGCAGAGTGGAAATACCATTGGTCCACCAATGTTTCCAAAAATCTTAGAAGTTTGGTATACAGATTAAATTAAAATCATTTCTTTTGCTAATCCTTCCCCCCCCCTTTTTTTTAACTGGTGCTATTCTGGCCTCAAACAGCCCTATTTCTGCCAATAGCCTGTATGCCTCAACTATCTCAGCTGACTGACATAGCCAGGAAAATAGAACGTCACCTCTCCTATCTTTCTCATAACGTGGTGAAAATAAACATGGAAATTGAGAGCATCATTAATTTTTAACTCTTGACATTAATTTTTAACTCTTCACTAAGGAGAAAGCTACAACCAGAGAGAAAAGGCACGTTTCAATATTCAGTGGAACGGTGCCCTCGCTGCCTGGGGTACAAGGAAAGGACTTCTGAACTGGGCAAATCTGGGTGCCCTCCCTACCCAATTACCCAGTAACTTCCCTGACCTCTGGTCTCCAACAATAACATGTAGGTGATACAGCCAACTGCGAGGTTGGCTGGAGGGTTTCATGGAAAAACGTGTGCCCAGCACTCACGCAAAACCAGTCTGCCCTCCACCTTCACCTTGAGTCGAATGCAGTAAGCCATTGGCTACCAGAAACCATCACAGGAATGCCTGGGTGGCTCAGTCAGTTAAGTGTCTGCCTTCGGCTCAGGTCATGATCCCAAGGTCCTGGGATCGAGTCCTGCACTGGGCTCCCTGCTCAGCCAGGAGCCTGCTTTTCCCTCTGCCAGCTGCTCTCTCTCTCACTCTCTCTCTCTCTCTCTGACAATAAATAAATAAAAATTTTTTTAAAAGATTACTATTTATTTGTTTTACAGAGAGATAGAGAGCACAAGTAGGCAAAGTGGCAGGCAGTGGGAGAGGGAGAAGCAGGCACTCCACTGAGTAGGGAGCCCAATGTGGGGCTCCATCCCAGGACCCTGGGATCATGACTTGAGCTGAAGGCAGCCGCTTAATAGACTGAGCCACCCAGGCGCCCCATAAATAAAATCTTAAAAAAAAAATCACAAAATAAAACTGCATTTTCAAAAGCATCAGCAAACTGCATTTGCTGTTTTACATGTGTTTGGGGATGGTGTTGGCTCAATGTCTAAAAGCCAGAATCAACGGAGAAATAAAGAGCGGGAGGAGGAGGCATTGATTGGAGTGCGGGACTGTCATTAACCAGCAAGGAAATGGCCTGGCCACCAGGAGTCCTCAAAGTGCTATTTAACATCTGGTACCTCGAGCCACAGACCCAGTGCATCTGCAGGAGTCAATCATTCCAACCAGCACTTCACAAGGGACTGGCTCATTTCTCGTTGTTACACTGTTTTGTCTGCCACCAGAAAACAAAAACAAAAACAAGACAAGACAAAACAAAAGACAAACAAAAAAAAAAAAAACCCATGATGTGCACCCACTGGGTGACATCCCACTCAAACTATCTCATAAAATATTTTATTCTCTGTTTTGCCTCTGGCAGGCCTCGGCTAGGTTTCTCGTGAATTCTTGGTAATCTTTCCTAACACGGGCCAGTCGGTGACCCAGTAAGGCAGGATTTTGGAGAATAAGCAGTTAGCAGTTGGACAGTCGCCTGTTATCCGTCCAGGACAAGAAGATTCCTGTGTCCGCCTGCACAGGGAAAGCCTCATGGGGCCAGTCAGCCTTCTGAAGACATGAAGGTAAAACAACGCTCATGAGAGCTTTGGATGGTTAAAGAAATCGGCTGACGTGATTGTTATTAGCTAATACAGAACAGCATTTACTAAGAACATGGGGTGCTGTGTGCCCATCTGAGAATGTAATGTTCTCGGTGCTCTAGGTTCTTAAGAAAGGAAGATTGTAGAAACTCCATACATAGTCACTAAGCTCCTACTTCGGTCTAAGCCTAGAGAGTGTGCAGTTTGCCCAGGCACCTGCCTGGGCCCTGAGTCTGTAAACTTTCTTCTTTTAAGAGGAATGAAGAGATGGAAAGGAAAGAGGAATTTTTAAGAAGGGTTAAGGAAAACAGTGCGGAGATTCCTGAAGAAATTAAGAATAGAGCTACCCTATGACCCTGCCATTGCACTACCGGGTATTTACTCCAAAGATACAGCTGCAGTACAAAGAAGGGCCACATGTACCCCAATGTTCATAGCAGCAGTGGCCACAATCTCCAAACTGTGGAAAGAGCAAAGATGCCCTTCAACAGACGAGTGGATAAAGAAGATATGGTCCAAATATATAATGGAATATCATGCCTCCATCAAAAAGGATGAATACCCAACTTTTGTATCAACATGAACGTGACTGGAGGAGATTATGCTGAGTGAAATAAGTCAAGCAGAGAGAGTCAGTTGTCGTATGGTTTCACTTATGTGTGGAGCATAAGGAAAAACATGGAGGACATTGTGAGAAGGAAAGGAAGGGCAAATCAGGGAAAGTCGGAGGGGGAGATGAACCAAGAGAGACTGTGGACTCTGAGAAACGAACTGAGGGTTTTGGAAGGAAGGGGGGTGGGGAGTTGGCTGAGCCTGGTGGTGGGTATTGAGGAGGACATGTACTGCATGGAGCACTGGGTGTGGTACATGAACCATGAATCTTGGAACATTGACAAAATAAAATTAAATTAAAAAAAAAAAAGAAAGGTTAAGGAGACACATTTCAAAACCTTGTTGGTCAGGACACCTGGGTGACTCAGTCAGTTAAGTGTCTGCCTTCAGCTCTGGTATGATCCCAGAGTCCTGGGATCAAGTCCCACATTGGGATCCTTGCTTAGGAGGGAGCCTGCTTCTCCCTTTGCCTG
>CM052815.1:72150767-72154536 GCA_028533885.1 Nasua narica
CGCCTGAAACCGGGAGAGGATTTTAAGGGAAACAGCTGTGTCTCGAGGCTGCGGTGTGGCCGACACTGCCCTCTACCGAATGAAGAGAAAGTGCAGCGTCTGGGCTGTGGAATCCCGTCTCCCTCTACTGGCAAAAAAAATAACTACACGGAAGACCCGCTTTAGTGATGGGGAGTCGGGGCTCCTCATTGTCCCTCCTCTCAACCTTGTTTCTGCACAGAAGAGCTCACGTGGTCTTCAGCAGATTTCGTTCTACAGATGTTTGGGGCAGACATTTAAGTAACTCTGCCAATAGCCTACAGGTTCTCCTCAATTACCAGATTCTGGACTGTGCCCCCCCATACCACCGATTAAGAGAGAATGCAGCTCTAGTCCCACGCATGTTTGGGGGTCTCAACGGTAAGAAAAGGCTCACTCTCCCAAGTTAGTCTCAGAGATCTAATTAGCGGATGTTGGTAGATCTCTTATGTATTCAGTAATATTTACATACTTTTACATTTTAATTATGGATCAGGTACACTAAGAGTACTCTGAATTCATACATGACACCTGGTCTCCTCTCATGCAGGTTACAAACCTTCTTGAAAAAAAGAGGTGAAAAAGTAAGAAAAAAGAAAAAAAGAGGTGAAGGTCCAACAAGGGAAAATGTAGGATGTAAAATATCAATAACGAGATGAATAAAAAGAAGAGAAACAGAGAGAACTCAATGTTTCCTACGGAGAGAAAGCCTTGACCCTATAAACTGTAAATTCAAAGCTGCCAGTGACTTTGCTATTTTTCTCATAAAAACAAAAAACAAAATAAAAACAAAAAACCCTAGTTTCTTAGCCTCTCTCTTTTTGTAATGGGTCATTCTGAGCAAATCAATCTTGCCAGCTATGAAAAACAAGTTTATACATAACTACAGCAACCCCCGCCCCCCGCCCCGCCATAAAGGTTTCCAAACAAAACTTCAATTCACATGACTGACTAACTAACAGCACCAGGACTCCATGGGCAGTGGTTAAGAAGCTAGCTGAGGCGCTACGATCTTAACGATTGTTCAGCCAATCAGATGATGGAGTTTAGGGACAGCATATTGTGATATTTCGATATATTTAATACCACATTCTTCTTTGCATTGCATTGTATTGTATTAATGGTGGCTGTGCCTTGTGATTTTGTTATATATCTAATGTATGCAAATTGAACAAAGGGATCATCTATCCTATGAATATTTATTAAGCATCCACTTTACCCCAGGTACCATGTTTGTTCAAAGAAATACACACTGCAGATCCTCAGAGTAATACGCCCATAACAGACAGACTGGTACCCAAGATTAGGTACTGGGAACTATGGGAGCACGAAGGAGATGTACCCAGTGTCAAGAGGGATCGGGAAGGGATTTCGAGAAGAATTGTTATCCCAGCTAAGGCCCAAAAGTGGAGCAGGAGTTAGCAAGGGGTAAAGGAATTGGGGACAGCATTCGAGGCAGATAGGAGAGTCACCTAAGAACTAGAACCAAGGGCGCCTGGGTGGCGCAGTTGGTTGAGCGACTGCCTTTGGCTCAGGTCATGATCCTGGAGTCCCGGGATCGAGTCCCATATCGGGCTCCCGGCTCTGCGGGAAGTCTGCTTCTCCCTCTGACCTTCTTCCCTCTCATTCTCAGTCTCTGTCTCTAATAAATAAATAAATAAAAAATCTTTAAAAAAAAAAAAAAAAAAAGAACTAGAACCAAGTCAAAGGGTCTTCTTGGCCAGGCATCTGCAGTCCTAAGTGTGGCTGAAGCATAGGTTTAAAGGGAAGAGTGGTAAGAGGAAGTGAGAGGAGAAAAGAAGGGTCGGATCATAAAGCATCTCTTAAGCTATGTGGGTTTTTTTTTTAAGATTTTATTTATTTATTTGACAGAGAGAGACACAGCAAGAGAGGGAATACAAGTAGAGGGAGTGGGAGAGGGGGATTCAGGCTTCCCGCCGAGCAGGGAGCAGGGAGCCTGATGCAGGGCTCCATCCCAGGGCCCTGAGATCGTGATCTGAGCTGAAGGCAGCCGCTTAACAACTGAGCCACCCAGGTGCCCTTGAAGCTATGTTTTTGATTTACATTTTTATTCTGAAACAATGATAGGCACTGACAGGTCGGTAGCAGGACGATGACATAACCCCAGTTGTGCTTCGGAAAGTTCTGGCCACAACATTTGCAGAGTACAGACCAGAGCAAGAACATCCACCTGGAGGTAGGAAAAGCAGTTCAGAAGTGACTGCGTTAACCCCACATGAGAGCCAGTGGTCTTCGGAAGTAAAGGGGATGAGAAAAAAGGAGAGACTGAAGTGGTTTTCAGAAAATAGAATCTGAGACTCAAGAATGATTTTTAATGTGGGAAAATAAGGAAGTCAAAGTAAAGAACAAGATCCATTTAATAGCCAGAATAAAAAGAGCTCCCACAACAAGAACACAAATGACCCAATTAAAAAGTAGCCAAGGGACCCGAATAGATATTTCTCCAAGGAACTGATCCAAGTGGCTAATAAGCACATGAGAAAATGTTTAATGTCATCAGTCGCTAGGCAAATGCAAATCAAAACCACTCTGAGTTGTCACTTCACACCTACTAGGGTGGTGATACCCAAAGAACACGGAAAATAACAAGTGTTGACAGGGAGGTAGAGAAATCAGATTGTCCATCGCTGGTGGGAATATACGACCGTACAGCTGCTGTGGAAAACAATGCCTCCCAAAATCAATACAGCATTCCCACATGGCCCAGTATCTCCGCTCCTAGGGACATACCATAAATAACTCAAAACAGGGGTTTAAACAGAGTCTATTCCCAAGAGAATTGAAAATATACAATCGGGGCTCCTGGGTGGCTCAGTCACTTAAGCATCTGACTCTTGGGTTCGGTTCAGATCATGATCTCAGGGTCCTAGGATTGAGCCCCTCGTTGGGCTTTGTGCTCAGTGAGAGTTGGCTTGAGGATTCAATCTTTCTCTCTTTCTCATCCTCTGCTCCTCCTTCCACCTGTGCCTGCACTCTCTCTCTCTCTCAAATCAATCAATCAATCTTAAAAAAAAAAAAAAAAGCATATTTGGGTGCCTGGGTGGCTCAGTCGTTAAGCGTCTACCTTTCGCTCAGGTCCTGATCGCAGGGACCTGGAATCTAGCCCTGCGTCGGGCTCCCTGCTCAGCGGGAGGCCTGCTTGTCCCTCACCCACTCCCTCTGCTTGTGTTCCCTCTCTTGCTGTCTCTCTTTCTGTCAAATAAATAAATATTTTAAAAAATAAATAAAAATAAAAAATAAAAAGCATATCAACCCCAAACATCTACTTAAAAAAATATGTACATACAATTATACAAAATCGTATATACAAATGTACATAGAGCTAACATTTGTAATAGTTAAAAATTGGAAGCAACCCAAATGTTCATCAACCAGAGATTGGATGAATAGTGTTACATTCAAATAACGGAATACTACACAGCAATCACAAATAAATTACAACTGCTAGACCCACAAGGTGCACAAATTTCATAGACAAAACTGAGTGTTAGAGGTTACCTACACAATAGATTAATAAAATATGCTTCCATTATTATTATTATTATTACACCTTCTCTGTGCCAGGCACAGTTCTTTTTTTAATTCAATGAATGAACATGTAGTGTATTATTAGTTTCAGAGGTAGAGTTTTTTTTTCTCCCCAAATGTTTATTTTAATTTTTCAGTGTTACAAGATTGATTGTTCATGCACCACACCCAGTGCTCCATGCAATACGTGCCCTTCTTGATA
>CM052815.1:72155036-72244949 GCA_028533885.1 Nasua narica
TTTTTTTTTTTTTTCAGAAGCAATTTCTAGAGCACCTGGGTGGCTCAGTCGGTTAAGCGTCTGCCTTCAGCTCATGTCATGATCCTCGAGTCTTGGGATCGAGTCCTGTGTTGGGTCCACCCCTCATCCCACTCTCATGCTCTCTCTCTTTCAAATAAATAAATACAATCTTTGCCAAAAGAAGAAGAAGGAGGAGGAGGAGAAGAAATTTCTAAACTGTGACTTCTATGCAAATAAAGGGTTTTAGGAGAGGAAGAAATGTCAGTTTGGTGAGTGGAATCAAGATCTCATCCAGAAGAGAGGGAATCCAGGCAGCTAGCACCATTAGAAGCAAAACAGGAGAAAATCAAAGACATTTTTGCCTCCTGTAATATTTTGCTAAGACCCAGGCCTGTGTAGTTCTCGCCCCTGAATTTGGACAGCTGTCAAGAAAACCAGCAGGAAATGGGGAAAAACATATGTCAAGACACATGCAACATCAGACTGTGAAAGCCAAACCACAGGCCCCACTCCACCAGATGGCAGTATATCAATGGGGAGTCGGAGGGAGCATTTCTAAGAGGCCCCAATTAAATGGACTTGGGTGGATGCCAAAGCAGGAGCACAGTTTGGATTATTGCTGATAATTTTTCTTCTCATCTAATGAGGATGTTTTTCATCAACAGCAAAGATGACAAATGAGGGCATTATTATTGTCATTGCCCACAGTAAGACTACAGTGAGGGTAGTAAAGACATGCAAATAAACCAGCACAATTTATTGAATATCACTGTATACAAATTAAATTATCATCACCATGTCTTGATGGTGAGTCTTGTGGGTGGAAATCAGTTCTTTGGGTGAGGTTGTAAATTGTGTAGACGCAGCCTGGGACACTGTTCCTTCCAAGAGGAAGGAAAGGGCTGGAGCAGTGCTGTGGTGTCGGCAGCCTCTCCCTGTGCCAGGCACAAGCCCCAACCTCCCATCAGCAGCTGAGAACTTGCAGAAAACTTCCTCTTACTAACCCGTGGCTGCAGTTACGAAAGCATGGGTCTTGCAGTTAGGACATCTGTAATCGTTTGCTAGGGCTACCTTAACAACCTACCACAGACTAGGTGACTTCAACAACACAAATGTATTTTCTCACAATTCTGGAGATGAAAAGTCCAAGATCAAGGTCTCAACAGGTTGATTTCTTCTGAGACCTTTCAGCTTGGCCTATAGATGGCCATCTTCTCCCTGTATGTTCATGTGGTCTTCCCTCCACAGCTATCTGTATCCAATCTCCCTTCTTGAGCCCATTCCTCATATTGGATGAGGGACCCCCTAGTGACCTCATTTTAATTTAACTGCCTCCTTAACGCCTCTGTCTCCAAATGTGGGTCACATTCTGAGGTACTGGGGGTTAGGACTTCAATATGTGAATTTTGGGGGCGCGCAACTCAGCCTGTTACACACCCAAATTCTTTTTCTTTTTTTTTTAATCAGAGAAAGAGAGAGAGAGAGGGAGAGAGAGCATAAGCAGGGGAAGTGGCAGACAGAGCAGGAAACAGGCTCCCTGCTAAGTAAGGAGCTCAATGTGGTACTTGATTCCAGGACCTTATTAGGATCCTGACCTGAGCTAAGGGCAGCCAGTTAACCAGCTGAGTCACCCAGGCATTCCCCAAATTCTAATCTTGGTTTTCCCACTAACTGGGTGATGTAGTAACACTAAGCAGGTCACTCTTTGGACCTCAGGCTTATTGGTTATAAAATGAGGTTGTTAGATTATGTCATCTCTGCGGTCTAGAAGTCTATGATCACTATAACCAATACAAGGTTGAATTTTGCAAGACCAAGAACAGGATGATTTCCAAACCAGCCACAAAGAACAATTGTGTCTGCACTTGGAAATCAACATGTGTACGCACACAGGTGTGTCTATATACTCTTGTGTGTATGAAAACTGATTTCATTAATTGATAGAGGCCACCTTCCACACAGGCACATGTTCTCAGAACAAAACACAGTGAAAACATATTTTCTCCTAGTTAGTTGGAAATTTCCCCTTTATTACATCTTTAAGAGGAAAAAAAATGTATTTAAAGACCCCACAAGTAATCAATCTACTGTTAACTTTCCATTCATCCCGTCCTCTTTCAAGAGTCCTTGTCCATACATGTGATATTCTCTGTGTGTGGATTATACTCCCCTGCACTGACCCTTACTCCATTTCTCCTGGGCAAACAACAATATCAAAGCTCAACTCAGGGGCACCTGGGTGGCTCAGTCGGTTGGGCATCCAACGCTTGGTTTCAGTTCAGGTCATGGACTCAGGGTCATGGGATCAAGCTCCGAATTGGACTCTGTGCTCATCATGGAGTCTGCTCGAGATCCTCTTTCCCTCTTTCTCTGCCCCCACCTGCTCTCAATCTCTCTCTCTCAAATAAATAAAACCTTAAAAAAAACACCTGAACTCAAATGTCCCCTCCTTGTCCTGACCTCCCCAGAGAGAGTTGTCTGTTCCTTCCTCTATGCCATGTAGCACCTGGTATAATTTTCTGTAATAATAGTAATAATAAATAGTTGCTAACATGTACATAGCACTTATTTTTGTGCCAGACAGAGGCCTACGTGCTTTATGTTCAACATCTCATTCAGTCTTCACACTTACGCTATAAGGGAAAAAGATACTATTGTTAACCCCATTGAACAGATGAAGAAACTGAGGTGCAAAAGTTCAGTTAACATATCCAAGTTTAGAAAGTGACAGAACAAGGATGCAAAGCCACAGAGGCTTAGCCAGCCATTACACAGTAGATTCTACACTACGTTCTTTTGTAACTAATATTTGTTTACATTTCTGTATCTTACTAGACCATAAACTTCTTGGTGACAAGGACCATTTCTTATCCATCTTATCTCTTGCGACCTAACACAGGACCTGGCCCACAACAAATATATTTATCATTCAACCACTCATTGATCAAGCATATAATCCCTGGCACCTTCCCTTCTAGCAATGTCTCCCCCTTCCCGCTCCTCTCTTCACCATTCTATCCACCACGGCATCCCTGGAGACCAGCCTGTAGTCCTCAAGCGCAAACCAACTACCAAGGTCATCTACCTATGGTTGGGGTTCCCTATGGGATTCTACATGGGATAAAAGATTGGTCCAGATGACTTCTAACAATTACAGTAACTAACATACATATCTCAGCTTCGAGGTTAGAAGTGCCCCTCCTCACATGTTCTCCTTGGTCCTTGATCCACTCAGTTTCAGGAAATAGAAGAGGGGAACAGACAGATAAATGGAACACTTATCCCAGGAACCATTCCACCAGAAGAAGCCCACACAAAGGGAAGGTCTTGTCCTCTAGTCCTAAACACACACATTTGAAACATGCGGTTTTGTTAAGAATTACATGTTCTAATCTTTATTTGCGCAGAATAAGACATGGCTTTGATACTACATACCGTGTTTCTTTTACTATTAGTAAGTAGCTACCATTAACTCATGTCCAACCACTGTATTAAGGTCTTCACTTGCAGTATCTTCTTTAATTTTCCCAAAAACTAATGAGGCAGGCTCCCTTTTTGTCTTCAATTGACCAATGAAAAGCCATAAGCTGAGAGAATTTATGTAATTTGCTTAAGATTCCACAGGCAATAAAGGTCAAGACCAGGATTTGAGCCTCAGTCCAGAGCTAGAGTACTTAGCCCTTCACTCTATGGCTTTCTATATCACTCTCACTTTGCTCCTAGTTTTTCTTTTTTTTAAAAAAAAAATATTTTATTTATTTATCTGACAGAGAGAGAGAGAGATCACAAGTAGGCAAAGAGGCAGGCAGAGGGAGTGGGGGGAAGCAGGCTCCCTGCTGAGCAGAGAGCCAGATGCAGGGCTCGATCCCAGGATCCTGAAATCATGACCTGAGCAAAGGCAGAGGCTTAACCAACTGAGCCACCCAGGTGCCCCGCTCCTAATTTTTCTGCCTGTATCTCACCTAAAACAAAAAGAAGCAGAAAAAGAGGAATAGGACAAATAGAATCAAAGAAAGAGTAGCAGATTTAGATGGAAGGAAAGAATGGGACATGGGGAAAGGACATGGTGGGGAAAGAGGAGACAGAAAGTGGGTAATAGACTTGGCTATTGTTGTACCCCATGTTTGTAGTAAAGTTCAATGTCAAATATAAAACCACTGGGTAAGTCTTTTCCCATTTGTTTTGAATAACAAAATTTTGGGGGTGCCTGACTGGCTCACTTGGAAGTGTATACAACTCTTGATCTCAGGGTTATGAGTTCAAGCCCCATGTTGGGTACAGAGCTTAATTAGATAAATAAAATGTTTTAAAAAGAAATAACAAGATTCTGCAAATGCACCCTGTAAGACTGTGTCCCAGATGAGCCAGAGGTGTACGTCCAGACATGTCCCATGGGCAGGTGAAAGACCTTAGATGCTCAGAGTACCAGATGGAGATACTAACCAGCAAGGTCAATTTAGTTGTCCCTCCTAGATCTCCAGTATTCATTCACATGGTGGAACACCGACAGCCACTATACTGGACCTCGGGATGTCTAGGCCAATGTAATATAACCAATCAGGACCTGACCTCAATAACAGAGAACTCTAAATTATCACTCAGGGCTGCATGCTTCCATTCTGACCCAGAAGCGAGCCTTGTTTTACTGCAGAATGTGCCAAGGGGGTAACTTTGAAAGCAGGGAAATACTCCCAAATGCCCATTCTCCAAAGAACACTGGTGGGTATATGGGACTATACTACATTCGTTATCAATGATATGGAGGTCAAATTAAAAATGCAATGGTCTCATTCACCTTCTCTCAGCTCTCCCCTATCCCTGCACATACATCACAGATGCTCCTAGAGAATAAGCAGACGTACAAAGCATAACCAGTTGCAAACCAGGCTATCCTCTACTCATCCGGTATTTTTCTCTTGAGCATCCTCCCCACCAGTATCCCTCAACTGATTTAGATAATGTGTTAGAAATAGGCCGTTACATCTGTGGTTTGTGGAGTCTTCACTTTTCTCATGAAAGAGGCAGAGCGGCTCTTCATTCAAAGTGTAGACGTTTGTTATAATTAGGGGAGAAACACTGAAACTCTGGAGAGAAGGGCTGAGTTCTGGCCAAAAAGAAAAATTACACAAACTGTAACCCTGGAAGTCCAAAAAATGGCAGAACATTCTCGAAGTTAACAACCACAGTTGGCCAGCAACCAGATGAGTGACCACAAGCAAATCAGCAACTTCTCCTGTTCTTTCACCTGCAATAAAATAAGGATTGAATTCCATGATCTCCAAGATTCTCATCTAGTTTGGGAACTCGATTCTGCTAATCCATCCCAGGGAGTCGCTTCTGAAGAAAAAGAAATTTTCAAGGGAGAGAAAAGGAAAGAATGTTAGGTAGGGAATTACAGCCTAACTACTTTCTCTTGATGAAAAGATCAAACTCACAGCAAATTATCCTACCAAGTGACTAAGAAAAGAAATATAAATGTGAAATGATTATGTATATTTCAGCTTTTTACTAGTGAAAATTCTTGTCTATTTTAATTAAATTGAAGACGGAATTTGCTTAAGCACTGAATTTGTTTAATAGACTGGTATTAGAATAAAAAATCTATCATGTAGCTCTATAATTTCTCATTTTTTATTCTGAATTTAATTATACATTTTGTATAAGTTCAAATGTAAAACATTCTGATGCAAAATTCATAGAACAGAATCATATTAAAATGAAATTTAAAAGGAATAATTTCTCTTTGACAGCTGCATTCAATACTTCGGTCTTAGATTTAGTTCAGAAGCTGCCACTCCAAAGAATTTGTAAGCACTGCATCACAGGTCAACTGAAGAATTGTGAGCTAGGGGAAGGTTCTGGCCAAAAAGTCCGCACCCTCTCCCATCCCTGCTACATTCCATGCCATTTCTCTCAGTCACCTGATGACTGAGGTGCCTTTCCAGGCACCCCTGCTCTCCTTCTGTCCCTCAGCCCTTCAGGATCCCCTCCCTTTCCTCATTTCTCCACCTGCTATAATTCCCAACTTTGCCTTTAGCCCAAGCCTCCAATTCCCCAGATATTTCTCCACCCCACTCTCATCAAAACAAGGCTGTTTGGTCCTCCATTTCCCCAGGCTGCATTCCTGAGAATCTGTAGTCTGTTGGTCTCCTAAAAATCCAAGTGCTCCGTGGTGTATCAAGAGAAAAAGAAGGCAGGTAGCAAAGAAGGAAATTGCCCTGGGCTCAGCTGTCTGAGGGAGACTGCCACAAAGGCTTGGAGGGCAATTCCTGGAGCTCACCTTCAAAGGTCATTAATAAACAGGAGTGGCTTCAGGGTAGAGTGCTCTGACATATGCTCATTAATATGAACAAATATTTAAAGAGAGTCACCAGGGCAATGAGCATTAAGAAAACTGTCATCTAAGAGAAAATTCAGGGAATTAGAAATGTTTATCGTGGAAAAGAAGAGACTTAAGAAACCAAATATCACACAGGAAAAGGTATTTGATGTATAGCTTTGACACCATGGAGTGAAGTAGGAAGAGTATTTGAGTTACAGAAAGGGAGATTTCAACTTCATGTAACAGAAATCTTCCTAAAAAGTCAGATATGTGTATTAGTGGGAAGGACTAGTCTGTGAGATCAGAAGCTTGGGTTTTGCTGAAGATAAGCAAGTAGAGGGGAGCTAGTCCCACTGAGGAATTACTCTTGAAGAAGGAAATCTGATCAATGACCATCCATTGAAAACTTTGCTTTTTTTAAAAGTAAGCCCTACGCCCAGCGTGGAGTGCAATGTGGGGCTTGAACTTATGACCCTGAGATCAAAACTTGAGCTGAGATTACGAGTTGGACACCCAGTGGTGCCTGAATGGTATAGTCGGTTGAGCTCTTGTTTTGGGCTGGGGTTGTGATCTTTGGTCATGGAATTGAGCCCTGAGTCTAGCTCTGTGCTCATGCAGAGTCTGCTTGGAATTCTTTCTCCCTCTACCCCTCCCCCCCTTTTCTCAAATAAATAAATAACTCTTTAAAGTGTCTGTCCAGTTATTTCTCAGGCTCCTAGGATAAAGCCTTCTTACTTGACCAACAGGAAATAGGAGAGGCTTAAGGACAGAGAACCATGGTGGTCATTACAAAGTGGGCTACAAAATTACAATCCTAGTGGGGATGGGAAAACTATTTTAGAATTTGGTTTAGGATTGGAGGCTACTACGTGAAACCAATCAGGAGACTTAGAGGCTGGAAAAAGATTCAGATTTTAGTGGCTGAATAGATGCAGTTGCTAACATTAAAATAAAACAGCCAGTTATTTTACCAAGAAAGTAGGTTTATTGGGGAACTCCAGAAGAATTGCAATGTGGGAAATGCAAGCCTGGTGAAATCATTGGCAAGTCAGGAAAACACAGGAGGGGAAAATTACTTTACAGAGAAAAAGGAGGAAGCTGGGAGGCTTCACTTTGAATGAAAGTCTATTGGGGGAAAATGAGAGTCCAGGACTGTGATGGTCCCCGCTGGCTGAGTCGTGTCAGTTTCTCATTGGTTGGGCCAATGGGACAAAATCTTCTTTTTCCTCCTGAGGTAGTAAGGTTAAGTGTTTTCCTTTCTTTTTCTTTCTTTCTTTCTTTCTTTCTTTCTTTCTTTCTTTCTTTCTTTCTTCTTTCTTTCTTCTTTATTTTGGTTGTTTTCTTTTTTTTTTAAGATTTTATTTATTTATTTGACAGAGAGGAGAGATCACAAGTAGGCAGAGAGGCAGGCAGAGAGAGGGGGAAGCAGGCTCCCTGCTGAGCAGAGAGCCCAATGCAGGGGCTTGATCCCAGGACCCTGAGATCATGACCTAAGCTGAAGGCAGAGGCTTTAACCAGGCACCCCTTGGTTAAGTGTTTTCTTATTGGAAAAATGCAAGCTATGCTTCTTCTGTTGGGGTTTGCAATTGACAAGTTGGTAGGGCCTGAGGATTCCCCCTTCTGGCCTCCTGACTCCCTATAAAAGAAGTTTCCTTCCATCAGCTTCACAGAGTTTTCACCTGGAACTGGGCACACTACCTACCTCCCACCCCTAAAGGGCATGGTTTGCCCAGAAAACTGGATGAAGAATGTTAGAATCACAGGGGAGAAATTTGGAAGTGGTAAGGATACTTGTACATGGTAAGCTATGGACAGCAGGTTGTTTCTAAACCAAGGACCATCATTGGTCTCTCTGTTCAACCTTCAGATTCCTCCTTTGTGTTCTTCTCAACAGTCAACCAGAGGAGAAACACTCCAGTCTGGAAAGGATGGTTGCAGAAGGAGAGGAAGGGAACAGGCCATGTCTGAAGGCCCAAGATAATGACCAAACTCCGACAGCACCAGAGCTGATCAGAGACCAGGGGAGTCTGCTGTTTGAGGTGGTTCCTGGTGGCTCTGTCTATGTTAACAGCTGAAATGTCAGGAGAATCTTCTGGAAGGCTTTCTTGATGCATGAGAGACCTGAGGAGACTTCAAGAAGAGGGACCAGCCTGTGCTACCATTCCAAGTTCATGAAACTCAGAGGTTAACACAATCTCATTACCCCTGCCCCCCTCCATATGGCTCTTATTGGCATTTACCCACATTCCCAGCTCAGACAAGAGCCACAAAGGTCAACATCACCTCTGCTAGTCCAATTTCCTTTCCAGTCCCAGCATGTCTCCTGGGTCAAGACGCTGACCCAGTACAGATGGGATTCCTTCAGCAGAAGTGACCCTGAGGCTCCTGACTGATCCTGAGGTAGAATTTTATTTTACTGTTTACAGTGCAAACAGGATGCCACATACTTCAAGCACAGCAGAATTAATAAACCTCACAGAAATGCCACGAAGTCCTTGAGGGGGAAAGATAGCCTTGATTCCAGAGAAAAGGAAAAATTGTAATAATGATAGTCCCCCAAAGAAACCACTTAAAGGAATCAGATGATTTTCTAACACAGAGAGACTAAAGTAAAACACCAGGAACTAGAGCGAATGCCAAAAGGAGGTCCCTTGAAATAGTCAATATTGTAACATTACTATCCAGATGGCTCTCTGAGGCAGGCCGACTCTATCTGAGAAGGAAGTGGGTAGGAGGGAGGGTGAGAGAGGCAACATTCACACCAGACAAGGAAAGGGAAATGTGCATTTAATTTTAAACTGTCCTCCTGGGCTCCCCGTGGCTTGAGCCCACCAGGGTACCAGGAAAAGAAAATAGGAACATTGTTCTCTGGATGTGTGTGTGTGTGTGTGTGTGTGTTCTCTCTGTAGCATTGTTTATTCAGTTCCCGCGTGTTACCTCAGGGCAGTGTTTTCCAAAGGGGGTCCTAACCAACACTAGTTCTTGCTCCCTGAGATGTTAATATGTGTTACTGCTGAGGGACAAGGGGAAGGGATGTCTTGTGATCAGACTATTTCACAAATACCGGGTTTATCAACATTTCAAATGTTCGCTTACTCCAGAATTTCTAGACTGCTTTAACCTGCTGACAAACGCTGTAACTTTCCCAACAGGGAACTAGATGGCATTGCTCAAATTTAGATGAACGGATGCTTCTCATGGAGAACCTTCTGGACCTAGATAATGCTGCCTGGCAGATATCTCTTACCCCGTATCTCACCTGCCATTCAGTCTTGAGCTCTGTCTCAGATTTGTCTTTTCATTCTACTCAAACCCCCAGTGCCCTAATCCGAGCAGTGAGATTCTGTACCCTGAATTCTATTCCTCACACTACCCACAGGCTTATCTTTACCAAACCTGGCCTAACTCCTCCATTTGCTTTTGAGATCCCCAAATCTGCACCAATATGTCTTACCTGTACTTTTACCCAAAGGAATGAACATTCCTTGAGCACTAGTTGCATGTGTAGAACTCCTCCAAGCTCTTACATTATTAGCTCCTCCAGGGCCTCATGAAGCAGGTGCATTCTTTTGCAATTTGTCAAATGGGACAAACGGGAGACAAAGAAGTTCACTAACTAGCCCGTGGTCTCATGGCACATAGGCAGCTGAGCCACAGGACAAAGTTCCGACGTCTGATTGCAGAACCAAAGCTCGTGACCACCAGTCTGCACGCCTCTGTGATCCACCTGCCCTACTTCTACTTTCTCACGGAGCTTCCCAGCCTGCAATGCCCTCTCTTGCCTTCCTTCTTCCACTGCACAAGAGCAAGGACACCATCAGAACTCAGGGCTCTAGAAAGCCCGGTTAAGAAGTGTGGACTTGGTTCTGAAGGCAATAGGGAGCCATTAGAAGATTTAGGAAGGTGCGTGCAGCATTAGATTCGTACTGTTGATAGCTCTCTCCGAAGACAGAGCTCAACGTAGATTGGGTTAAATTTGGCAAAATCAGAGAAGGGCAGAGAATAAGGATAATACACAGGGCATGTAAATGGATAAATTATTTTAACCCCCCCCAACTTGTGAGGTTAGTGAATTGCTCTCATCGTCCCCAACCCTAGAAAGGAGGAAACTCAGGTACTGAGAGATCAAGGAACTGGCCCAATGTTACCTAGCTAGAAAGTGGTAGGAACCAGGATTCAAGCAGAAACCGCTTATTTTCTTTAAGATTTTATTTTTAAGTAATCCCTACATCTAATGTGGGGCTCGAACTCACAACCCCAAGACCAAGAGTCACATGCTCTACCAACGGAGCCAGCCAGGGGCCCCTGAAACTGTTTTTTCTTCTTTTTTTAAAAAAAAAAAAACAGTATTTATTTATTTATTTATTTGTGTGGAGAGGGGCAGAGGAAGAGGAAGAGAGAGAGAATCCCAAGGAGACTCCACACGCTGAGCACAGAGCCTGACCCGGGGCTTGATCCCATGATCCCGAGATCATGCCCAGAGCTGAAATCAAGAGTCAGATGCCCAACCAATCGATCCACCCAGATGCCCCTGAAACCATCCTATTTCTAAAGTGACATTCTCTTAATACTTCAAAGGGAGGCTTCCTGCCTCTCCTGAGCGTATTTATACTATTTTTATACTATTTTCTCACCTTTTCTCTGTGCTCAAAATAGCCCATTCTTGTTTTAAAATGGACTGGGAAGGGGCAGATTGGATGCAGAAAGCCCGTGAGGAGCCTGTGGCAGGTCAGCCACCTTGTGGAGGGAGGTGCCTTCAGGTACCTGGAATTAAGGCAGAGGCAGGGACAATGCAGACAAGAGGGCAGATTTGAGAGCGATCCAAGAGGGAAAGCCCGCCCAGGATGGGTGTCCATAAATGAGGGGTGAGAAATGAGGGAGAAAGAAGACCCAAGAGTCAGTCTCAGCGTTCAGGTTGGAAAATCGGGTGCCACTCCCAGCTCTCATTGCCTGATGCGGGCATCTTTTCAGCCGACCTCTGGCTGGGCTGCCTGGCTCCCAGCTCTTCAACTTCAGCCCTGTTACCAACACACTGACGGCCTCACCTTGACCAAATGAAGAGACAACTTGGGATATTTACAAAGCATCCTATGATTATTTTTCCTTTCAATGGAGACCCGAGTTACTAGGATGCATGGATTGTGTGCCAGGCACGGGGCAGGACATCGGACTCAGTGGATGGAGACATGGATTAAGGTACATTGAAACACATATCTCAAAAAATAAAAATAAAAAAGCCGCTCCAATGACAGCCTGGAAGGTCAATGGGCCACATGGTTGCCTACTTATGATTTGAAGGAAAATCTCCCCACAGATGTCACAACTCAACCTTTTGAGAGTTCATGCACCAACTTCCAAAAGATCTTGCTCGCGTAATCAAACACCTTGATTTTTTCATAGGTGGAAAGTGAGCCCAGAGAAATTCTGCGATTTGTTCAGCATCACACAGCTTGTTACCAGACCCAGACTGACAGTCCCTGAATTCCCCTGATGTCTCACTCTCTCTAGAATCTTCTTTGATAACAGAAATACCAGAGAGAAGGAGAGGCAATACTTGGAACATTCGCAGACCCTTCAAATGAATTCCTGAGAGGCTTTCATTGGTTCCCCATAGGAGGATCTTACGGGAGAAAGCAAGCAAGCAAGCAAGCAAGCAAGCAAGCAATTTAGAGAGGACACTGATCAATCTCTCACCGTGAGAATGTCTTTTTCCACAGCAAGCACCCGGGATAGTACTCCTGGTACTTCTCCAGGTTGCAAAGGGACATTGTCCTCAGGGACACCATTGATGCCTCTGCTCACCAATTGGGAAATAGTCTGCAGACCTCTTTTAAACATCCAAGGGACCATTTATGCCTTTGTCCAAATGGACAGACCCCAAGTCATTGAATCCTAAATCTTTAACAAGATGTATCTCTTATCTAGTCCAGCTCTTAAGATTTATTATCCCAATAAAACAGATAAGGGCCCGAGTCCCAGAGAGGTTAACCGACTTGCCCAAGGTCATATCGCTAGTAATTAGAACAGTCACCTACTTAGAACCCTAGTGGCATAGGATGTCAGTGCTGGAAGGGATCTTATAAATACAGTGACCATATTTTCAGAACCCAAAACTGGGACATTCAGCCTGAGAAACCCAAGTGCTCTTACAGGGAGAGTGAACGGATTATTCGAATTTGTGCCGCCCCAGAAAAAGGGATTTATGGTTGCGGTTCTTAGAGATCAAGCCTGATCTCCCTCATTTCATCGTTGGTTGAGGCAACTGGAGGCCAGAGAGGCTGACTGACTTGCCAGAGGTCGTAGGCAGAAATATTTTCTGTTTTCTCAACTCTGAAGGTTGAGTCAACAGGGCGTGGGTGGGGGGTGGACAAAAAGGGTCCATTGTTCCAAGCTGCTTTTCCTCAAGTGGACCGCCCTAACCCTGCAGAGCTGCTAGCGTCCAGAGTGAGTGGGGCAGTCCCCTAAACAGCAGAGGGGTGACCCTGAAGCCAGAGAAAGCTCAGGGTCATGAGCTCTTGTAGAAGGGGGGGGTTGGGAGGGCCGGGGGGGCCGGGGGGGGGGGTAGGCAGCCAGGCAAAGGGAATCTGGAGAACTAAAAATACTTCTCCTTCAGGAAGGTCACATTCTGTAGAAAATACATATTATTTTCCAGGCTTCTTTTTTTTCCCTCCCAGAAACAGGACTTTCAAATGACAAGATATAAACTAATAACCCCTCTGGCTTCCTAAATGCTGGTGTAAATCAAAGAAACAAGTCTAACTGTCAAGCATTTAATAAGTATCTACATAAGCCCTGTAATGAGCTAGGCCCTATAAATATTTATTATTAAATCTTCAATTTGCCCTTAACCCCTTCTTCGTGCACTGTTTGACCTCATTTTATATTTAGTAAGAGAAAAGAGGAGAAACTAAAAGAATTAGCTCAAGGGCTCCGGGTGAGTCCCTTTCCAGCCAGTGCCTTTGGCCTGGAGGCCCCGATCGCTAGATCAACACTCTTTCCCATATTAAAAAGTGCATTTCATAGTGTCCTTTTAACACTGCAGCCATCCAAATTAGGACTCCAAGTAGCAGATGGAATCCTTCCAACTGTCAGCCTAACCTCTCCTCTATGCAAATGCAGAACCACTCTGCTGATAGAGAAATTGCTTCCCGGAAAACCAATTTCCTCCTTATTGTCCTGCAGGCTACTGAGAGACACCCTGCTGAGTGGGGTGGGCTCCAGGCCTGCTCATTCCACTCGGAGAGTGACATTGCATGGAACATGTTGCTGAGGCCGGGATTTGGAAGCTGTGTTTGAATGGGAGTTGTTGTGCTCCCAAGTCCCCCATGTAGAAATTGTTTTCCTGATGCTGATTTTCCATTGGTCTGGCTGCCTTGCACCCTCCAAGGCCCCGGACCTAGTGTTCTCAAAGCCTCAGTGCCCACGATACACCCTCTATTGTCCCAGCTCAACAATTATTTCATTCATTACTTCGTTCATTCATTTCCTCTAAATTTGTTTCCAAAGAGCCTTAAAACCCGCCATTCAAGCCCACCCTCCGTTCCACTGGCAGAGAATCAAGATGAGAGATGAATGGCCAACTCTACAACGCGTTCCCCAACACTCTGTCCAAATTAGGGCACTTTTCTAGGTCCATTCACCCCAACCTTCAATCGAGCCTTAGATGAAAGCAAGTGACAGCGAACTCGAGAAGCGCCAATAAAAACCTGATCTCCGATAGCATCTTCTTTAATTATTTAAAGAAAGAGACAGCCTGTTTAAAAACCCTTCCTGTTCCAGTTCTTTTGTTAAAACTCTCTTCAAGTCAGTGACAGGTTGTGGAATGAGAGGAGGAAGGGGCTGGTCCTGCAAAGGGGGTACGGTACGGCAGGAAAGATGCTTTCCGGATGTAAAAAGAAGGGTAACGTGAAAGACACGTTGTTTAGGAGTAAGTTATGCCCACATTTTCTTGCCAGTCCAAAATGGCAAATGTCAGAAAAGACACCGCATACATTTTGTTTTTTAAACTGGGAACTCTCGATCTGGGTGAGGATCTAACCTTACAGATTTTTATTTTTTTAGGTAGGCTCCACACCCTACGTGGGGCTTGAACTCACGACCCCGAGATAGAGAGTTGCAAGCACTCCCCACTGAGTCAGAGGGGGTGGGGGGTTGAAGGGTGCCCAACCTTATAGATTTTTAAAGAACCGATCTGAGAAGGCCAAGAAAACAGTCAAGGTGAATTTCTACGGAGACTTGCTCATGCCTGTGAACACAATTAGTGAGTGCAAGCCTCAGACCTTAAGGACTGGCCCTGCCACTTGTTAGAGATGTGACCTGGGATGAGTTGCTAGTTATCTTCTCTAATCTTTAATTTCCTCATCAGTAAAACAGACATCATAACATTTACTCTGCAGAAGTGATTTGAGGATGAAATGGGAACGGAGGACGCCCGTATGAGTTTAGGGGGAGACCTGATACAGAGTAAATACACAATCAATGTTATCTTAGAAATGAATCAGGCACTCAACAAACTGAGAAGAAATAAAGTCAATAGGGTGACTAACTGGACTTTCTCACACCGTTTCTGGTAAATTTATTTCCTTGTTGCACTTCATACTCTGGAATATGCATTTAAATTCCTTGCATAAATTTAGTAGATGTGTACTTAATTAGGATTAGACCCCACATTCCGTGGAACTTCTGAGTCTTTGAGTTAGAGGCCACAAAAGACAGAAAATTCGGGTAGAAGGTGGTAGGAGGGAGAGATGGAAGTTGCGGGCAGAACTTTGGGGTCTGCTCACTGCTTTCTTCGCAGGGTGTTTGGGAATTAGTTGCTGTCTCCTTGAGTGAGGAACTAGATGGAGAGGACACAGAAGAGGCTGATGGAGAGAGGGGCTCAGACTGAGGAATCAGTGTCAGAAGAAAAAATAAGGAGGAGAAGACAGAAGCATGCTACCCACTATCATCAACCACCACCCTTGGGCATTTCCTCTCTCCTCTGCTTCCCAAACCCCATGTGTGCATTAGACAAATGTCAGCAATATTTACAGAAGCACCTACCTGGGAAAGGCAACGTCCAGGTATTGTGGAAAATAACAGGATGATTAATTTTATTTAATAACCCTTGGACAGAGCTGACCATGTACGCAGCACCTTTTTAAGACCTTTATAAATATTAACTTGGCTGATCTTTAGAACAACTCAGTGAGATGGGTATTGTATTATCCCTATTTTACAGCTGAAGAAACTGAAGCCTGATCATAATAACTACTTTTTATTAGTGTCTCTGATGTGGTAGGATCTTGATAAATCTTAAACACAGTCCTCAGAACACTGTAAAGCAGAGTTATTATTTGTCCCACAGAAGAAGAACCTGCAGTTCATGGAGCTTGAGTGACTTGCTTGCAGTCCACAGACAGCGAGAGGTCAGATTCCAGTTCATGGCACCACACCACCTCCTGGGTCTCCAAGATACACACTTTACCCTCAGGAAGCTTAGATGAGGTGAGGGATAACCATGCCATATAAGACAGATTCAAGTGTCATAGGTTCTTTCCTTTCCCATCATCACCACCTTATAGGATTGAAGCTCTCATGCTGCCAGAAATAATCGGACTTATAGAAAAACTTGAAATCAGACCCTTTTTCTCAACTCAAAAAGTACCCTGAGGGGGTGCCTGGATGGCTCAGAGGGTTAAGCGTCTGCCTTCAGCTCAGGTCATGATCCTGGGGTCCTGGGATCGAGCCCCATGTCGGGCTCCCTGCTCAGTGGGGAGTCTGCTTCTCCCTCTCCCTCTCCCTCTCCCTCTGCCTCTCTCCCTGCTTGTGCTCTCTCTCCCTCTCTCTCTTTCAAATGAATAAATAAAATCTTGAAAAAAAAAATGCACCCTGAGTCCTGGAGGCTTAATGACAGACTCGGACATCCCATCCCATTCCCCATTGGACTCCTGCCCCATCACTCCCTGATCCCCAGACTCTCTCTGTCTGTACTCTTCCTTTGTCTCCGAGTCCATGTAGTTAAAACATAATCATCTCTGGTCAGGGAAGGGGTCTCAAAGCCATCTCAGTGAGACAAGAGAGACAGAAGGAGAGGGATGGCTGGATGGGGTGAGAAGAGAAGAGGAGCCAGGGACCCTGAGGGTGGGGTTCAGAGGCCTCATTCCCTGGGAAACTCTGAGTTGGCCCCTGCTGCTTTGAAGCCTTGCCCTTTGTCCATTCTGAATGGGTCATGCAAACCTGGCTGAGCAGGTTAGGACTGGGGCGGAGCCCTGAGACTGCCGTAACCCAGGGCCTTTGCCACCTGGAAAAGCCAGAGTGCACCTGTAAATCATACCTGCCCGGCTGTCCATGCTCCCCTCCTCCAACAGAGGAGCTTGGGTTATTCTGGGCGGGACTATGAGAGGGAGCCTCTTAGCCTGTGCTTGGGGAGGATGAATTCAGATGCTGGTTTTTCCCAGCATCTGAGCAGCAGGTGGGGAGTAAGCAGGGAGTAACCGGTCTGGGACAATTGCCTAGAATAAACCTATTGTCTGCCACAGGCATTTCTGTGCCAGCCTGGGCCTGCTGAGCTGACCGCATTTAAAGGGCCAGTCGCTGGGCTGACAGAGGCAAGCTGAGATTAGTCCGGGAGGAGTAGGTCATAGCAATGAACCTGAGGCTCATCACAGGGTGGGAAGACAGAGGCCAGGAGCTTGTGGGAGCAGGCAAGGGTCAAAAGACGGTAAGTAAGACAGAAGGTAGAAAATGGTCCAGGAAGAAGGCTGGGAATAAAGCTGGGTGACAGTTCATTCTGACCAAAGGCTGACTGGCTGGTGTCATCGCAGATTGTTCGGTTTAAAAGAGCAGGACCTAAGCAGAAACCTAGCAGCCTCTCTCTAGATTTTTGGAGATGAATCCACTCTACACCCATGGCTTTCTCATACCCTGAAGGGCTTACCGGCAACCCTGCTCAGTTTGTCTCTGTGATCTCTTCCATTGTTACCCACCTTCCACACGCTATTCCTCTTTGTCGCAGGAAACTCACATTCTTCTATTATCTTCACTCCTTTGCAACCTCAACCACGGAGACAGAAAGGTTTAAGCATCTTAAACTCCACACTTTACCTTCATTTTACCCATAGTGATGTAATCCATCTCCTGCTCCTGGGGGAAGATATATGACCTCCTTCTCCCTTTGGACATTGAGTGTTGGGGAACTGGATTGAAGGCCCACTGACAAGGGTGCTGTGGTTACCTAGAAACAGACATGTAGGAAAGGTGCCTTCCAGATCAGAGTGGGACTGACTGGTCTCCTGGGAAACTGGTCCCCCTATCCCCACCCCCAGAATATTTTAATTTAGGAACGGTAAACTGGGATCTCCTCTGGCAAAATCCTTTCTGGGCCACAGTCAGAGTTATGTGGGAATCCATCTGGAAAAAAGAAGGCTTTCCATCTAAAGGAAAACTAAGGAGATTTATTTGTATTGAGAGAAAGAAGAAGGAAGGAAGGAAGGAAGGAAGGAAGGAAGGGAAGGGTGAAAGAAGGGAGAGAAAAAGAAAGAAAGACAGGCATGTGATGGAGAAGAATAAAGAATAATATTAAAGCAACAGTAATGGCTGTACCCAGTGAGAACAACTTGTCTACCTTTTCCTAAGCTGCATCTTTCCCTTGAGAGTCAGTTATAGAATAGGAACTAATTCCTATTATAGGAACTAAATAGGGACTAAATAGGGCCAAAGAAAAGCTTGGGGGAAACAGTGTGGGTGGGATGAGTTCGAAGCAGTGGGGCTATACTTCCTTTGATGAATTTCCTGGCCCAAGACCAATTGGTAAACCCTTTATGATTCCTTGTCACAGGTTAGAATACGCGGATGACTTACCCTGCAGTCCTAGTGTTGCAGCTGCTTCCTTAACATTGCTTCGAGTGAAGTCAGTACCTCCTGGGAAAGACACCCAGAACATATGTTTGTGTGTTTCTTGAAGGCAACGGCCCACCCGCCTCACCTAATACATTGCATACAAGCAATGAATAAACTTTTCTAACTCGAAGACTTTCCCTTGCTCCCTGGGCTCCTTTAATTTGGTTTCACAGTAGCCTTGGTTATGATATTCCTTGGCCATGACATTCCTTGGCTGGTGCTCCAAATCACCATTGCCATGTCTAATCTGGAAGCTAGTGGCGGGAGGAGTAAACCCTGTCTTTGCAGTTTCCAATCTACTAAGGTAGGGCCCTGCCAGTGCCAGGGCTGGGCATGAAGACAGGCAGAGCAACTTCGGAGTTTTTGCCAGAAGTTCGCACAGAAGCATCTTTCGTAAAGGACCCACATGCCGGTTCTTGTACTCATCCATTGCACGGAAAGGGGGAAACTAAATCTGGCATCCGATGCCCAAAGAGGTTTGGGGAAAAGTTTTTGCAGCCAGAACCAGGACTTTCCTTGAGGTTGGACTCAGCCAATCAGAGTTTTGCCTGATGATGTAATGCTTTGCAAACAAGTTTTATTGGTGGGAAGCTCTTAGGTGTTGTGAGGGTGTAGAGTTTCCACTGCAGCTCAGGGAAAATTGTCTGCGGCTTCTTTTAAGGTTGTCCTGAATTCCATCGTGCTTGTATTTCCAACCAAGCTGAGCTTATATTTGGCACTCGTTAAAAATTGGGAAATCCAGAAACTCTTTTCTTCTGATGTCAAAAGCTGCTGATTTCTCCGCATCTGCTATTTTGCCGTGGGTATTGTGGACAAGGGGCCTTAGGAAGCTGACCAGCAGAGCACCGGTACACAACAGTGGGCAGGAAATGATACCACCACAGGTCAGGTCGTAGAAAGGACTCTCGGGGGGTGGGGTTGGAAAAGGACGTTACACAGGCATATGTTTCCATCTGATGAGTTCGCAGGCACACACATGCCTTAAGTCGGCTCTGCACAGAGATGCAGCACTAAAAATAGCTCAAAGCTGATTTCCCTCCTTTCCAATGTATCGTCCCCAGCTCCAGTGCCTTTCCTCCCCCAGACAGAGCCCCTGCTGTCTGCCAGTCTGGGCTGGAATTAGCATACCAGTGTCTGTGAGACTCGAGACTCGGCATCCCTGCTGGTGGAGGCTGATGTGGGTACTACAGCCGATTTCTAGCTGCAGTTGTGTGGCCCTTGGTTACCTGCCTCCAGGAGGCTGGGAGCATCCACCTCTAACCACATATTAAAGGGATGTCATCGACTGACTCACTCTTTCTGTTGTTTTGAGAGCAGATTGTTCCTGTCCTCACTGCCTCTCCAGCACACTGGCCCCTTGCCCTCTGGATCATCTGCCCACCCTCACCTCTTCAGAAAACCTCAGAGGGGCTCTGCCTTGCCTCAGTCCTTCTAACCACTCAGCCGATTCCTTTTCCCCTTTATCTTTGCCACCCCTCTTCCCAAATATGTGACACCTAATTACAGCCGTCTCAAACTGTGTTAGTGACTCATGAATATGTTTGTGTATTTCAGCTCTTTGAGCTTCTGTGTGCTAACTATATTTACTTTTCCCCTCATAACAGTAGAAACAGCACTGGGTTTGGACCTGAATGCCCTGGGAATAAAAATTGGGATCAGGGACGCCTGGGTGACTCAGTCGGTTAAGCGTCCGACTCTTGATGGCAGCTCAGGTCATGATCTCAGGGTCCTGGGACCCAGCTCCCTGCTCAACGGGGAGTTTGCGTGAGATTCTCTCTCTCCCTCTTCCTCTGCCCTTCTACCCGCTCACGTGCTCGCTCGCTCTCTCGAATAAATAAATAAATAAAACGTTTTTTTTTTTTTAAATTGGGGTCATAATGCTTACATTGCAGGGGTTTTATAAGATTAAATGAGATTATGTGTACCTGGCACAGAGTAGGAACTTGGTAAATATTAGTTGAATCTGAGGCGCACTTGTGTGTTTCTGTCAGTTAAGCATCTGCCTTGAGCTCTGGTCGTGATCTCTCAGGGTTCTGGGATCGAGCCCTACATCAGGTTCCCTGCTCAGCGGGGGTCTACTTCTCCCTCTGCGCTCTTTCGTCTTCTCTCTCTCTCTCAAATAAATAGATAAAAAATATTAAGTTGAATCTGAATCCTAGAATGTGAACTCCAGGCATCCCCCTTGTCCTGTAAACATTGTTCTATTTTCCACAGTGCCTAGTCCTTTCAGACCACAGACATTTAATAAATGCCCACTGACAGGCCTTTATTTTTAGGATACCTCTTCAAATCAGGCATCCTTAGCAAATGGGTAATTTGGGGCATCAACAAACTGCCGTGACAATGAGATGGTGCCGTTGATAACGAAGCTTCTGCAGCCTGTGACCCCCCAAGGTCAGGAGGGGGAGATCGAACGACTTTCAGGGCCAAGGCAAGCAAAACCGTAGTGAGTACATTGAGATGCTCCTCCTTGTCACTGGGAAGGACCTTTTTCCAACTCCTTCCTTTTTCTCTTCCCACCTGCTCTTACTCTTAGCCGACTTCTGGCTGATTAATTCCTACGGAGGTGTTAACGGATGTGGCACCACTGATAAGGCGGTAGCTGATAAAGCCGTCCGGACCCAGCCCAACTTGTCTGGCTGGCCCTGTCCACCACATCCACAAAGCGGCTTCCAAACAGGGAAACGCTTTGCAGCCCCAAAGGAAATGCTGGTTCTCCCCTGAAAGCCCAGCTCAGAGCAGAGGGAGGTTTCTTGGGCAGTAGCTGACACCTCACCTCCTCACCCCACCCCTTCTGGTCCTTACTGACTACGACGTCGCTTCATCTGTTGCCAGGAAGCCAAACCGCACAAACTCAGTCTACTGGGCTTCTCTCAGCTTCTAAATCCAGGCACTTCTCACCAGCTTCCTGGCAGGGTAACCCTCAGAAGTCTGGCCGGTCCAGATAACCCTGCCCACTTATCCTCTTAATCCCTGAGCACCAGGCAGGAATACCTCTTCCTGAAAGGTTCCTTGTCTTCTTGTACAAACTTTTCATTCTTTTTTTTTTTTTCAAGGGTTTTCTTTTTTATTTGAGAGAGAGAGGGAAAGAGAGCAGGAGGGTGGGGAGGGGCAGAAGGAGAGGGAGAAGCAGACTCCCCACTGAGCAGGGAGCTGGTCATGGGGCTCCATCCTGGGACTCTGGGACCATGACCCAAGCCAAAGGCAGAAGTTTAATCGACTGAGCCACTCAGGAGCCCCCAAACTTCTCATTCTTGCTAACAGGGTACTTGCACGACCCTGAGCGAGCGCCCCTTTACATCTTCTGCTCTGACACCTTATTTGTGTCACCCTAATCCCAGGTATGAGAGTTGCTAGATGGGCAGACTCGCACACACTCCTCGCTTTTCAACTACGTGGGGGCATTTCAAACACATCCCTGATGACATGGCTTTATTTGGTCCATATTAGAACCATATTAGAATTTGGGGTCTTGGGGCACCTGGGTGGCTCAGTGGGTTAAAGCGTCTGCCTTCAGCTCAGGTCATGATCTCAGCGTCCTGGGTTCGAGCCCTGCATGGGGCTCTCTGCTCAGCAGGGAGCCTGCTTCCCCCTCTCTCTCTGCCTGCCTTTCTGCCTGCTTGTGATCTCTCTCTCTCTCTCTCTCTCTCTGTCAAATAAATAAATAAAATCTTAAAAAAAAGAATTTGAGTTCTTTGGGGGCATCTGAGTGGCTCAGTTGGCTAAGCGCCTGCCTTTGGCTCAGGTCATGATCCCAGAGTCCTGGGATTGAGCCCCACATTAGGCTCCCTGCCCAGCGGGGAGTCTGCTTCTCCCTCTTCCTCTGCAACTCTCCTTGCTTGCACTTTCAAATATATAAAATCTTAAAATAAATAAATAAATAGGTAAAAAATTCAAACTTTTCTTTTTTTTTTTTCAAACTTTTCTTAAAAGCGTTCTTTGTGTCTGAGGGCCGCTGGGTGGCTCAGTCAGTTGAGCATCTGACTCTTGGTTTCTGTTCAGGTCCTGATCTCACAGTTGTGAGATCGATCCACCATTGGGCTCCATGCTTGGGTCAGAATCTGCTTCAGATTTTTTCTCCCTCCCCCTCTGCCTCTCCCTGATTGTGCACTTGCACTCTCTCTTTCTTTCAAATAAATGAATAAAATCTTTTTTTTTTTAAGTGTTCTCTGGGGGTGCCTGAGTGGTTCAGTTGGTTGAGCAGCTGCTTTCGGCTCAGATCATGATCCCAGGGTTCATGGATCCCAGGGTTCTGGGATCAAGCCTCACATTGGCGTCCCTGCTCAATAGGGAGCCTGCTTCTCCCTCTCCCCCTGCTGCTCCCCTTGCTTGTGTGCTCCTGCTCTCTCTCTGTCAGATAAATAAATAAAATATTTTTTTAAAAAAAGTGTTCTCTGTGTTTTAAAATATCTTTCAAGGGACAAACATGGGAATTTGGGTTTTCACCTATGGTACTCAATTAAACCAGTAACAGTTCCTTTTTTTTTTTTTAAGATTTTATTTATTTATTTATTTGACAAAGAGTAGAAGCACACAAGCAAGGGGAGCAGAAGGGAGAGAGGGAGAAGCAGGCTCCCGATGCAGGGCTCGATCCCAGGACCCTGAGATATGACCTGAGCCGAAGGCAGAGGCTTTAACCCACTGAACCACCCAGGCACCCCCCAGTAACAGTTTCTTGGTAAATAAGGATGACTTGGTCAGTCTAGGTGTTTTCTCCCACCTTACTTCTTCACATTGGCAACTGATCTACCCCCCTGAACATGGTTATGCCCAGTAGGAAAGGATGGGTGGAAGATTCATGTAGCTATTTAAAGGCTGTCTTGGAAAAGCCTTTCTGAGCTGATGTACCAGTTCTGTTAGGAGCTGTGGTCCCATCTCACCAAAGCTGCTTTGCTTCGAGCACTGATGCCTTGCATCCCTAGGTCAACTCTACCCCATTCTCAAGCCAGTGCAGACCAAGGTAAGCGAAACAGAAGCCCACTCATCAGTAGATCTTGTGCTCCCAAACCTGGTATTTATTTTCTCAGAGGTGAGGCGCTAGGTGACCATCTACCCCCAGAAAAGTCATCTCCCTTCCTCTTTTATCCTTGCCCACAGTGACTGGGTTATTTTCCTTGTTTTCCTCACATGTATTCCAGACCTCCTTCTGGGGTGACCCTTGTTATAAAGCCCTGTCCCTCTGAAGGACCCTGGCACGATGTCGAACTGTTTGCTGGGGTCCAGACCCAGATATTCAGATCACCTGGAATGACTGCAGCCTCCCTGATGTCCAGCATCCAGCCCCACCATGTTTCCACAGTCTGCCCAGGTCTGCGACTGGAACGGTGCCTGGTGCCTTAACTTCCCACAGCACTGGTTCCTCATTTAGACTGGGGGCTCTTCTCATGGGCCAAGGGACTGGCGAGTACAATTCTGTTGACTGTCTCATCCGTGGCCATTTAAATGCAAGTGACTACACGTCATAACTGCTATGTCTTAAGAGTAATAAGACTCAAATGGTAGTACACATTTGAAACAAGTTGCTCAAATCTCACTTCCATCCCCACTCTTTGGCTTTCTATCCTGACATTAATTTCTGCCTTTGGCACTGCCCTAGTCTGGCAGCCTCCCTAACTTTTTCATCCTATTTGGACCTGGCTTTCTTCCCTAGTTTCTAGCCAGCTCACCCGTCTGCCTGGTATTTCCACTGTCTCGGCGAGAGATCCGTGGTGTGCCTCGTAGTCCCTCCGAAACCCACATTCCTTGTCCTGGCCAGACATGTTGGGTCCCAGCCCTCAGTTTTCTGTCCCTTCCAACCATGGCTGAGACTTGCCTTTATGCTTTAAAGAGCTAGAGAGAGAACAAGACTCCTTTAGTTTAGTTTAGTTTCATTTATTAAAGATTTATTTATTTATTTAAGAGAGAGTTTGAGTGGGGAAGGGGCAAAGGGAGAGGGAGACACTCTCAAGCAGACTCCCTGAGGAGTGTGGAACCCAACTTGGAGCTCAATCCCACGACCCTGAGATCATGACCTGAGTTGAAACCAAGAGTCAGACGCCCAACCGACTGAGCCCCCCAGGAGTCCCAAAATGGGACTCGTTTAGTCTTGGCCTCTTTCTTTCCCGGTGTCCTCCCCAACACCCCTCCCCAACCCCTACTCCACTAGAGCCAAATCCATTGTGGACTCTTATTTAAAAACCATAGCAAGCGTACAACCACATATCCTGGTGTGTGTGTGTGTGTGTGTGTGTGTGTGTGTGTGTGTGTGTAAAAATCAGTCCTAAAGTCAATTATTTACTTGTCATACTGTAGATTTTGATTTTTGGATGAGGGAACATGCTCACCAGAAGTGAATGTGGCTCACCAGGTACCCCAGAGAGTCCCCCACATTTCCCAGCCTTTCTTGCAGCTAGAAGAGGGCTGTGTGAAGTTCTTACCCATATACTGTGAATGGGAGTGTCTCTTCTATCTCTCTTTTCCCCCTGCATTTATCTTGATAGAATGTTGAGATGGATCTCTGAGCTCTCTGATAGAGAGATGGCCCCACTCACTCACACTGGATTTTATGTGAATAAGAAATACACCTTTGGTATGTTACATCATTGAGATTTTAGGATTTTGTCTGTCATCACAGCATTGCTTAACATTACTCTCACTAATGCAATGTAGAAACATTAACCAAGTGTGGGGTTTTGTTTCTGCTTCTACCATCACCAAAGAATTGCCTTTTAAATCACTTAAAATTTATACAAACCATATATGCTTATTATGGGAAATTATAAAATACAAATAAACTAAAAAGAAGAAAGTAAAAATCATCTATAACCTGTTATCTAAAAATAAATACTGTTAAAATTTTGCTGTCTACACTTTGTATTTTTTCTAAGTATATATAAATCCATATTTGCATATTATTCCGGAATCTACTTTTAATTTGACAAAATATTCTGTATATTTTCCCACAGCTATAAAGATTATTCTAGAACACAGTCCTTAATCATTGCATAGCTTTGCGTTATGGCTCTATCATGATTTATCCCTTGTTGGAGAGTCTACTATCTTCCTCTGCCTAAATCGCTTCAGTAACATTTCTGCTCCTTTTCTACATATTTTATCCCTTACTTTTCCTCCCACTCACAGACTGGCTCTTCATCATCTACATTCATAAAATGCAAATGAGACAATCCAAAAATAATTAAAGTGGCCATGAAATTCACAAGGTGTATTTTTGGATGGGGAAGGAAGAAGCAAAGTTTTTGCAATGTATTCATCCTCTTAATTATTATTATTTCTATTCTTATTCTTATTTGTTTGGGAAATCTTGGTTTTTATTCTCTGAGTAGTAACAACTGTCTTGGAGGGAGCCAAGGAGATGTCAGGATGTAAAGCGAAAGGAAGCTGTTTAAATTAAGATTAGATTTGGCTGCAAGAAATGAAAAACACAATAAACTCTAATTAACAGTAGCTGAAATAAGCAGAAGTGTATTATTTCACTCTGGTACTAAAGTTGGGAGGTGGAAACTCCATATGGCACTCCACAGAGTATCAAAGATCCAGACTTCTATGAGCCCTCCTGAGCCTTTTTCCCCGCATTCTTAAGGTCACCTCCCAAGGTCCAAATGGTTGCTTTAACTCTAGCCATCACATCTATGTTCCATCCAGAGGAGAGAGTATGAAGGAAGGAAAAGAAAATGTCATTCTTTTTGGAAATTGAACATACCATGTCTGCTTAGTCACCTGGCCACCTTTAGATGCAGGAGAGGCCAGGAAATGTAGTGTTTATCCTCACTGTCCACATAAGCAGATGAAAATCAAGGATGTTATTACTGTAGAAGAAGGGGGAAATGGATATCAGATATTGGGACACAACAGATATCTCTGCCATAAGAACCACCGGGTGATTAGTAAATATCAAAAATTTTCTAAAGCAAATAATCCAATCATGGGCAGTTTGATTGAATGTAACTATAAAACTATTTCAGTCTCTGGTAGAGGAGGATCCAAGTCAAGGAAAATATCGATTACATCAACAATCGGTATAATCAAACTCTCACCGTGAACAGATGGACTAAGTAAACACATATTCGGTGTTTTAATCCTGCTGGATTTCTGAAATCAGCCAACTCCTTCTGGATGAACATGTGCTAAAGGAAAGAGCAACTGATAGCCCCCTGAGCATCTTAATTAGCACCTGGTCTCATCAGACTGGTGCTATATAATACAGCAGGAGCTGAGAGCTATCGATTCCAGGGCATGCCTAGGTGTCCTTCCCAAATTCCTCAGATAAAGAAAGTGAGAAGAGTAGGCTATATATATAGCGTAAGAAAGCCGTCACCTTCACATACCTGTGCCTTGGTTTTGGTGGCTTCAACTACCTAAAATCCTTTGTCCCTTCTCTATGTGAGGAAATTCCACTCTTCTTGCTCAGTTTTGTTCTTTTTTCTCATTTTTAAAGATACTATTCAAATATATATTTCTCAGGATGCCTCTTCCTTGACGTTTTAGTTTGGTGGTCCATTTATCCGTCCATTCATTACATGCCAGGCACTATACCAGGCATGGGGTGGGCGGAGTCACTGGTAAACTGGACGAGTCTGAGCCCTCGAACCACATAAAACACTGATTAGATTGCCAAGTGTTGCACTTGCCCCATCGTGCAGGGCTGCCTGTCTGAACAAAGGACAGAGAGCTTCTGAGGGCAGAAACTTGATATTTTAATTAACAAATACTTGTAGAGCTCTCCCTGTGTGCCAGCACTGTTCCACCCTACATGCATTAAGTAGAGGCACCCTTCCAAGTCTCAGAATCATCCCACGAGTTATATTTTCATTATTATCTTGTTTTATGGATGATGAAACTGAAGCACCGAGAGGGTAGGTGACTTGCCCAAGGTCGCACAGCTAGTCAGTATGGAAGCTAAAACGGGATCGGGGAGTCTGGCTGTAGTGTGTGTGCTCAACCACTATGCCATGCTTCCTTATTCTTCACCCCATCTGCATTTCAGCATTTAATAGGATGCTTGGAATGTAGTAGATATTCAATAAATTTTGTGTTGAATAGAATTGAGCTAGCTGCTCTGCACTGGGAGTGCTATTTTCTGAGACATAATTTCTACAAAGATAAAGAGAAGAAATTGGACTGTAGGATCTCTAAATAATCTTTTAATTTAGGTCTGGAAGAGATCTTGAGGGTCCAGCTGATGGAGCCCTGGACTTCAGCCAAGCTTCACCTGTAGAAGGTAGGTGACCATTCTTTCAGTTTATCAGATCTTTTACAATGCCCCATGTCTTGAGTCTAAGGAGTGGATGACTCACAGATTTTATGAATAATGTACCACAGGACGATAGATAAGATATCTCAAAAGTTCCTTCAAAGGGTGGAAAGGTAAAGTACTTTCCTCTCACATGGACAACAGTTTTGTAGCAAATAATATTCTGGTCACATTTCGCTTCAGTTTCAAGAGGCCTAGGATTACTTCTGAAGTGCTTATTTTCTTGTAATTGACTGTTATAAAGCTCCTCAGATCTCTACTCTTTGTAAACTTGGCGACAAACAATACCCTACCCCCAACAGATCGCTCTAAATTACTCTTTCAGATTACACTACGACATGACATTGTTCCCCAAAGACCTAAGGGTTCAGTGCCAGACCTTTGACCAACAGCCAGCAAAATCCCCGTCATCTGACCAAATGCCAGTTTAGGTCATTATCCTTTGGCCAGTCTTCTCTTCCCTGCAGTGCGAGTTGGCGACATTCACCTCCACCACCCAGCTCACGCTGCCTGCTAATCACTGACTTGGCAGGACTGCCTTCTCTGGTGTAATGGTTAGAAGTCGGCACTGAGTTGGGCCGAATCTGACTACATCGAGAATATTGGTGGTGGTGAGTTTCCCTATGCTCAAATCAGTGGCAGTATTCTTTTCTCCGTAGGGCTGAAGTCAACAGGGAGCAGGACTGTATACCGCTGTGTTTAAGGATGAAATGTCCTTGACATGGTTTTGACTCTAACTCTGAGAGTGACATAACTCTGTGACATAATGCTTTCTCATTTTGCTGAGGCAGGAATTGAACACAAGTTTTGTGAGGTTTGTATAAAGTTCCTGGTGAGTCTCCTCACCGGCTAGTAAGTCTGGCCAGCCCCCTGATATCTGGGTCAGGCTCGTTTGGGCATCGAAAAGAGGATCTTTAATTTTCTTGACGATCCAATGAGATACTTCTTATTATTCCAAGTTTACACAGAAGAGAGACTTATACGTTCTGGTGCTATTCGCACATTTTAAAATATTTGAAGGTCTAAGAATATGTCTTTTCTCTTAAGGTTTATTTTGTGGGGAGGATTGCTGGGGATGAACTATAGGCGCAAAGAGGTGAGTTCATGGCACATGCTGTCAGAAGCAGCATAAAACTTCTCCTCTTTATTTATTTATTTATTTATTTATTTTTAATTTTATTTATTTATTAGGAAAGAGAGAGAGTGAGAGAGAGCATGAGAAGGGAGAAGGTCAGAGTGAGAAGCGGACTCCCCATGGAGCTGGGAGCCCGATGTGGGACTCGATCCCAGGACTCCGGGATCACGACCTGAGCCGAAGGCAGTCACTCAACCAACTGCGCCACCCAGGGGCCCCTCTTTATTTATTTTTAAATTTATTTTATTTTAGAGAGAGTGAGTGTGCATGTGCATGTGCATGTGCATAAGGATCTCAACGTTGGGCTCAATCCCATGACCTTGAGATCATTACCGGAGTTGAAATCAAGAGTCAGACACTTAACCAACTGAGCCACCCAGGCGCCCCAAAAGTCTCCTCTTTTAATTGCTGGGTTAATTTCTTCCCTACCCCCACCTAGTCTCTGCTTTCATTCCCTTCCTCCACGAATTCTTGTAAATGATATCGTATTCTGTGCGTATGTGTCTTAAATTTACAGACGTGGCATTGGGCTTACATCTCATTCTCTCCCTTACTTTTTAAACTCCAAACTCTGTTTTAATATCCATCCATGTTACTAAATGTATATCTAGGTCAGGGCTTCAAGCTGCATCATATTATTCCATAGTATACATTCTTAGCATTTTACTTACCCATTCCCCCAGCTGTGGACACTAAGGTGATTCTAGATGTATATATACTATATGCCTCATCTCTCTATATGTGGAATTGATGTGTCATAGCCCATATGTAAACCTCACTTTGCTAAATACCACCAGATGGCTTTGCAAGAAGTGGTACCTGTCTCCACGCCCACTAGCGGTGCATACCACATTCTCGATGTCATTTACCAAGGTTTTATTTGAATGGATTTTCTGCTTTTCTTAAGTGTTTGTGTGGTCAGGCAATTAATTGGAAATATTAACCACCCCCCTCCCCAGAAAAAAAGAGAGAGAGGGAGCAGTTGGGTGAGTTGCGGGCCTCCAGGCTCCTCCCCCAATGAGTGGCCTCTCCCCTTCCTCTATCCTCCTATGTCTATTCCTTTCAGATTGTTCTAGAACCTGTTAGAGGAAAATTTCCCTCTGAACCTTCACCTTGAAATGCCTCCTTCCTTTTCATCAGCATTTTCATCACACCTCAACAGAAAGTTCTCCCTGTTGTTGGCTCTAAATATCCAAATTCTTCCCATTTTGTGAGGTCCCATTGAAGATCTATTTTTTCCACAAAACCCTGTCTCACCACACACTAGCCTACGGTGTGTCTCTTTTTTTCATTTAGACTGTACGTCTCTCTTTTGGGGGACTTGTTTTTATTTGATTTAACCCTCTGTTATGTTCTCCATTGTTCCCAAAAAGAGATATCAGATGCATGAAACTGGAACATTCGACCAGCTCCATCCTTCTGGGAGGCCACCAGTTTCTGACCACAGCCTTCATTTGACTTAAACTCTCCCATTACCTGTGGGAAAACCAGATCTTCCCAGGTAGTCATATCTACCCCTCAAGTCAATCTTCTATTGGATTATAGAATGATTTCACTAATAGAAGAAATATATATCAAGCATTACTTCTGCAATATATGAACCCAGGCAGTCTTGCAAAATCCCTCTCTCACCAGTGGCATATATCCCTACTGACTCAGGGTGTGCGGGGTTAGAGTACGAGGTGGATCCCAGGTGCATCTGCTCCCAGTGGGTGCTGTCACCACCAATCTTCCAACAACCACCTGCTCCTTCCCTGAACAACCAGGGTTCCAAGCAGAAATGATCTCCTTCTCTCTCTCTCTCTCCCCAAGTTAAGTGAATTGAGAGACATACTCTCTCATGCCACTGTTACAGTCCTATTTTCCATTCTTACTTTTCATATAGAAACCCCACATTGTAACAAAATGTACTAGTTTTGTAACCAAAATTGACTCTTTTTTCTTAAAATCAGAACGTTGACATTTTCCAGGATGGCATAGATGTAGCTATAAAACTACATTTCCCAGTCTCTATGGTAGCTAGAATTTCATGTGACAGTTAGTGCCATTAAAATGAAAGCCAAACTCACTGGCTAAGACTTCCAGTAATATTCTTTTTTTTTTTTTTTTTAAGATTTCTATTTATTTATTTGACAGAGAGAGACAGAGTAAGAGAGGGAACACAAGCAGGAGGAGTGGGAGAGGGAGAAGCAGGCTCCCCATTGAGCAGGGAGCCCAATGCGGGGCTCAATCCCAGGACCCAGGGATCATGACCTGAGTCGAAAGCAGATGCTTAATGACTAAGACACCCAGGCGGTCTTCCAGTAATATTCTTTAAAGAGAAGTCACTCAGCTAGCACTCACCATTGCCTCTTGTCTTTTCTTTTTCTTCCTGCCTAGAAAGTAGTCATAATGCCTGGGGATGGGGGTGAAGCAGGTGCCATTTTGGTATCATGAAGGTGAAAACAGCGTACTGAAGGATAATTAAGGAAAAAAGATAAAATCTGGGTCTCCAATGACATCATGGAGCTACCAGATCCGCCCTGGACTATCTTCCTCTAGGTGCATTACTATTTTAGGTGCATAATAATTACATTATTAATGTAAAATAATAATACTAATAACAATACCTCTAACGCATTCAAACCCTATTTTTTGGTGTTTCTGGTTACATGCAGTCAGACTCAACTCCTGAGGCCATTTGTCTGTCTTTGACAAACCTCTTCTTTCTAAGAATCTTGCACAGTTTCAAAGGCAACCTAGTAGGAAAAAAATCTGATTATCTTTAAGGAGAGCCTAGCAGCTCTCCAGGCCAGAGCACATATCAAGCGAGTGCACTCTGCGTCTTTCATCTCGTGAACTGTCTGTGGGTGATATGAGATATCATCACCCAGTGGCTTAAAGGTTTGTGTCTCCACCCTTGCTAGTGGAGAATTCCTCCAATGATAAAGTCTGAAAATGCCACATACTTGCTTTCCCAGTTTTTCTTGCAGCAAGGGTGTGTGCACATGGACTACCGTGGCTACAAAGATCTGGGGGGAGAGGGGCACCTGGGAAGTTTCTCTATTAAAAAGGGATACATGGAAATGAATGCCCCTTCTTTTTCAGTGGAAATGTTGCCTAGAAATGCTGAGTCATCTTTTGATCAGCGACATAGTGAAAATGGCAAAGACATCGAAGGGAGGCACTTGAGTCCTTGACCTATTTCCAAGTCACACTACCAATCCTGTATATTAACTGCCTTTGGACATCTGGCTATTGTTTACTTCACTTTTGAGTGTATTTTGTTATTGGCACTTAAAAGACCTCTAAGTGATACAGGGGTGTCAGAATAGGGCTGGCTCCATCTTCAGAGTTTCTAGTCTCGTTCTTTCTTTTTTAAGATTTCTTATTTATTTGAGAGAGAAAGCTGGGGGAGGGGCAGAGGGTGAGGGAGAGAATCTCAAGCAGACCCCACCCCCACCCCCAGGGCAGAGTCCAATGACGATGCTGGACTTGATCTCATGACCCTGAGATCATGACCTGAGCTGAAACCAAGAGTCAGACACTCAACTGACTGAGTCACCCAGAGGCCCCTCTAGTCTCTTTCTTTAAATCGAGCTCCTTGATTCCTTCACCATATAGACCTCTGGACAGCCTGCATGACTCATAATCAAGCCCAGACATGTCTGAATCTGCAAGGAGTATATAGTTCAGCCTTTGTGTTGGAACTCTGCTTTTTTTTTTTTTTAAAGATTTTATTTATTTATTTGACAGAGAGAGAGAGAGAGAGAGATCACAAGTAGGCAGAGAGGCAGGCAGAGACAGAGGGGGAAGCAGGCTCCCTGCTGAGTAGAGAGCCTGATGCGGGACTCGATCCCACGACCCTGAGATCATGACCTGAGCCGAAGGTAGAGGCTTTAACCCACTGAGCCACCCAGGCGCCGCCCCCCCCCCAACTGCCTTAAATGCTCAGTGTTATCCCCATTCTAATTCTTGACTTTTTAGTATTGCAAATTTTAACACAATAACCACTGCATGGCATGCTTTTATTTTTTTAAGTAAAACAACTAGATGCTTGATGCAAAGTATTTATAAGAGAATTAGGAGTTATAAAAAGTCAGAATTATAGAAAGGACCCCAAAACATGAATTAATATGCATGGAGTCAGACATAGTCCTACTTTAATCACCTAAGTGAAATATTTGAAAAGAATTTACAAGTTTTTAGGAACAATTAATAGCATTCAAACAAAACACTGAAAGATAAATATCGTATTTGCTGCAAATAAGAATCATCTTATTATTGGCACATCTCAATGTATCTCCAGATGAGGTATTGATTTCTGGTTAATCTGGTGGTATTAGTTTATGTTCTAAATCAGGTAGGGACTGCAGGATAGTAAGCGAATATTTAATATTTCCATCCAAACCTTCACGATACATATAAATTTTAAACTGGTGTCTGGTCTCTTTTCACACGATGGCAGGAATGCTGCTTAGATGGTGAGTTCTAAACTGAACAACTCCAGTTCTGTCTACCTGCACAAAATACTTATTTCTCTCTCTCTCTTTTAGATTTAAATTCAGTTCACCTGCACAAAATACTTAAATGAAGAGTGAAAATTGCAATCATCTGACTAGTTTCAGACTTGTAGGTAGAGCGTTGGGATGACTGAACTTTTTACTTCTCACAGAGATATGGGCAACATAGAGATACAGTCTTTGGTTTTTTTTTTTTTTTTTTTTCCTGAAGAAGATACCAAATGACGAAGAGGAAGGCTCTGATTTGTTATAATTAGGGGAAATAAACTTATATCTCTGTGTGGTACAACTACACATTGTTACCAAAAATGTTAAGCTTCCTGAATGTTGAAGCAGTATTCCAAGAGGAAAGACTGCTAACTAGAGATTTGGGAATTATCTTTTAGAAGAGATTTTTTTTTAAAGATTTTATTTATTTATTTGACAGAGAGAAAAAGATCACAAGTAGGCAGAGAGGCAGGCAGAGGGAGAGGGGGAAGCAGGCTCCCCGATGAGCAGCGAGCCCGATGTGGGGCTTGATCCCACGACCCTGAGATCATGACCTGAGCCGAAGGCAGAGGCCCAACCCAGTGAATGACCCAGACACCCCATCTTTCAGAAGAGATTAATTAAGAACATCATGGATTAGACTAAGATTTTGGACTAGTCAGAAATCAACCTCAGTCTAAATATGAATTAGGTAAATTCTCAGGTAGCTGTTATAAGGGACTTCAATACCATTTGGACCATCCTTTGACTTTTATTCTAATAGCAAGCTGCCTAGGGAGAAGGTGAGTGACTGGTACCCCTCCCTTCCACCGACCTAACCCCCAGTAGTGACCCTGCCAATATTAAAGCAGGTCAGGAGTTACAGGAGAGAGAGGGCTTTGCAATAGTTCCTCAGCAATAGTCAGACTCCAGGTGGGCATGTGCCCGAGGGGCGGCAGTCACAGAACCAGAACAGAAAGGAGGCTAAGGAATCAAATTATCTTAATTTTCACAAAAGAGAAAATACATCCAGGGTCTTGTTCTGGATGACATCTCAGATTCCTTGATTCATTCAGTTCCGCATTCTTTCAGTACACCAAAAGGCTATTAAGGGAGTAAAGATAGGGGCTCCTGGATGGCTCAGATGGTTAAGTGTCTGCCTTGGGCTCACCTCATGATCCCAGGGTTCTGGGATCGAGTCCCGCATCAGGCTCCGTGCCCAGGGAGGAGCCAGCTTCTCCCTCTCCCTCTGCCTGCCGCACCCACTGCTTGTGCTTTCTCTCTCTGTCAAATAAATAAGTAAGTAAATAAATAAAATATTTCAAAAAAAGAGAATAAAGATAAAAAAAGAAGATGCCACAACTTTGTGGATCAATAATGTATATGAATATACTCCCAAGAACACAAGAAAATAAAAAAGACTTTGCTACAGATTTCTAAATCTAAGAAAAGGCTTCACTGAAAATGCAAAAATAACCTTCGAAGTAACAGTCTCCCCCTGGGTGGGACAGACCAGTACAAACATCATGGTCACTGTAAGAAATGTCAGTCCCGGGGCGCCTGGGTGGCTCAGTGGGTTGGGGCCTCTGCCTTCGGCTCAGGTCATGATCTCAGGGTCCTGGGATCAAGCAACCACATCGGGCTCTCTGCTCAGCAGGGAGCCTTCTTCCCCTTCTCTCTCTCTGCCTGTCTCTCTGCCCACTTGTGATCTCTCTCCTCTCTGTCAAATAGATAAATAAAAATCTTTAAAAAAAGTAAAGAAAAGAGAAATGTCAGTCCCTCCTCCCCACCTTCGGGGGTCTGGCCAATAGCGTGTAACAACAAAAAGCTGGGCTGTGAGAGCATAGGGGTTATTAGGATTTTAGTGACTGCTGTACTGGAAAGTCAGGGCTGGGTATAGGGAAGTGGGCAGAGGGGAGACTGTGTGTACCGAATGGCGGCAGTCGAGAGAGAGAGAGAGCGCTATGCACAAGCAAGCATGCATTGCCCAAGTTTCAAAGGGACAGGTGGTGAAAATAGATGTGAGAGTCTCACTAATCTCACCAAGGGAAGATCCTCTCCCATTTATTAGAGGGCCTATTTTAATAGGTAAGGCAAATGGCCTTTCCCTTGTTTTTGTTTTGTTTTTCAAAAATTAGTTATCTTCAAGTTTATTCTTTCAATGACCTTTAGAGTTTTCATAAAAATCATATCAACCCTCAAAATAGGGCAAGGGTGAGCAGCACACCTTTTTAATGTCATACCTACCTTCTGTTTGTAGGAAAATAAGCTTAGTTCATTCTTATCTGCTGACGAAGTTTTCAGACATGGTGAAATTCCTTGCGAAGTTGTAGCTTTTGTCTGGTAGAGATCCAAATAATTTTTGTCTTGTGAAATAGGTCATCTCTAAAGTCTATGGCCTGTTGGGAATAACTCGGTTTTTTAAAAAATCAAACTTGACATTAATGCTTTAACATTAACATTTTTAAAATTTAATTGCTTATATATACTGAAATTTTCAAATGCCCTCTGCATCAATCATAACATCTTGGCGTGCCTGGGTGGCTCAGTGGTTAAGCCTTGGGCTCAGGTCATGATCCCGGGGTCCTGGGATCGAGCCCCACATTGGGCTCCCTGCTCAGCGGGAAGCCTGCTTCTCCCTGTCCCACTCCCCCTGCTTGTGTTCCCTCTCTTGCTGTCAAATAAATAAATAAAATCTTTAAAGAAAAATCATAACATCTTACTGGTTTCTTCATTAATGATCTCTGTTTATTTTATATTTGCTAGATAGTTACGATTGTATCTTTTTGTAAATTAACCTTTAACAGAATAAATTTTTTTCCTAGTATCCCTCCAAAAAGTATCTTGTTGAGATTTTGATTGGAACTTCTTTTATTTATAGATCCTTTTGGGGAGAATTGACATCTTTACAATACTGATATTTACTAGTCAGGAACTAGTCTTTTAAAACCTTTCCATAGGGATGCCTGGGTGGCTCAGATGGTTAAATGTTGGCTCAGGTCATGATTCCGGGGTCCTGGGATCAAGCCCCACATTGAGCCCCACATCAGGCTCCTGGCTCAGTGGGGAGCCTTCTTCTCCCTCTCCCTCTGCCTCTCCCCTACTCATTCTCTCTCTCTCTCTCTCAAATGAATAAATAAAATCTTTAAAACCTTTCCAGAGTGTTATGGTTTCCTTCATTTAGATGCTATACACTTTTCATTCAGTTTATTCTTGGGTAACTTATATTCTGTTGTTAGTGAGAATTCTTATCATTTTTATTTTCGGAATATCTGCAAGTTTGTGTGTGTGTGTGTATTTATTCTATAATCTGCTACCTTTCTGAATTTTTACATTATTTCTAAGAGGTTTTTTGGTTTTTGCAGATATGCAATAATATTATAATCAAATAATGAAAAATTTCCTGCTCCTTTGTCAGTATTTGTAATTCTTACTTTATTCTCATAGAGCACATTTAGAATAGTCCTGAATAATAGAACAGCAGGCATCTTTGTTTTGCGTGACATCATCATACTTATTTTGAGGTGCAATTTTCTTTTTTTTTTTAAGCTTTTGTTTATTTATTTGGCAGAGAGAGACACAGAGAGAGAGAGGGAACACAAGCAGGGGGAGTGGGAGAGGGATACTCAGGCTCCCCGCTAAGCAGAGAGCCCGATGCGGGGCTCCATCCCAGGACCCTGGGATCATGACCTGAGTCAAAGGCAGACGCTTAACGACTGAGCCACCCAGGCGCCTGCCTGAGGTGTGATTTTCAAAAGGCAAGAGAGAGAAAGCCTATTTTTGTAAATTGACAAAAGGAAAGGTATTTTCACCTAGGTCAACTCTATTTTCCCCCAGATCTCCTCTTAATATATCTCAAGCATTGGGTCATCTGTATATCGAAGACAGGTAGAGTGGGGCGCCTGGCTGGCTCAGTCAGTGGAGGGTGCGACTATTGATCTCAGGGTCATAGGTTCAAGCCCCACGCTGGGTGTAGAGATTACTGAAAAAATAAAATAAAATCTTAAAGACAGGTAGAGAGCTCTTTAATACTGTTGCGTACCAGCAGACCAGCTAATTATTATTGTCTTCATCTCCTCCATATAGAGCTCTTGTTAATGTTCTCTAAATGTACTGGCATCTCAAAAAAAAAAAAAAAAAGGCATATCTGGGAGGTAAATGGAGGTTTTAAAATTTATTTTATTTTATTTTTTTTATTTTTATTTTTTTAAAGGAGGGTTTTTTTTTTAAAGTGGGAAGCGCACTTAGAGGAAGTGGTTGGGACAGGGCGCATCATTCCGCTCCCACGATGCCCTGTTCAGGCGAAGGGAAGGGCCAAACAAACAGCATTCCCCGTCCCTGTCAAATGGCCCTAGTGGCTGCTCTGCCTCTGCCAGGGGCCTGGCCCCCGAGATAGAGTCTGCGGAGCCGAAAGCTGCATACAGAGTACTTTTCTGTGCCTCCTGCCTGTGGAGTGGGCTTGTCTGGCCCAGATCACACTTGAATAGATGAAAAGAATCCGTTTTTGCCTTGGCCCGAGGCCTGCCCGCCGTGGGGGCCACAAAGGCGCTTACAGGCACACTGGAGTGGAAGGGCAGCAAAGACAGAGGAGAGAAGACGTAGGAGATTTTAAGAAGAAATAAACAAATTCTCCACAGCATTTCCAGCTGATGTCGATTATGAGATACTCCAACGGTCCCTTTGCTCTCATTTGGAAAAATGAAAATTGTGAGGAAACTAGTGACAGCCTCTTGTGGTTTCACTCCAATCTTGTCTCCCAACCTCTTTAAGGAAATCTAGGTAAAAGGAAAGTTACAGCCTCTCAAGGTGGGACCCTGGGAGTTGAGAAAACATATGGTGAATGAGAAGGATTTCTCCCCTGAAGCTTGATCCAGGAATTCAAGGGTTTAACAAAGTAATAGAAATGCCAGTTCCTGCATGCTAATGGTGTGGGGAAACCCAGCAGTGACTTTTATCAATGCGCTCTGTTTGGTGGGTAATTGTGACAACTAGGCCCTTTGTTTCAAAGTTGTCTTTGGGATGGCTGGAAAGGAAAGTCCTCTCGCTCCTTGTACTCAGGTTCGGATCCATGGAATGGGATTCTCGTATCTGAGAAATGACGGTGTCTCACGCTCCTGCCCGGAGGGCTTTGCAGAATCCAGTTGGAGGGACGTTTAGGGAGAGCTATCTGTAGCCCTAACTTGTGATTGAACAAGGACCTGAGCTAGTGGGGAAGCTCCATCCCTGCAGTTACCAGATTGATTAGGCGTGGCTATTTCCAAATGAGAGGAAGCATGTTTTAGGAGAAAAAGTAGCAGACTCTCAAGACTATCCTAAGCTATCAGGTGGAGCCTCTTCTACGTTTTTTTCCCTCCAACTTATTTCCACCTTTGTTTCCTAAATGCTTGTTTCTGGGGTGGTGTATCTGTTAGGGAGATGCGAAGCCCGGTATCAGCAACACTTGGGATGCATGTTAAATGCGTGTTAAAATGCAGACTTCCAGGTCCCACCCCAGAAGCGCTGAATCAGAATATCTGGGAGGGAGGAGATATTTAAATATCTAAATGTGCATATTTAATTATCTCACGTTTGAGAAGCACCGGGGCTCTGAGGTCCGGGAGACCTGACTCCAAACCTCCAAACCGCAGCGTTACCGGTTATTATGTGATCTTAGCCAAATTACTTAACCTCTGTCTCAGTTCTCTGGGAGGCGAAGCAGGGACAATTACACCTACTTGATATTGTTGTTGCAAATATCAAGTGTGACATTTCTAATTAGTGTTCACAGCTTAGCAGGGAGCAGAGTAAGTATTCAATATATGTTAGTGATTCTTACTTGGGCTATCATCTCGATAAATGGTGAAGTTCACAGCCCCCTGAGTGTCTGCAGATCAACTGCTTTAACCTTACAGGACTGTTCCCCCTTCGCCCTTCAATAGCCTGGCCTCCCACACGAGCTGCCTTACTAAACAAAAAAGAGCCAGCTGGTGTAAACTCTTGTCCCAAGTGTTTGCCCAGGATAGCCTTCTGTGTCGCTCTTGACCCCACTACTTCCTGCCTTGGTCTTCTTATCTCTCAGCCACCTGGCTCTGTTCTCTGGCTTCCATATGTGTTGCTTTGCTCAACTTGGTGGCTTCTTCAGGCTCCTGGACTGTCTTTCAACCGCATGCTGTCTTTATTTTGGCAGTATTCACAGTTTTCTGTAAAAGCCTCCCTCATCCATTCTCCTTCCTGTGGCTCTCCCAGGGGTGCAACTAAGGTTCCCCATCCCTTGTCAGAGGAGGGGAATGCAGACAAACCACACTGTCTTTGAGAACAGACACACACAGAAGAGTAGAAAACAATTGGAGTATTTGCTTTAAAATACTGGCCTCCCAGAGTAGGAACCTTTGGTCCGTATTCCATTTTATGAAAGCTTTTGTATTTCCTTTTAAACTCCATTCCACTCTTTTGCCTTTCAAAGCTGAAAAGTGGGTTTGTGCTGAGCCTTTTCAGGAAGGAAGGTGCGCTCAGTAGGGTGTGTGAGAATAATAAAACAGCATTTTGAGCATGACAGCTTCCAACTCAAGGAGCTGGTTATTAACTGCTCAAAGCTTGAAATGCCAAATACGTGTGAGTGGGTGGTTAAGATTCCTTTCTCTCCCTCTCTTCCTCTCTTCCTCTCATCTTGTCTCCCTCTCCCCGCAACTCAGTTCTTAAACTTGTTAGCTTTGGCCATTGGGTACTCTTCCCAGGAGAGCAGTACAAGAAAGAAATTTATCTAGCATTGTCCTTTTTCAACAGTTGAGTGAAAATACAAGCGGTATAAAAGGCGCGTGAAGTCGTAGTGTTCCCATTGAATCTCAAAACACCACCTGCAAACTAATTCATTTTTTTAAAAGATTTTATTTATTTATTCATTTGAGAGACAGAGCAAGAGAGCATGGGGGGGGGGAGCAGCAGAGGGAGCGGGAGGAACAGGCTCCCCACAGAGAAGGGAACCCCAAGTGGGGCTCCATCCCAGGACCCTGAGGTCATGACCTGAGCCAAAGGTGGACGCTTAACCCACTGAGCCACCCAGGCGCTCCTAAACTAATCCTATCTTTTGCCTTGGTAATGGAAGGAGTTGGAAAATATTATCGTCCTTTGTGTTTAGGTGTGTGATGGGAGGAGTGGAAGCATACGGTCATACAGCATACTGTATACAGTCAAGCATACAGTGGAAGCATACAACCCCAAGGTTGCTCTGTGAGTCTCTGTGGAAACTAAACTTTAGTAACAGCAGCAATTAGCATGTCTTAAACACCTGGCAGCCCTTGACGTTGCTGACCTGCTCTCTCTAGAGATGGATCTCCCCGTGTCTCTTCCTCTCTCATGCATGCGCATGCTTACACACAGTTGCATAGAAACAGGAATCTTTGGCTCTGTCTTTTACAGAGTAACCAGTAAAGTTTGATAACACACCTCAGAGACCCACTTATTGGGATTAAGAAAGTCCTGGATATGTGAATAAAAAAAACCCAAAACTATATCATCCTTTTGGGATTAGAGGGAACCACACCTGAATTCTGGAGACCACTGATCATAGTTAGATTGCTTGGAAGTGATAGAAAAATTGAGATCTTAGTAAGATTAATTCAGTAACTACACGGTAATCAAGATAGATTATAAGATAGATTTTTATTGGGGTGCCTGGATGGCTCAGTGGGTTAAAGCCTCTGCCTTCTGCCCACGTCATGATCTCAGGGTCCTGGGATCGAGCCCTGCATCAGGGTCTCTGCTCAGCAGGGAGCCTGCTTCCCCCTCTCTCTGCCTGCTTCCCTGCCTACTTGTGATCTCTCTCTCCCTGTCAAATAAATAAATAAAATCTTTAAAACAAAAGATAGATTTTTATTTATAGAAAAATCAAACAAATATAAAATACAAGAAACATGAGAATAAAGTTATAAGTATCTGTGTTAGGTATTGAGAGAATAATCTAAGGCTGAGTGTGTTTCCTCTAATAAACTAAATTTAGGCAGTAATTAGTACCAGACAGCATTACCCGTGTTTCCAACTGCTCAAGGATTTTGGTCAATTATAAAAGTATAACAATTCTACCGGAATATGCATGAACTTTGGAACTTTCCTGGTTTGATCAGTCAAGGCCTGAGCATAGAACCAGTGTTTGAGACCCTCTCAGGACTTCCTAAGGAAAAATGGAAAATCTCTGTTGGATAGGGTTTAAGGAACACCCCTGCTGAGGGTTCTCACTTTTTAACTAAACAAACCCCTTAAGCCAAAGTGTTGAGGTATTGAGCATGGAATTCTACGTATTAGCTGGTAGGTGAAGAAAGACTTCTGATTCTAAGTCCCTGATGTGCACACTTGTTTAGCAAGGGTGACTCACCAGCTATCACTAATCAGAGCGAAAAAACCTCACAGCACTAGAACTGTCCAACAAGAGGAAAATTATTAAAAGTAATATGGCACGGACATAGGGTCATATGAAAATGATGAAGATAAATAGACATGAAAAATGAAAAGCCTTATTAAGGGAAAAAGCAGATCATGTAAATTATTTTCAATATGATCCCGTTTCTGTTAAAATTATGTATTAGAATATAATATAAAACATAGAATACAAAATATATATATTAGAAATATATAAATATGTCATTAGATTGTATTTAATTATATAATTATAGTATATTATATTTACATTATATATAATATAAATAATATAATATAATTAATCATAATATGTTATATATTGATTATATGATTATAATCATATCAATATGTTATATATGATTATAATATAACATATTATATATAAATATATTATTGTATATAAATATATTATTAGAAAAATATGTAGGAGCTATGTACCAGAATATTAACAGTAATTATCTCTAAATTGTAGGATTATGGATTTTTCCATTTTACTGTCATTTCTGATTTTTAAACAACGACCTTGGATTATTTTATCTGTTTTGAAATTTTTTTTTTTTCAGACATAGAACACTACACATAATGTTCTTAAAAAAAACAAACAAAATCTATTTTTATTGAAAAGAAGCACCATGGGCCATACTGCTTTTTGCGTGAGATTCGTGAGCATCTTAGGAATTCATCAATCATTCATGTCTCCCATGTTCCAGGTGTCGGGTATAGGAATCCAGGCTAAATAAAGCTGTGCTGCCTCCCAGAGTTCCTCCACAAAGACAGGAAATTTCCATGGTGCCAGGCTAGCATGCAGAGTTTCCAATGGCATGAGGCTACGGTAGGTGCTTTCATTTCACCCTGGACACAGGTAGACTAGCAAGATATTCTTTGAGGTAGGACAGTTCTTATTTCGTCTCTCAGGTTAGCTCATTGGGCTCCTGCTGTTGCCGGCCACTCGGACACCTTAAAATTAGTTACTGACACAGTTTCCTAAAAGCATAATCTGGCGTATATAAAAGTAATTTCTGAGAAACAAAGTCACTTTGGCCCGAAGACCAAGTTTAGAGGTCATGCCTCAGCAGACAACAGTTTACGTAACAGCTTGTCTTTGTTCCTCTAGCCATATGTGACCTCTCCTCTCCTTCCTGCTGACATCGTCCCCAAGAGAAAAATACAATCTGTTTAGCCTGATACACCTTCTTACCTCCTGAGCTTCAGCAGAGAGTAATAACAGCAGCCGCAAGACTTTTGCTGAATGTAAATACTTTATTTACCTTTGTATTTAATTTATGCATCTGTCCAATGTTTGCACAGCTGTTTGATGTCTGTGTACATGTAGATTAGCCTTTGCTGATTTGATCTCTCTTAAAGTCTAAGCATTGAGAAATGGAGGGGATGCCCGGTTCACTCTTCTTTGTCCAGCTTCCAACCTGGTACCATATAGATGAGGACTTCATTAAAAAGGATGCTTTAAAAAAAAAAAAAAAAAAAGGATGCTTTTGGCTGAGAGCTCGTAATCTCCTTAACCCGATCTTTCTCCCTTGGTAAAAAGAAGGGTCCAAATTTCCCGATCTGTTCAGGGGAAACACAAGGATTGACTTGATTTTTCTTGTAAAGGGATGCATGGTAGTACCAAAGTGATGGCGAGGAGGTTGGTCTCTTCCCACAAAATGGCACCAGAGGATTTGGGCAAGTGTAGGGTATGAGAACTAGCCCAGAAGCAGGGCTGGGACTTGCGGAATGGGATGGGACGGAACAATTGCTCTCTTACTGAGGCTTTTTTGCCCGTCAAAAAATACTGAATAAGGACTGGGTATGTGAAATCCCAACAGTAGCTTGAGACAGAGTGCCTGAATGTGGATTTGTTTTTGATGCTGTCTTTTTGTTGGTGTGGGGAGAGTCATGGCCACCTGGACCAGGTATGGATACTGGAGGCAGTGGAGGGAAATGCAAGTGCAGGGACCACTGGTCTACCCTCCAGTAGTAGAGGGGAAGAATGTGGATGTGGGTGAAATGCTGCTTTTCTGTTTGGATGCGCTTTCTCCAGCAATGTACAGATAATATATATATATTTTTAAGATTTTATTTATTTATTTGACAGAGAGAGTTCACAAGTAGGCAGAGAGGCAGGCAGAGAGAGAGATGGAAGCAGGCTCCCTGCTGAGCAGAGAGCCCAATGCAGGGCTTGATCCCAGGACCCCGAGATCACGACCTGAGCCTAAGGCAGAGGCTTAACCCACTGAGCCCCCCAGGCACCCCTAGATAATATATTCTTAAAGAACATTCTTGTCCAATTTCATATGACCTAGCTATCAACATACATTTATTGAAAAAGAGTTGCCGTTCATGAAAAAAAAAGATAATAAAGTACAGGTTGGATTTTAGTCAGAATCTGAATCTCTGTGCCTCAGTTTCTCTGAGAGTTAATACTGCCTCATACTTGTGGATAAAGCCTTAGGTCTGCTATTGAAAGTTATTCCACAAAGCATGGAAAATGCTGAATTACCTAAATTATAATTTTCTCAGCTGCTTGACCTTTTCCTCTCACTACTGTAGTCCTCTTTAACAAAGTATTCTGTAGTCACGAGTAAAATGGTTGCTGTTGCTTTTTGGTTAAAATCCATCAGGAACTAAAGAGAAATACTTTTTAAATTAGATCATGACCCAGAAAAGGAGTGAACTAGTAAGTTTGAATCTGTTATCAGCTCTGCTTGAGACTGGCCTTTTATATCACTCTGAGGAGTGCTGTTGTTTGTTTTCATCATGAAATACATAAGAGAAAAAAATTGAGTGGGGAGCAGGGGACTAATATTTTGATAGGGTAGTTTTATTGTTTTGTCTGATATATTATGAACCCAAGACTTCCCCCACTTCCAATACCCAGGGATTGTCCCTATTTAAGGTTAAATACAAAATAACTTCCAAGGCCAAGTACAAGTGATTAAAAAAAATAATAATAAAATGGCACGTTGGATTATCTACTACAGTTCTTCTTAAGTTGCCCGGGAAACCTAGCATCTGAGTTTCAGAATCATAGGTAAATTCTCAGCCAACATGTATTTTGAATACAGCAGGAAAACACAGATGTTTTAGACCTTCTGAGATGCATTAATTTCTGGAAACTGGAAGCGGTAAAAGGCAGATTCGTGGGAGGGGAATTGCAGGGAGCACCCTGGGAAGGCAGCAGCCCTGAAGTTGAATGACCTCTCTTTGATCTCTAGCTTTCCCAAGTCACTTTCCCATGCACTTCCTCAACACTGGTTTCAGTTCTTTAGATCTAATAAAAGGCTCTGGGCTCGGGAGCATCACCCAGCAGCTGAGTAGAGTGCTGATTCAGGCAGAGCTCTGAGGGAGGGGTAGAGCACTCAGAGTATTTACAGTGAAGAGTGTGTGTGTGTGTGTGAGTGTGTGTGTGTGTGTTCTCATGAGGAATAGCAGCATCTCGCCACCCTCACTGCTGGCCCAGCCACCAAGAGGAGATTTAGCTTCCTCCAAGCCACCTCAATTAAACATATGCTTTAAATAAAACAGCCTGTTTGCCGGGAAAACACAGCTTCCAAGTTCTCTAGACCTGATTTCCCTTCCAAACATTTTGCTGCCCCTTAAGGATCCTGCATATAGAAATGGTATACCTGCCTCGTTGTTAATTCTTTCATGAGCCTCTACGTAATATTGCTGGCTAAAAAGCAGAATGAATACTTTATTAAACAGTTTACATTTCATTGTGATTCCTTTCATTTCCTGATTTCAGTTCACATTTGACTATGAAATGGAATCTCGGTGGCTCAGGATGGTGCCAAGTGTAGATCTCAGGGAGTGGGTTGCTTTGGTACCTCAGAATACTTTTTTCTGATCATTTTAGAAATGCTGAGTGATTTTTGTAAGTCTTCAGTTGTATTTCAAGATTGGATTGATTTCTGCCTCATTTTCAAAGTATTATGCAAAGAACTTTGGGAGGCCTTTCAGTCACTGTCAATTTCCGAATGTCCTTTTTTCCCCAAAGCATTTTCAAAATAATCAAACTATTCTGCTTCTAAGACCCAGCTAAAGAACAAAGTGAGCAGGCCCATTTCACAGATGGAAACATGGAGATGTCATTAACTTGCTCAAAGTTACAGAGTGGACAAGATAGAAAAATGACAGCAAGAAGTAGCATCTGCTAACATTTACCGCATTTCTTTCCAAGATGGGGCTTATTTTAGCTGAGAATGAGAAGACATTTCATGTAACTTGGCTTTAATTTTCTGTTTCTTTAACATATCGAAACCTAATTATAAGGTTAGAGTATGATATTGCCTTACAGGCATTAAATTGCTCACTTACTATGTACCTCTCACTGCCGAATCTTGATGTTTTCTTAGATTTCTGATATAATTTGTTTTGATTTGATTTGCAGAAAATTGGAAATCATATAATTTTATAATTTGCAGTTGTTCCCATGTGTTATAAGTATAAAGATATGTCCACAGCAATAAGGAAAGCAGAAAATCAGTGAGCACACAGATCCTGTATTCAGTACAGAATTTATTCATTTGTTTGGCAACGTGGATACAATCCTGAATAAACAAAGAACCTGACCTCTCAGAGCTTTCATTTTGGTGAGAGAGGCAAATAAATAATCAATTACAAAACATAATCATGTAGGTGAACTGTTCTGTTTACAAAAAAAAAAAAAAAAAGCACAGAGTAAGAGGATAGAGAAGGCAAACCCATTTAGATAGTAGCTGAAAGGTTACTTTAAAAGAAGGGAAGTGGCCATTGCTAGTTCAAGAACAGCTGGAGGCTGGTCTCCCAGGGGGCAAAGTGAATGTTAGGAAGGCAAGACTGGTGGGACATCTGGCTGGTAGAGAATGTGGCTCTTGATCTGGGGATGTGAGTTTGAGCCCAACATTAGGTGTAGAGGTTACTTAAAAAAAAAAAAAAAGACAAGACTGGAGAGGTACCTGGGCACTAAATGGATGTGTAAGGTGAGGGAAGGGCTTTGGATTTGATTGTAATGTGATTAGAGTAGAGCACTCGAGAGTTTCCAGTAAGGAATCTAATATTATCCTACAAAGATGTGAAAAGAAATACTCTGGTTGCTAAATTGAGACGAGACCATGGAGGGGAACAAATGGAAACTGGAGACCAGTTAGTCACCCAGGAGAGAGATTATGGGGGGGGGGGCAGATGTGGGTGTTCAACAGGGAGGAAACAGATTGAATTCAGTACATGTTTTGAAGGTAGAACTTGGATTTGCTGCTAAAATGAAAGTAGTGTATGAGAGAAAGAGGCTTTTGTCATGAGATGGGAAAGACTTGAAGGAAGCAGTTTTGAAGGTTTTTTTCTGTTTGGCTTTTTGGTAGGCTCTATGTCCAACATGGGGCTTAAACTCACAATTCTGAGAACAAGAATGGCTTGCTCTACCAACTGAGATGACCAGGCACCCGAGTTTTGGTTTTAATATAGAAAATAAAGAGTTCTGTTTTGGACACATTAAGTTTGAGCTATCCAAATGGAGATGACATGCAGGCAGCTGGATATATGAGCCTGGAGTGCTGGAGAGAGATCAGGGTTAAAGATATACATCCGAATATGGAGGCTATTTAAAGCCAAAGGCTGGAGGAGACTGCCCTGGGAAGGAGTATAGAAAGGGAAGAGAAAAGCCCCAGGTCAAAGCCCTGAGGCAGCCAACATTTAAAATCCTGGAAGAGAAGGACTCAATGGAAGAGACAGCAAAGGAGCTACCAGCAGGCTGAATGATTCAAAGCAGACATGTAGAGATATAGCTGGTGTTAAGGTTCAAAGACTGAAAAACACAATCTTTGTGGGAGAACAACCAAAAGTCCTAAATGATTGCGATAGAGGCTAAGGTGAACCAAAAAGTGACCAGTAGAGGACAGGAGATGTGCATTTCAATGCACACCCCCAGAGATATGTCACATTCCCCAGAATAGGACTGCTGACTGCTTTCTAAGATGTTGCTCAATAGTAGCTTTTTGTTGCAAAGGGCTCCACGTTTAAAAGAGGCTACTCCAAGGGCATCCGGGCATCTGTATCCGCTAGGAGAAAGCGACACAGAGAACACATCTTTTCAAAAATCTATTTTGTTGTCCTGCTTTATGAGGACATTTTATGGAGCTGGCCCCTGGGCCAGGACCAGAAACAAACAAACAAATACATAAACAGGGTAATGTCAAAATGTCACTTTGGGAAAATTCTTTATTAAACCCTGCCCACTTTCAGCAACTCCTATTTCTCAAGGCAGCTGTTGAGCATTTCAATTTGGAGATGAATAAGCTTCCCCTACTTCTCTTGCTCCATTCCTAGGCTCTGCCTAAACTTTAAACTCAAGGTTAGGTGAGTGTTGCAGTTGGCTGCGTGGCTGCCCTCCTCGCTGGCTCTGTTTGCGCCATGACGCTGCTTCAGTGCCAGGAGGGGACTGCAGGGCGACAGATCAGAGATGCCAGGAGTGAGCCCAGATGCTCCTGCCTGGAAGATGACAGTGCCAGGCTGAGGCCTCCAACAGCTTCAGAGGGAGGGCAGATTTGCCTTGCTTTTTCCCTTTCTTGCCCCTCACCTTGGGATTATTCACTCAAACTGTAACAAATGCAGCTACTTAATATTATATAACAATATTAACGTATGTTACCCGGAGACAGGCTTTTGCTTTTCTAGGGGATGTTGCAATTTTGGGGCATACATGTATTGAATCCCTAAGGATGTTATTTTTTTAATATTTTATTTATTTATTTGACAGAGGAGAGAGAGAGATCACAAGTAGGCAGAGAGGCAGGCAGAGAGAGAGGGGAAAGCAGGCTCCCCGCTAAGCAGAGAGCCCGATGCGGGGCTCGATCCCAGGACCCTGGGATCATGACCTGAGCCAAAGGCAGAGGCTTTAACCCACTGAGCCACCCAGGCGCCCCTCGCTAAGGGTGTTATTAAGACAGAGGTAATTGGTTACAAACATGTGAAACACCAAGTTCAGACGGCTGCAGAGTGGCCCAGAAAATCACAACCTTCAGTTTATCTGCAGGTTTAGCAATAATAACTGTTATTCCTAGGATATTTGGATGCTTCTTTCCAAGGAGAGGGAGTGATGACTCAGAATGAGAGTAAGGAACATCAGCACCCTTGAGCTTGCTCAAATATCTCTGACATTTGGAATACACATATGGAATCCACTTGTTCTTTCTCTGAGCCCGATATAATAGCAAAAGGGGGAAAGTTACCAAAATGTTTTGAGACTCCGAAGTAAAATATCTGTGTCATCCAATGCACGCATAAATCCTAGCTTCTTTCTCTATTATTCACCTTCTCCACCAGTTGAGCATAAACCACTTAACGCTCAGCCATTGCAGCTCAATTTTGGGGTGTGATGGCAAAACTGTGGGACATGAAGGTTTTCAAAAAGAATGCAGGATGTCATTATTGTAGTTGAGGGTAGGCAAGGGCCTGGAGTCTTGGGCAAAACTTGCTTCCCATGCTGACTCGGTTTAGTGTACTGTACTGGCTTCCTCTTGACATCACAGGAAGTTTTGTGTTTAATGCTCACCAATCCCGGGAACGACACAAGTTACTGAATCCCTCTCTCCAGAGGTGGCTCCCTGTGGCCAAAAGACAAACCCCTGGAACTGTTGCAGTTTGGAGAAAGAGTAATTTTTAAACTATGGGTCTGTGTTGAAATTAAGGTCTCCAGTTTGCATGATTTACCTCGCTGTTTCTCTAGCACTTAGGAAGTATCCGTTAAGCCTGTAAGGATCCTAAGCGTACCTGTTTCCAGCAGGTGGTTAGGATACTAGGATATAATTTATTTGAAGTAGGCTTTTTAAAATGTTCCCATCCCAGTTTTTCCCTCTATGCAAATCTTCTCATTATATCCCTTGCCCTGTTGTCTGCTAGAAGATATCCAGAATCTTGATCTTGAAAGAAATTTTGGTTCTTTTTTAAAAAAAGATTTTATTTACTTATTTAATGAAAGAGAGAGCACAAGCAGGGGGAAGGGCAGAGGGAGAGGGAGAAGGACAAGCAGACTCCCTGCTGAGCTGGGAGGCAGACCCTGGGGCTCAGACTCCATCTCAGGACCCCAAGATCATGACCAAAGTCCAAGTCAGACACTTAATGGACTGAGCCACCCAGGTGCCCCTAAGGAAACTTTGGTTACACTGAAGCTGGCAAGAGTACGATTATTCATTATGTTCACTCCCTAATTTCTCCCCAGGATGTGTTGAAATCCTCTTTCATGGACATGTCCTTGAAATTCTGCTAAGTGTGGTCAAGGCCATGTTTTATATTCAATGACACCCACTGAGATGACTGAATGCTGAGTGGACCCAAATCACTGCAGTGACATTATATGATGCGGTATCTGGCATCTGTAGGTTTGAAGACTAAGAGTTAAATTATGTAGGTTTACCGCCCCCCAACCCCAACATTTAGATACTAAATGAATCAGAAGTGAAAGGTACATATATAAAAGAAAATGAAAATAGAACAGTAGAATGTCAAGATATATTCTGTTACACAGATGGTTATTGCAGGTGGATGTGCTATTCAGTCTCTGGAGGCTGAACAAAAGGAACGGGGTGGTGGGGGGAACCAAGGGCAGGGCCATCCACAGGCGGGGGTTCCCTGTGATCTCCTCCACTTTCTCCAAAATCGCTTTTCAGTCTAGCCACGCACCTTCGGGTTTGCTACTCTCTCACCCTTGCTTGTCCTTCCTCTCCCCTGCCATGACACTTCCAATCTTCCGGTCCATAACTCTGAATGAAGAAACCAACTGAAGGAACTTTTAGGCCTCCGATTCCCAATAATAACCGATGCGAGCTGGTTTTAGAGCAAATGCGCCAGAGCTCCAGCGACGAAGATCTTCCTGACTTGCGGCAACGCCCCCTCTCCTCCCCCGCGCGGTGACAGTATTCTGGGGTCAGTTGGGAGTGGAGAGGAGCCACTGCCGTAGTCTCGGAGGATGTCTCTCTTCCTGGTGTTCCTGCTGTTGCGGCAGGTTTTTTTATTTTCGTACCGCAGCACAATGCAGAAGCCCAGGCAACAGACTACGCCCGAACCCCCAAGGCAGCAAGCATCTCAGCCCCCTTCCTGCTCCCTGCCGGCCCTCGCGCCCTGCGGGAAAGCGAGCCACCGGCCCTTCGCCGCCCCCCGCCCCCACCTCCTCCCCCCCAGCAATGCACGTGCGCTCCCGGGACAACAGCAGGCGAGGCCTGGGCGCGCCCCCGCCGCCCTCGGCCGCGCGCGCGCTCCGCCCGCCCTCCTCGCGCGTGCTCGTGCCCGAGGCCGCGGCGGCGCGCCTCTTCTCCCCGCTGCGGGCGTCGCGGGTGCAGGAGGAGGCGGAGCGGAGGAGGCGGAGGCTGGGCCGGCGGCGGGCTCCGGCTGGGCGCGCGCCGGCGAGCGGGGCGGGGGCGGCCCGAAGGCGTCGGGGTGGGGGTCTCGGGCACCACAGGACCGCGTTCCCGGGGCCGACTCCACCGGGGGAGGGCGAGCGCGGTGCGTGTCGGAGGTGGGGACTCTTGAGGCCGCGGCCCGGAGCCCGGCGTCCCCGCCCCCGAGCCTGACGGGGCGGCGAGGCGGGATGAGGCGCTGGCGCTGGGGGCTCCCGGCCGAGCCCCCGCGGCTGCCCTCCGCGGCCAGGCGCTAGGCTCGGCGGCGCGGGCGGTGCTCGGCGGCGGCGGCGGCGAGGAGGAGGAGGGCGTCGGGCCCGGCGCCCGTGGAGGGCAGACACGGAGCGGCGAGCGGGGCGCAGCGACGCCGCGGCGGCGCGGCGGGGCCGCGGGGCTCGGTAAGGCGGGGGCCGCGGGAGGGCCGGGGGCTCCTGTGACGTGGGCAGGCGCCGCAGGGAAGGCTGCGGGGGCCTTGCTTTCCTTTTAGAAGAAATTCTTTTAAAGTAAAGGTTCCGGATCGAATGTTCTTAGAAGACCATCTCGGGTTTCCCCCGTACCCCCTCCCCCCAACCCCGCCGGACTCATTTCTCCAGCCTCCCGGGGTGGACCGTGCTCCGGGCCGACAGCCTCCCGCGCTCGCATCTCCAGTTTCCCCACGGCCTGGGCTGACCAGGGGTTCGGACGGATTTCTGGCCTGCTGCAGTGCTTCGCGCCTGAGGCTCAAGTCAGGCAAGAGCCGTGACTCCCAGGGAATGGCCGAGTGGGGGCTCTGGGGACACGGTCGCTCCCAGAGGAGCCGCCGCTCGAGCGTTACCCTCCGCTGCCCACTGGCGACCTCGCGGTGCCCGCCCCCTGGTGAGCGTGGGGCTGGCCGGGCGAACTGTCTCTGTCACGGGGACTCCCTTGGAGTTTTCCCTCTAGTCTTTTTAATTGGCTGAAGTTGCCGTTACATATTGGACGGTACCGGTGACTTTAGAGCCCCCCTCCTTCCCCCTCCCTCCGTTCGGAACTCACCCACCACCCCCATATCGTGCCTTTCTCATTTTGACTTGAGTAAATATTTTTGTTGAAGATTTTTGCAAATAGATCACAAGAAACGGTAGGGAGAGAAAGTCAAACCTGATTTCTTAGCTTTAGTCTACTTCTGGACCCTTTATAACTTCACCTTCTGTTGCTGGAGCTTTTAGAAGGTGGATGGGAGAAGACTCACAGCAGGATGCTTGGGATGCATTTAATAGTTATCTTTTATGAAATAGAATTTGGATAATTATAATTCTGATCTGCGTGCAGAATTGCAATCTGCTTTTAAAGTGCTTCGGGCACTGCGTGATGCTACATGGATAGCTGGCAGCTGGGCCACATCGCATTGTTGTCAGCATCTCTTTTATTTTCCATTCTTTCAGAGTTTTATTTGGCACAGATTTAGACTTTTTAAGTCAGTCTGAATGGAAATAACTTCTGATACACTGGTTGCTTTTGTAAACATTGTCTATATTCATATTTCTGTTGGAAGAAGAAAAAGCATATGGTACTAGAGTACAGTGGCCATGAGAGTCCAGAAAATGTGCTAGTTTGATTCAGTAATAGGAGTTGTAATATTTTGGGGTAGTGATGGTTATGATTCATTAATGTATTTTTTCTTATTGGTCAAATTGAAGTCCAACTCAGAATCTTGATATTTGCTTTTTGGACTTGAGAGTGAAGGAAATAGACGCTTAATTGCTGCTTCCACATGACCTCAAAGTTTTTCAAGTACTCATTGGTATCTTTTTAAATAGGGCTATTTGTGAAGATGAAGGATTATGGTGTTCTGATTTCCATTTTCAGGAATATCTGGAGTCTACTTCATTCCTAAAATTGGATATGTGGTGATGCTTTATAGAACAAGTGTCTAGAATGGTGCGAGTTTGGAACTGTGCTCAAACCAGTCATCTTCATACCGTAGTCCTTATAGCAGTCCATGGAATAAAGCAGCACTTTGGACAGAGACTTGTCCAGCCGTAGCTGGTGTGGAGGCCCAGTTTACTGCATGGTCGTGCACATTGAGGTGGGCGATAAAGTGTAAGTGGGCCAGAGAGGAAATGTTAGTTGGAAGAACCTTCCCTGGTTATATAACTTTTGTTTTCTAGGAGTGACTAGGAAGCAGTCAGGCAGGTTCAGCTGTCATTAGACTCTTTGATGTTGGTTTAAATTCCAGTAATTCTGTTTCTTTTATTTTCTTTTACCAACCCCCACATCATTTTCCAGTCATCAGCTGGGTGAGACTTGAATGGCAATACATTCGTCTCCACCTCCCATTCTCTTTCTCTTATTTTCTCTTTGGATGTCTTTCTGTCCTTCTTATTCAGCAGTGTTTTCCCTTTCCAAGCTAGGCCAGGGTGTATTATCTGCACAGTATATATAGCTTCACTGTTGACTGTAAATGCATTTAGCAAATGTCAAGGAGTAACACCTGTTTTCTTCAGAAGACTGTGGTAGCAGAAGAAAAATGGAAAACATGAACTGAACATTGTATTTTAAAGATTGTATTATGTTGTATTTATAGATAATGGCTAATGTTCTTGAGAGTTTTCAGGATTTAACCTGTTACAACACCTGTAATCTGATGTCCATGGAAGTAGTTAAGAGACAAGAGGACTTGAAACCAGGTCATGGTTGTAGTTCTGCCATTTAGTAGCTGTGTGGCATGGTTCCCTCTTTGGGCAACTTATTCCATTTCTGAGCTTGTTTTCTTTATGTACAAAATGAAGATGAGAAGGCTTGCATTGTCTTTCTTAACAGAGTTGTGAAGGATGAGATGAGAAAAAGAATGTGAAAATGCTTTATAAAATTTTTTTTTATATATGTAAGGTATTAGTGATATTGCATAATTGTTTAAAATGTTTTAACATCAATTTTTTAAAATGCACATAGGGATGAGAATGTGTTAGATCTTTTCCACTTTCATTTTTTTTTTTTTTTCCTACTTGGAAGATTTTGTGATTTTTTTCCTTAGGAAATCCATATGTAGTACGTGTAGTTTTGGATTCTTTTCTTCTTTTTTAAAAGATTTTATTTATTTGATGGAGAGAGAGAGTGAGAGCGCACACACACAAGCAGGGGGTGGGTGACAGGGAGAGGGAGAAGCAGGCTCCTCGCCCCAGCGGAGAGCCTGTCCACGTGGGGCTCAATCCCAGGACCCTGGGATCATGACCTGAGCCGAAGGCAGACACCCAACCAACTGAGCCACCCAGGCACTCCTATAGTTTTGGATTCTTTGGAATTTTTGGTTATTCTGGGACAGATGTCAAGCTTATTGAGACTTTGAGCTTCTTCAAAGTATCATTTCAAAATATCAAAAGAGGGGCTCCTGCCTGGGTGGCTCAGTGAGTTAGGTGCCTGGCTCTTAATTTTAGCTCAGGTCATGATCTCAGAGTCCTGGATCGAGCCCTGTGTTGGGCTCTGCAGGGAGCCTGCTTGAGAATTCTCTTTCTCTTTCTCTTTCTCCCTCTGTCTCTCCCCCTCCTGCTAGCACTCTTGTCTCTCTAAAATAAATAAGTAAATCTTAGAAAAAAGACCCACAATGTCAAAGGAGGCTACAAGTTAGGGTTAGTGAAAAGAACTGTTTAGTAAAAAAATATTTTATATTTGTCTGCATCATTTAGTATAGAAGTTGGCAGAATTCACTCGGTAGGCCAAGTGTGGCCCACAGTTTTTTAATGTGGCCTATGAACTAAGAATGACATTTTTTAAAAAACGACTTTATTTATTTGAAAGAAAGAGAGTGAGAGAGAGAGTTAAAGAGAGAGAGAGATCATGAGCAGTAGGGAAGGGTAGAGAGGGAAAGCAGACTCCCTGCTGAGCAGGGAACCCAATGCAGGGCTCGATCCCAGGACCCTAGGATCATGACCAGAGCTGAAGGCAGATGCTTAACGGACTGAGCCACCCAGGGATCCTTGATATAAGTATGATTTAAAAATTTTTATTTTATTTTTTTTGACAAACAACAAATATTATTGAGCACCTATGATTTAAACATTTTAAATGGAAAAATATCAAAGAAGAACCTTTCATAGGATGTACAAGTTATATGAGAGTCAAATATCTGTGTCCGTAAGTAAAGTCTGACTGGAACACAATCATGTTCCCTTGTTTGTGTATGGTCTGTGGCTACATGGGCAATACAACAGCAGAGTTCTTGCCACAGAGACATTATGGCCTGCCAAGCCTGAAATATTTATGATCTGGCCCTTTATAGGGAAAGTTTGTTAACCCCTGATTTAAGACTTAAAATCTTTTGTTTTACTTAGCACAAGTCTTATTTCCTATCAGAGCATTACAAGGGTTAAGACCCCTGTAAAGGTGCTCATTTCTCCTTTGGAGCCACAAAGACTTAGGTTTGTCTGCAAGCTGTGATATTTACAAACTTCGATCCTGGATAAATTGATTAACATCTTGGTGTCTCAGGTACCTCTTTGATTGAGAATAATAGTAGAATCTGTCTTAGAAGTTGTAGTGATGATTAAATGATACTTGTCAGTGCTTAACACAATATAAGCATATAGTAAGCACTCAGTGAGTCATAGATGATGATAATAATGATGATGATTAAATATGCCTAAAATATTGTAGGTCACCTTTGCCCTTATATTACAGAGTTGTTTTCCTGAGTGGTATGCTGCTTGTTACTGAATTTTCTCCTTTACTGAAAATATTAACAACTGATAATTGGAATAATTTGAGAAATTTCCCATAAATTATACTGTATTTTTATTAATCACTTGCTTATTTAGATGGTTAAAGCGATTGAAAAGAAAATTTTGTTCTATTTTTTGGAGATCCTGGTTCTTAACCATTCCCTAGTACTGTTCTGTGTTTGCATACAATTTAAATACCACTTCTAATTTGGAACTGGTATATTTTTTACTCCCCTTTTTTTTTTCTTAAGAAAGATATGTGAGAAAAACCTATTTTAATGAGGCCACTGTGTTAGATAACTTTCCTTACATGTGTTTGACACTCTGAGTTTCCCTTATGATTTGCATTAGCGTCTTTATCACATTTTCAGAGTTGAAATAATAAAACAATATTTTTTCCTAAAGGTGGACCTAGTTTACTCTCTAGAGGCTTTGATACTAAGGCTGCTTTTTGAAGTTTTTGGCTTAAATTATCTTACAACTGAGAAATTGGATGTGCTTCTCATCTTCAAGTGCTGGTTTATTTAACATGAATACCAAATTAAGAGTGAGCAAATAAAGGTCATTGTTCTAACGGAGTTAAACAAAAACAGAATTGGGGTCATTGTGGCTCTTGCATTCCTGCAAATCGAGCATTTTCTGCCTTGGATGATGCTTAAGTACAGTCGGATGATCCAAGGGAGATAAGGGAAAATATTAATGTTCCCATACTGTCCTTGGTAGAATAGGGGGATAGAAGCAGAAGGGCCCTCTGATAAAACCACAGAGCAGCAGTATCTGGAAAACTTAAGTGCAGGCTTTTAGTTGTAGCACTTAAAAAAAAATAGCAGCCTAAAGAAGACCCAGTGTCATGAGGAGACAATATTTGCTCTTGAGGTTAAAACAAACAAAAAAAAACCAACCAGAGGTTATCTAGAGAGATGAAATTTGAGAGTGAATATTTCCCCAAGTAAGTAAATTGTAGAGATTTGGTAAAATAGATGTTTAAAGTTTCACAGTATACCTTGACAAGGGGTCTTCCCTGGTATTGAAGGGAGATTGTTTTAGGACAGGTTAAAAGGAAATGAGAAAATGAGGTATTTGGCTTAATTTCTTATAACAAATACATGAACCGGAATGCTCAGAGTGGAAGTAGAATTCTGGTTTTCAGATAGATCCTATTATTTGGCTTTCAGTCATATATCTACTTACTACCTTATTTTATACTGTGGATTATAATGTACATTAATATTGGAGGTTGCAGAGATGGAAAGCATTAAGAGGAAAAGCATGCATGACCTATGTATTCTGAAGTGTTATGGTATGTTTACATTGTCTCTATCAGGAAAAAAAAAAGCACCCTACTCTGGGTAAGAATTCTAAAGTAGGTATTACATTTCTTTATCTTTAAATAGTAAAATCTTTATTATCTGGGGTTCAGTCTTATAATCTTGGATGAGGCTTGATCTTGATGTCCTTGTTTTAATTCTCTTGTGTGTAGGATGGTGAACCTGACAGTCCTTAGTAGTTTTTTATATCCAGTGGCCTTCCCAGATTCAATAACAATGCTGGCTCCAGTAGGATGAAGGAAACCAAATCTCTTCTATCACTGAACTGAAAAGTATCCATTGAGTACATACTATCTATTTTGCACCATGCTAGATGCAGTGGAGAATAGATATTTAAAAAGGTGGCATTGACTCTCTACTCTCAGGAAGTGTTCATTTCATTGGGAAGATAACTCTATTATGAAAAAGAATATTATAAAGGAGTAGGCGAGAGGATAGGGGGATGATCCTTGATGTGGCAGTTTGAGGACTTGTGATGTACTGTTGGAAAGGATACTTTGTGGCCTTGAACATTTGTAAAATGAGCCTAGTATACTCCCTTCAGCTCTGAAATTTCCTCATATATTCTTTGACAGAGCAGCAGCTATCTAAATCAGCTCTCAGGAGACAATCCATGTGAACTGTTTAGTCCAGGCCATATTTTTGTAAAATGTATTATATCTGTGTATATATTATATTATATGTGTATCTATTATATGTATATGATATGTATTATCTCTGTGTAATGGCTTGATTTACTAGAAGCTGGGAAAGGGTTACTTAAATTTACTGAAAATGCATTCAAAGGACAGCCTTTCTCATGAAAAGTCAAGCATTTGAGAAGTGGCAAGACGCAAGTGTCCCTGCTTCTGAGGCAGTAAATTTATGTCTTGGATCTCAATCATTTTTGCTTTCTTAAGGTCTTCACTTCTGTGTTATTTTCTTCTCTAAATTATTCTCTTATTGGATCACCTCTTTTTGTATGCTGACATACCTTATATTACTTGGAGCAGTGATGATTAATCATTCACCAAGTGACATTCTCTGCACCTTCCTTTTAGAAATAGGACCCTCAGGGTTTATCTGGGCACATGGCTACCCAACTAGACTACATTTTCTTGACCTTCTCTTACAGCTAGGTGTGGCCATGTGATGAAATTTTGGCTAAATGGATGTGACTGGAAATGATGTGTGTGATCTGGGTCATGGCTTTAGAAAAGAAGCTAGTTGCTTTCTATTCCTTTTCTCCCCCTTTGGCTGAGGATGGTGTAGTGCTGGTGCATTATTATTCAGCCTTACAGGTTAGAGCAACATTTCAGTGGAGAAGGATCCTTGGATGATCTTGTGGAGCAGAGCCACCTACTAGCAATGAATTGGTCATTTATCTCCAGATGGTTAAGTGAGAGAGGAATAAAATTCTATCTTGTTTGAACCACTAATATCTTAACTGAATGAATAATTTCTCTTAAACTACCTTTTCCTCTACCTTATGATTTCCTTTAGCTATTGACCAATTTATTTGATCCCTGTGCAGTAATAGTTGTTTATATTTGCCATGTCCTCTTCCTCACTCCTCTTCTCTTCTTTAGCCTGATCCATTTGAACTCTTGTTCCAGTACTCTACTGAAATTGGGTTTTCCCCAGTTTTATTGAGAAATAGTTGACATCACTATATAAGTTTAAGCTTAAGCATGATGTTTTGATTTACGCATGCTGTGAAATGATTGTCATAAGAGGTTCAGCTAATATTCATCTTCTCTTACAGATTCAATAAAAAGAAAAGAAGAAAAGTTCTCCTTATAACGAGAATTCTTAGGAATTATTCTCTTAACACCTTTCCTATATATCCTACAGCAGTGTAAGCTATCTTCATCATGTTGTACATGACATCTCTAGTACTTATTTATGTTATAACTGGAAGTTAGTACCTTTTAACCACCTTCCTCCAATTTCCCCTTCTCCCCATTCCCACCTCTGGTAACCAAAAATCTTCTTTTTCTGTGAGTTTGGGTTTTTTTTTTTTTTAAAGATTTTATTTATTTATTAGAGAGAGACTGAGAATGAGAGGGGAGAAGAAGGTCAGAGGGAGAAGCAGACCTCCCGCAGAGCCGGGAGTCTGATATGGGACTCGATCCCGGGACTCCGGGATCATGACCTGAGCCGAAGGCAGTCGCTTAACCAACTGAGCTACCCAGGAGCCCGAGTTTGGGGTTTTTAAATATAATTTAATTTTAAGATTTTTGCATGTAAGTGAGATCATAGAATATTTGTCTTTCTCTGCCTTATTTCATTTTGCATAATAATGCCTTCGAGGTCCATCCATATTGTTGCCACTGGTAGATTTTCTTGTTGTTTAATGGCTGAATAATACTGCATTGTATATATACCATAGCTTTTTTATCCATTCCATCTATTGATGGACACTTAAGTTGTTTCCATGTCTTAGCTTTTGTAAATAATGCTGCAGTGAATATGGGGGTACAGATATCTTTTCCAGCCAGTGTTTTTGTTACCTTTGGATCTGTTCCCAGAAATGGAATTGCTGGATCATATGATCCAGCATATAGTTGTGCTATTTTTATTTTTTTGAGGATCCTCTGTACTGGTTTTCATAATGGCTATACCATTAGTTCCAAGAGTGCACGAGAATTCCCTTTTTTCCACACCTATGCCAGCATTTGTTATCTCTTGCCTTTTTGGTGATGGCTGTTCAAACAGGGGTGAGGTAAGATCTCATGTGTGTGTGGTTTTAATTTGCATTTCCCTAATGACTACTGATTTTGAACTTCTGTTCATGCACTTGTTGGCCTTTTGTATATCTTCTTTGGAGAAATGTCTGTTCAGGGACTTTGCCCATTTTTTAACTGGGTTGGTTATTTATTTATTTGCTATTGAGTTGTAGGAGTTCTTTATATGTTTTGGATATTATCTCATCAGATATGTGGTTTGTAAATACATTTTCCCTTCTCTACATTGTCTTCACTTTGATGGCTTCTTTGACTGTGCAGAGGCTTTTTATTTTGTTATAGTCCCACTTGTTTATTTTTGATTTTGTTGCTTGTGCTTTAGGTGACTGTGGTGGCTATAGCTTTATAGTATAGCTTGAAATCAGGAAGTGTGATGCCTCCTTTTTTGTTCTTCTTTTGTAGGATTTCTTTGGCTATTTGGGATCTTTTGTGGTTTTGTATTGATTTCAGGAGTGTTCTGTCTACTACTTTAAAACATGCCTTTGAAATCTTGATAAGGACTGTATTGAATCTGAAAATGGCTTTTGGAGGTATTCATATTTTAACAGTCTTAGTTCTTCCGGTCCATGAACATGGGCTACCTTCCCATTTATTTGTGTCTTTAATTTCTTTCATGTCTTGTAAGTTTTCAATGTAGAGATCTTTCACTGTCTTAGTTAAATTTATGTGTAAATATTTTATTGTTTTTGATGTTATTGTAAGTGGAATTGATTTATTTCTGTGTCAGAGATTTTGTTGTTAGTGTATAGAAACACACTGATTTTTGTGTAATGATTTTGTACCCTGTAGCTTTACTGAATTCATTGATTAGATCTCACAGTTTTTGATTAAGTCTTTAGGATTTTCTAAATATAAAATCATGTCATCTGCAGGTAATGACAAATTTACTTCTTCTTTTCTAATTCTGATACCTTGTTTTCTTTTTCTTGCCCGATTGCTCTAACTAGGACTTCCGGTACTTTGTTGAGTAGGAGTGGTGAGAGTGGACACCCTTGTCTTGTTCCTGATCTTAGAGAAAAAGCTTTCATCCTTTCACCATTGAGTATGATGTTAACTGTGGCCTTGTCATATGTAGCCTTTATTATGTTGAGGTATGCTCCTTCTGTGTCTAATTTCTCAAGTTTTTTTTTTTATCATGAATAAATGTTGAATTTTGTCATGTTTTTTTCTGTGTTTATTAAGATGGTCATATTCTTTTTTTTTTCATTCTTTTAATGTGATATATCTCATTGATTGATTTGTGTATGTTGAACCATCTTTGCATCCCAGGGATAAATCCCACTTCATCATTGTGAATGATCCTTTTAGTGCTCTGCTGAATTCAGTTTGCTGACATTATATTAAGAATTTTTGCATCTTTATTCATCCAGGGATATTGGCCTGTAGTTTTCTTTTTTTTTTAACTTTATTTTATTTTTTCAGTGTTCCAAGATTCATTGTTTATGCACCACACTCAGTGCTCCATGCAATATGTGCCCTCCTTAGTACCCACCACCAGGCTCACCCATCCCCTCACTCCCTCCCCTCCAAAACCCTCAGTTTGTTTTCTACTAGTGTCCTTTTCTGGTTTTGGTATCAGGATAATGCTGACCTTGTAGAATGAGTTTGGGAGTGTTCCCTTCTCTTCTGTTTTGCAGAAGAGTTTGAAAAGGATTAGTGTTAAGTCTTCTTTAAATATCTGGCAAAATTCATCAGTGAAGCCATTTGCTCCTGGGCCTTTCTTCGTTAGGAGATTTTTGATACAGCCTCCTTACTATTAATTGGTCTGTTCAGATTTTCAGATTCAGGCTTGGTAAGCTGTATGTTTCTAAGAATTTTTCCATTTCTTCTAAGTAGTTTGTTCAGTTTGTTGCTATATAATTGTTCATATGAAATTGTTTTTAATCAAGGCTGCAGTCACCTATTTCGCCAAAGTCAGTGATTGGTTCAGTGTCTACATATTATTGACCTCTCACCAACATTTCCCATTTGTCAACTAACTTTTCTGACGTCCTTGCTACTCATTCTTTGTGTCTTTTTGCTGGCTTATCTCTATCTCGCTACTGCCTCCCTAAAATTTGGAATGTCCCTGGGCTCTCCTCAGATGTTTTTATCCATTTTCATGGTTCCAAATACCACTTTTATGCTGATGAGGCTCAAATTTCCATCTCTACCACTGATATTTTTTCTCTTGAGCTCAGGGATCCTCTAATTCCATTCTTTCATTAGACTTGGATGTCTAATAGACCTCGAATGTAACATGAACAGAGCAGGCAGAACTATGCATCATTTTTTTTTTTCATTTACTCCTCTCACCACCTCTCCCAAGTCTTTGCTATCTCAAGAAGTGGCACTGCCATCTGCCTAGTGTTGCAGGCCCATGGTGTCATCCTCCATTTTTTCTCCTCTCATCTCATGTTAAGTCCTGCCAACTCCACCCTAAGTGTACTAGACCTGACTACATCTCAGTTTTTTCCCTGTTAAAAACCGAAGCAGTAGCCTTTCTCCTCTGGAAAATGGCAGCAGACTCCTCTACCTCTTCTTTTGTTTCTGCCTACTCACTACCTCATACACAGGAGCCAGAAGTAATGTTAAGTGTGAATCTGATCATATCACTTCCTTACTTTCACATGATAGCTTTTAGCTGTCATGTGAAAAATGGCTGGTTTTTTTTTCTCTCTCTCTTTTTTTTTAAATCTTCCCTCTAGCCTTTTTTCTCTTTCTAGGCTAAATGTACTCCTTTTCTTTAAATTTTTCTTATATGACAAGGGATTTAGATCCTTTAACTGGCCCATCCCTAACATTTTTGGGACTCAGGGCAGGAATTCAAATTAAAGTCTATATGGCATATGTCTGAAAATGTACAAGTTGCAAATCAAGCTTACTGATAAAGCTGTTCCATTGCCTACCTTTATGAATAAAACTTCATAATGACCTAAAATCAAAGGGGGAATTCTCACACTCTGTGTTTCACGCTAGAACATAGTGTAATGCAAAGAACCAGCCTCCAACCTGACATCTTCTTCTCACTCCAGGTTCCTTGCACAAGGGACTTTGTCCTTGCACATAGGGGGACATGCATCCCCATATACCTTTCACACAGTAACTTTTTAAAAAAATTTATTTATTTTAGTAATCTCTACATCTAATGTGGGCTCAAACTCACGATCTCAAGATCAAGAGTTGCATGCTTTTCCGACTGTGCTATTCAGGCACCCCTGAACAGTAACTTTTTGACCGTCCCTTGGGCGTAGTGTTGTAAATACTGATGGTAGAATCATCTACCCTTGGGAGGATCAACTCAGGGAAGAGCCTTGAGCAGACCTGTAAATCGGAGATTCTGGGATCCTTGGTAAGAGGAGGGTCGGGGTGTGTAAGCTGCAGGTGAGTACACTTTTAGGCCCTGAGAACAGCTGGTCAAGGGTGTAGCCAGCAGAAGGCCAGTGCATGACACCCCAAGGCTCCAGGCCCAGGATGGGGGTTCCAGTTGCCTAGGTCCAAGGCAGTACTATTCTGTCACAGTCAGACTTTGGTCTTCATTCTGTTTGCCACAGCTGGTTATTGTGGAAAGTGTTACATTCCCTCTTCCAGTGCTCCACATTACACATGTTGTTTTAATTAGAGCTGCTAACCAGTGTGCCAGACAATGCTTTGAATGTGTTACAGATGGGCCAGACATACTGATTTCTGGAGTCCTAAGAGAGGATGGTCAGTCACGGGTGGTAAGAGCTTTGGGGCTGATCACTACTGGCCACCAACAGCCTGGCTTACTTACCTCTGTGTCTGTAGCAGTACTATCATTTTCTATATGTGTCATAAGTGAAGAAGATTGGGGAACCCTGCTCTTGACTGATGTGCGGTCACTGTGTATAAAGTGTTTTGCATACAGCCTTAATAGCATTTCTTATCACATTATTTGGTTTGCTTGACAGTGTTGGAGGTGTCAAAGTAGGTCTGTGCCCTTTTTATTAATGAGGATATAGATGTAGGTTAGGTGGCTTAAGGTAGCTACATATTCTCAGTCAAGTAGGGCAGTTGAAACTAGAACTCCATTCTTCTGACTCTTATTTTGGTATAGTCTCTCTACTAACCCAAATTGGCTTTCATGTATTTTTTTTGGACAGCCTATCACTTCTGGTTCATTTAGGGCATGCAGGCAATTACATTTTTGTAGAGTTTTTCTGTCCCAACTTCTGTAATATCATCTGCTTTTGTTGATGCTTTTTAATCTAAAGACTCCTTTTTACATTTAATTCCTATTAAAAGATTTTTCTTTTTTTTCTTTTTTTGCTGTTTAATTGATCCATCGTTTTGAAACTTGATTCGCTGTATTACTCATTTTGATAGCTCTTGTCCCTAGAGTAGTGTCATACTTAACTCTTGAATGACATGGGTTTGAACTGCACAGGTCCACTTATATGCAGATTTTTAGAAATAAATACAGTGCCATACTGTAAATATATTTTTCTTATGATTTTCTTCATAATATTTTTTTCTCTAGCTTTATTGGAAGAATACAGCATGTAATAGGCATATATTAATTGACTATCTTATTGGTAAGGCTTCTAGTCAAAATAATAGGCCATTAGCAGTTAAGTTTTTTGGGAGTCAAAAATTATATCCGACTGTGCAGGCGTTGCACCCTTAACTTCTGTTTTGCTCACAGGTCAGCAGTGATGTTAGTTCAGAATGGTTACCTCTGAGTTGTTTATAAAAGGTTAGGTTATATTAAGGCAGGAGAATATGCAATATATTTTAGAAATATTCTTTTCGGAAAGCAGTTATGATAAAAAAAGTTCTAGCACTTAAAGCTAAATTTATTATCCTTTTTATTGAGTGTCCATTCTGTATTGCTCTTTACAAATATTTTATATAAAACTTGGAAAAGTGTGGTCATTTGCTCAGGTTACCTAACTAAATGGTGGATTGATTTAGAATTCAGATCTAGGTGTGTTTGACCTCAAAATTTTCCTCAGTGTTACTCTTTTTTAAGTATTGTGAAATGACTTCTAAACATTAAACTTGGGCTGGGAAAGGATGTTTTCCAGATTTATATTCTTTTTTTTTTTTAAGATTTTATTTTTCAAGTAACTTCTTCATCCAAAATGGGACTTGAACTTATAACCCTGAGGTCAGGAGTTGCATGTATGACCAAGCCAGCCAGGCGCTCCCCAGAATGTTACTCATGCACGTTCCCTACTCCCCCCAGGAATTATCTGGTCTAAATGTCAATAGTGCTGAGGTTAAATAATCCTGTTATAAGGGGTTTAAGTAGTCAAGGTTTTACTTTGAATGTGTGGGTGCTTTTATGTTTGACTGTTTATGTTTATCATGATGATAGTCCTTGTGCCTCCATAGTCTATATTCTTAATTTGTCTGCCTCCTTACTTGGGAGCAGGTTGTCAGTGAGAGGAGAGCATGATGTTTATCCATTTCAATTCTGTGTTTCTTCTAGAAAATCTGGGATTTAATACTAAAGGCTTTTTGAGTGTCAAAGATTGGGCTTTTTATGCTTAAATGCTTATTTTTAATAGAACTTTTGATGGGGGAAAAAAACTTATGAAGCATAAGCAACTAAGCTTGGATTTTGTGTATCAGCTTGCTAGCCAAGATAATTTTTATGAGGAGTTGTATTTGTTGGTTAAAGCACAGATTTGAAGGAATGGTTGCTTAACATTCTAATATAAATTCTGTCTCTTTTCTTTTGTTCTTGAGTTTCAAGGTATGACCAGAATGTCATGGTAGCACTTCGCTGAATTTTTTCACTGTAGCTTTCCCAGACTTAAATTTTGTGTTCCTTTGATCTAGAGTGCTGTACCCACCTCCTTAAACTTAAGTTTCATGGTGTTACTCTAATCAACCAGGAATTATACTCCTACTATACTTACTAAATACTCCGGCTTGTTTTTCAAGGAAATCTTCTTTATAATCCTCACTTCAGGATTTGGCTTCAGTAAGTGCTAAATATCTGTCTTATTAATATTGTCAACTGCCAGCATTATTTGATTATTATTGAAATATCAGGAATTATTCTTAAGCCCCTTGCATCTATTATTTGCTTAATCATCACAGTTGCTCCATGAGGTACTCATACTAATTTTTTTTATTGTGGTAAAACTTACATAACAAAATTTGCCATCTTAACCATTTTTAGGCATATAGTCGAGTAGTGTTAAGTATATTTGCATTGTTGTGAAACAGATCTCCAGAGCTTTTACATCTTACAAAACTAACACTCTACCCATTGAACAACTTCTCATTTCTCCTTCCCCACTGCCCTTCGTAACCTTCATTCTTTGTTTCTATGAATTTAACTATGTTAGATGCCTCATATAAATGGAATCATAGTGTTTTTCTTTTCATGGCTGACTTATTTCCCTTAGCATAAGGTTTTCAAGGTTCATCTGTGTTGTACCATGTGACAAGATTTCCTTTCTTTTTAAGGCTGAATAATATTACATTGTATGTATCTACCACACTTTGTTTATCCATTCATTCATTGATGGGTACTTGGGTTGCTTCCACCTCTTGGTTATTATGAATAGTGCTGCTGTGAGCATGAATGTGCAAATATCTCTGAGATACCTCTTTCAGTTCTTTTATTTATTTATTTATTAATTATTTTATATATTTTTAAAGATTTTATTTATTTATTTGACAGAGAGAGATCACAAGTAGGCAGAAAGACAGGCAGAGAGAGAGAGAGAGAGGGAAGCAGGCTCCCTGCTGAGCAGGGAACCCGATGGGGGGCTCGATCCCAGGACCCTGAGATCATGACCTGAGCTGAAAGCAAAGGCTTTAACCCCCTGAGCCACCCAGGCACCTCTACTTTCAGTTCTTTTAGATATATACCCAGAAGTAGAATTGCTGGTTCATATGGTAATTCTGTTTTTAATTTTTTGAGGAACTGCCATATTGCTATACTGTTTTCCACAGCAGCTTTGCCATTTTGCATTCCCACCGGCAGTGTACAGGGGTTTTAGTTTTTTCCATATCTTCATCAACCTTGTTCTTTTCTTTTCTTTCTTTCTTTTTTTTTATTGCGTTATGTTAGTCACCATAAAATACACCATTAGTTTTTGATGCAGTGTTCTAAGATTCATTTTTTATGTACAACACCCAGTGCTCCATGCAATACGTGTCTTCCTTAATACCCACCACCAGGCTCACCCAACCTTGTTATTTTCTATTATTTTATTTTTAAATTTTTTTTCTTGTAGCCATCCTACTGGATGTGAAGTGTTATCTCATCGTGGTTTTTTTTTGCATTTGCCTAATGATAGTGATATTGAGCATTTTTTATATGCTTCTTGCCCATTTGAATATCATTTTTGGGGAAATATCTATTCAAGTCCATTGCCTGCTTTTTATTGGGTTTTTGTTGTTGTTGAGTTGTTGGGAGTTTTTTGTGTATTCTGGATATCAATGTCTTACCAGATATATGACTTCAGATATTTTATACCATTCTGTGGGTTTCCTTTTCACTCTTGTTAATACAGTCTTTTGATGCACAATAGTTTTTAATTTCGATGAAGTCCTCCTTACCTATTTTGTTTTTTGTTGCCTGTCCTATTGGTGTTCTACCCAAGAAGTCATTGACAAGTCAATGTCATGAAGTTTTCTTTATGTTTTCTTCTAAGAGTTTTATAATCTTAGCTCTTTTGTTTGGACCATTGATCCTGTTTGAGTTAATTTTTCTGGATAGTATAAGATATGGGTCCAATTTCATTTTTCTGCATATGGACATCCAGTTTTCCCAGTACCATTGTTGAAAAGACTGTCCTTTTTTTTTTTTAAAGATTTTTAAAATTTATTTATTTGGCAGAGAGAGAGAAATCACAAGTAGGCAGAGAGGTAGAGAGAGAGGGGGAAGCAGGCTCTCCTCTGAGCAGAGAGCCCGATGTGGGGCTCGATCCCAGGACCCTGAGATCATGACCCCAGCCAAAGGCAGAGGCCCTAACCCACTGAACCACTCTGGTGCCCCAAGACTGTCCTTTCTTAACTGAATGGTCTTGGTACCCTTGTTGAAGACCATTTGACTATATATGTCAGTACTTATACTAATTTTATAGATAAGGTGATTGACATTGAGGTGTGACTGATAAGAGTATTAACATATTTTTTTAAAAAAAATTAATTAACCTCAAAATAATCTGCATTTTGTACAGTAAGAGGAAAGAGGTTTTTAGGGTTCTGACATTTTTTTTTGGGTAGTCTTTTACTCAGGAGGTAAGTGTCGGGAACTTTGCACCCCAGTTCTGATAGATTGCCACCTCTTTGCACTAAGCTGGTGATTTTCAAACTCTTAGCAACAAAACCTCTATTTTCCCCAAGCAGAATCTTAGGTGGACCTCCAGTGTTTCTACTGACGATTAGTATTTTGTTAGTGTATATTCACCTGTAAAATAAATGTATATTTACCCATTTTTGCTAATGAATGTTAACACAAGTTCATGCATTTCTGGTTTCCAATGTGTTGAAAACGTATGTTATAGTTTTAAAAATTTGTGCCTGTTATAGTTTTAAAAAAAACAGGTAATCACGGGGGCGCGTGGGTGGCTCAGTGGGTTAAAGCCTCTGCCTTCGGCTCAGGTCGTGATCTCAGGGTCCTGGGATCAAGCCCCACATTGGGCTCTCTGCTCAGCAGGAAGCCTGCTTCTCCCTTTCCCTCTGTCTGCCTCTCTGCCTACTTGTAATCTCTCTCTCTATGTCAAATAATAAAATTAAAAATAAATAAATAAAAATAAAAAAAAAAAACAGGTAATGATGTACTTACAGGAACACCTTCAGATCAGATGTTTGCAGAACACCTGATGCTTTGCCACCGATGTCAGTGTGAAAACCAGTAGCTTATTTGGATATTTGAGGTTCAGCTTGTGATTACAGAGAACCATTTTTCTCTATGCAGAGGTAAGAGTGTTAAATATGAGAAAGTCTTGACTTCTTTAGTGCTGAGACATGAGGCCAATTGAAAGCCTAACAATTGGCCCAGAATTATTTTTTTCATTTCTCTACTGAGGATAAGTGTCAAAAGACAGTCATTTTTCCGTGTGTCCTACAGTGGTTTAAACTTACGGTCAATTCACATCTTGTATTTTAAGATACTGACATTGATAAAGGTATCAGAATTTTTGTAGTTGTAAGAATTTTATTCTTTAGATAAGTATGTCAGCAGCATTTGTTAATTTTGGAAGATAGTATTTTTGGGCTTCAGCATTCTTAGATAAAGCAAGGTGTTCAGGAAACAAATCATTCTGATGTAAAAAGTTATTTTTCCTAATGGAGTGTCTCCCACAAATTTACCATATTTATAATAAAATGGACTTTTTTTTTTTAAAGCTGTAATCATTACCTAATTACTGGCATTACTCTGTACTGTCATTATGTAATTTTGCAGAGCCCAGGATGCTTGAGAATTGGTGTAGCTGGCTGATATTTTAAGTTTAGCAACAATAAGAGATATTGACCCCTATTTAGGATATGGTATAAGAGTGTTTAAAAAGGAAGAGTTTAAAGGATTTGTTTGATTTCCCTTAGGCTTTTTTTTTTTTAAAGATTTATTTATTTATTTGAAAGAGTTCGAGAGCATGTGAGCAAGTGAGGGGGAGGGGCAGAGGGAGCGTGAGAGAGAGTCTTAAGTAGACTCTGTGTGGAGCCTGATGTCATGGCTGGGGTCATGGGCTTGATCCCATGACCCCGAGATCACTACCGGAGCCAAAATCAAGAGTCGGATGTTCAACTGACTGTGCTACCCTAGATTTCCTTTCTTTTTTATGGCTGTATTTCCAGTGTGTGTGTGTGTATGTTTGTGTATGTGTATATACGTGTGTGTATACCAAATTTTCTTTGTCCATTCATCTGTGGATGAACACTTAGGTTTTTTTTTTATGTTTCAGCTATTGTGAATAATGCTGCAGTGAATATGAACATGAGGTAGTGGTTTCATTTCCTTTGGGTATAAATCCAGAAGTGGGGATTTTTAGATCATATGGTTGTTTTATTTTTAATTTTCTGAGAAATCTTTGTACTGTTTTCCATAGTGGCTGTATCAAATGATGGTCCCACCAACAGTGCCCAAGGGTTCCCTTTTCTCTATAGCCTCGCCAACACTTTTTGCCCTTTTGATGATAGCCATTCTAAGAGGAGTGAGCTACTATCTCATTGTGGTTTTGATTTGAATTCCCTGATGATTAGTGATGTTGAACATCTTTTCGTGTATCTGTTTTCTATTTGTAGGGCTTCTCTGGAAAAATGTCTCTTCAGGTCTTCTGCCCATTTTCGAATCAGATTTTTCGAAAATGCTATTTCTTCTTTTAGGAGAAAAGAAATATACTTAGTATATTATGTATTTATATTTTCTTTCTTTCTAGATTTTTTTTTTAAATTTTTTATTTATTTATTAGAGAGAGAGACTGAGAATGAGAGGAGAGAAAGTCAGAGGGAGAAGCAGACCTCCCGCAGAGCGGGGAGTCCGACATGGGACTCGATCCCGGGACTCCGGGATCATGACCCGAGCCGAAGGCAGTCGCTCAACCAACTGAGCCACCCAGGCGCCCCTCTAGATTTTTTTATTTGAGAGAGAAAGTGAGAGAGAGAGAGAGAGTGCACAAGCCAGGTGAGGGGGCAAAGGGAGAAGCAGGCTCTCTGCTGAGCAGGGAGCCTGATAAGGGACTTGATCCCAGGGGATCATGACCTGAGCCCAAGGCAGATGCTTAACTGACGGAGCCATCCAGGCTCCCTATATTTTCTTTTTTGGTATGTTTATTTTTAGTGTACAGTAAGTGACTTTGTTGTTCACTCATTTGGTAAAACAGGTTCTCACATGTGTGTTCAGCTGTTTTCTCTTGGGATACATTTTGAGCTAACATTTTCAAAACTTAGCAAAGTATATAAAATCATATTTTGAAATAATTTTAGAACAGTAACATTAGCTAGCTTTAACAGCTCTTTATTTGTAAGTTGGGTTAAACTAATGACATTAATTTAGTAGATATTTACTAACCAATATATTAGAAGTAGATATGTAAGGGATAAAGCAGGGCCTTTCTTTATGTTCTCTATATTGTCAGAAATTAAAAAAAATAACATGAAAGATAGAATTGTTTTAGCTATAATATAGTACAAACTTTTTGGAAGTTGAAAAATTCAAAGTGCAAGAGTTATATTTTAATTCTATTATAGTATAGGTCTAGCATGCCTGATTTATTCTTTCATAAGTAAATATTGCTTATGAACACTTTGCCCAATTTCCATATTTTCTCTTAATTGTGTATGAGGGGCAGACATTTTTCTCCATTTATATAAAGCTCCATCTTCATTTATGTATGGTGTAGTTAGTTACAAAAATCATCAGACTTTGAATGTTTTTTTCTTCCAACAATAATAGTAGAAGGAATTTGTATATATGCATATTAATTTCCTGCTAAATGTGATTCTAATATATAGTTGACCCTTGAGCAACATAGGTTTGAACTGTGCAGGTCCAGTTAGATACGGATTTTTTTTTAGGAGTTGATAGCAAAAGCCACCAGGCGTTAGCTTAGAGCTGCCCAGCCCCATCACCACAGGATGGAATTGAAGGTGACTGGCCTGAGTACACAGAGAGGCTCTCCAAGGCCTTAGCAGTTCCCAGGTCCTGCACCAGCAGGGCTCTAGGTCTCCCCATGTGCCTGGGTGGAGCACCCTGGGCTGACAGGAAGGGGGCAGGGCTGAAGTGGAGGAAGGAGCCCGGAGAGCAGGGGTGGCACTGTGCAGGGAGCCCCATGTCCCTGTCCCTCAAGTGTGGCTGGAGCTGCAGCTGGGCTCAGGCCAGTGGTATACCTCCAGGCATGTCTTCATGGATGGCTTCATGCCTCCAGGACATCGTTGCTGCCAGGACACACACCAGGGACACACACCAGGTGTCTGCCACTGACCGGGGCCGCCAGGCTGCGGAACATCTCCATCCCGGGGCCAGGCCTTGCTGTTGCTACTGTATGTCTGGCCCTGCCTGGCCCACCTCTTTGCAGATTTTGTCCACTGAAAACACCGACAGTACTGTCAATGTATTTTCTCTCCCTTTTGGTTTTCTTAATAATATTTTCTTTTCTCTAGCTTACTTTATTGTAAGAATACGGTATGCGATACATACGGCATACATAATATGTGTTAATCAACTATTTATGTTTCAGGTAAGGCTTTTGGACAACATTAGAACTAGGTTTTTGGGGAATCAAAGGTTATATGTAGATTTTCAATTGGGGGGGTTGGGAGGTCAGCACCCCAACCCTTATGGTGTTCAGGGGTCAAATGTATTTAGTTTGCTCTTTTTTTTTTTTCACTGCACCATTAATACTATAGGAATCCTTTAGTGAGATGTTTAAAGTCTAAATTACTTTGATTACTAGAACAAATGGCTTTAACAACAGTTTGCTCCTGGTAGGAGGTGCTTTTCATACATTTATTTGCTTAAGTGTATGTCCTGAAAACTATTTGGTGAATTCCTCATCCTTGCTTGCTTAGGAGAGTTTGTTTTTTACTGGCTTTTTCTTTTCTTTTCTTTTTTTTTTTTTTTTAAGATTTTATTTATTTATTTGACAGAGAGCGAGATCACAAGGAGGCAGAGAGGCAGGCAGAGAGAGAGGGGGAAAGCAAGCTCCTTGCTGAGCAGAGAGCCCGATGCGGGGCTCCATCCCAGGACCCTGAGATCCTGACCTGAGCCGAAGGCAGAGGCTTTAACCACTGAACCACCCAGGTGCCCCTACTGGCTTTTTCTTTTAGCATGAGTTTCTGTTCAAAATAGGGGCCCTGGTTTGTGGTATTGAACTAATAAAGTCATATACCTGGAGCTGTTCTGTTTCAGGCCTGCAGGTAGAAGGGAGAATGGGAAGTTCTGAAGCAGGAAAAAAGCTTTAGAAAAATTTTCAGATTAAAAAAGTTTTTTTTCAGATTAGACTTAGCTAGATTAGTGATATGAAAAATATAATATTCTGAGTGTTTCAGAGTTATGCCCTTTATTTTTATTTTAAAGATTTTATTTATTATTTGACAGAGAGAGTAGGCAGAGAGAGGGGGAAGCATGCTCCTGCCAAGCAGAGAGCCCAATGTGGGGCTCATCCCAGGACCCTGAGCTCAAGACCTGAGCCTAAGGTGGAGGCTTTAACCCACAGAGCCATCCAGGCACCCCAGGGTATGGCCTTTAGGAGTAGAAAAGGAAACTCTTGGTTAAGTCAGCCTATAAAGGCACTAGCAGTTTAGAAATGTTTCTGAGTTAATTTTATGCAAAATCTGGAATGACTTTTTCTTTACTTTAATGCTTTTTTCTTACGTTTAACTCTGTTCAGAGCTACCTTATACTAAATTTTAACAATATTTCTGTATTCCTGTAATATTTGCTGTGATTTATTCTTTTTGCTTCTTTCAGCTGTCTTTGTATTTTGTGCTCATGAAAATAAAAAATCTGAGATTGGACCTGTTTTCTCTGGGGAGAATCATGTTTAGTACAGTATTGGGGCTCAGTAAATTTTAAGTAGTATTGTCAGCCTTCTGGAAGCATTTGCCTTAGTTAGAAACAATTATGGAAAGTTTTCTGTGTGGAGGATGCTCTCTTATCTTGGTATCAGCCAAGTCCTTTCAGCGTCTTGCTTTAGCTTGTGTCAGTGTAGTTAGTTCTCAGCTCTGCTGCTAGAACAATTTCTTTCAAAGATGCTCATGCAGTTCCTTTTAGATTACTTATTGGATAATTTTTTGGGGGTAATTATTATTTTTTAAAGATTTTTTTTATTTATTTGAGAGAGAGAGACAGCAACAGAGATAGTGAGAGAGAGCACAAGCAGGGAGGAGAGGGATAAGCAGACTCCCTGCTGAGCAGGGAGCCCAACATGGAGCTCAGTCCCAGGACCCTGGGATCATGACCTGAGCCAAAGGCAGACACTTAATCGAGGGAGCCACCCAGCCACCCCTGGGGGGGGGGGATGGTAATTATTTTTTGATTATTCAGCTAAAATAACAGTATTTTATTGTACTTGAATAGATTTTGGAGATTGCTGTTAGCACATGCAAGTAGTAAGAATTTAAAAATTGGTGGTTTAAATGGACAGTTTTAACAATTAAATGTATTACTTTTATGCTTAGAGTTATTAAAATGTAAAGGTAAAATTACTTGTATTTTAAATTATGCATTTGTATTTATCCTTTAGGCTCTTTTGTATTTTAGTAAACTTTAGAACTTTGAGAGCTCACATTTAAGCATGTTTATTGTCAGATTTTAAGGAAGAACTTTTAGATTAATAACTTTGTTTAAATCCCATAATATATTTCTTTACTTTTTATCATGTATGATTTAAAATAGAGAAGGACAAGGATGAGAGAAATCCTGAAAAACGTCAATGAAAGCTTTACAAAATCATAAGTATGATAATTATGACAAGAAATCATGAGACCATTACTGCCAGTGATGTTCTTTGTGTTTTACTAGAATCAACATTCATTTATGCCCAGGTAAATAAATTATTTTATTTCACAAAAGAGATTTAATAATTTAGGGTTGAAGTGTAAATGAAATACTGTGGCCCTTCAGTTAAGTAATGCACATGCAGGCCTCAGATGTAAAAGTTCAGTCAGTGTCGTTTGTTGCAGCTCATGTCATTGAAGGAATGGGGACAAAAGTTTGTTTGTAACTACCATGGAACTGAGTACAAAGACGCCAGTGACCTTTGAACTTCTGTAGCTGTGCATCTGAACAAGGAATTGTTTGAGGATGGGAAAAGCTGCCAGTAGACTTGGGATATGCTTTCTCCTTGCTTTCTACAGAATTGTTGAATGACCCTACTCCAGAAAAACAAAAGTGTAAAAACAAAAAAAAAAACCACAAAACGAAACCAAAAGAAATACCCCCCAAATCCAAAAAGTCCCCCCCAAAACAACCCCCTCCCCCAGCAAACATTTAATTGGAAGAAATCCTTATTAGTCTCAGAAGAATCTTAGGTCCACACAGCTAAACTTAATTAGGGACCCATATCTCAAAGTGATAGTCTCTGTAAAAATGTTATCTTCACTTACAAAAATGGTAACATTAATTACTGCCATTTTATGCATGGCCAAGGCTGGTAGAGGCTTGTGGGCTCCTTCCTCTGCAGTTGTTATCTTTTTAAAACCTCTCCTCCAGCTCTCTCAGTTGAAAAGCCCTTTTGTATCTGGGTCACACTAATTCCTTAGTTTTCTGTTACGTTGTTTAAAAGTTGGGCATTATTCAGACAGTGAAACATATAAATATTTGTCAGGTGAATGAGTGAATTAATAAATACGTAGGAAAAATGTTCTTTGAAAAAGTAGGAATAATGGCATTTGTGGTACCTTTTTTTCCTCTCCCAAGGTAGTTTATAAAAAGCTGGTAACATCTCTCAATAAAAATACCGTAAATACAGTATCTCTTTTGCAGATAAAGAGTCCCTCAGGCTCTGAGTTTACTTCTCTTGGTTGCACTAGCCAGTGTTCAAACTGGGGCTCAGATAACAAGGTTTTATTTCAAAGCTGTTGTTTTTGAAAACAATACTGCTATTACCATTTTGGAGAAAAGCTGTCTCTGGCTTATATGGTTGCATAATCTTTTTTACCTATGACTAATAAAGAAGGATGTTTGTATTTGAAATTATATAGCGGTACACAATTAAATAGTGCATGCACTTTGAGGTAGTTTCTCCTTGCCATCAATTATGCCTGCGTACATTTCTTTTTGTATACTTTTAGGTAGTTCTCTTTATGATCAGTGATCAGCATCATAAATTAGTTTATAGGTTATTATACATTGCAGAGATCTGTGATCATATTACTTAACTGGAGCCATGGAGATTGAGTCTTGATTTCATTAGAATGAGAAGGGGTAAGGTGTAGAAAATTAGTGTGGTAGTTATCATAAGAAAAATGACTTTTAAAAATAATATTTATTTTAGCGAGAGAGAGAGAATGAGCGGGGTGGAGGAGTGGTAGAGGGAGAGAAGAGAGGGAATCCTAAGCAGATCCCATGCTGAGCACAGAGCGTGATGTGGGGCTTGATCTCACAACTCTGAGATCATGACTTGAGCCAAAACCAAGAGTCAGATGCTTAACTGACTGAGCCACGTAGGCACCCCAGAAAAATGAATTTTAAGTAATTTTTTAGTAACTTTTCTAATGTGTTCATGTATTAAAGTAGATTTATGAGAACTTTAACAAATTCTTAACTAATTGATACTTGGAGAATTTTATTCGTTATATTCTTTATGAAAAATACTTAGGAAATTTAGCCTTGTGTCTTGATTTATTAGCTACTCCTATGAAATAGAACCATATACTGGCCAAAAAATGGCTAGGATGATTGGGGCTTACAGGTGTTCGTTGTCTTGGAGATCCGTGGACGTAGAGATGTAGAATGGACAGGACTGTGGCTGTGAAGGGAAAGTTTGGCTCTCAGGGAAGATGGTTGAAAGCGAATGGGACCTGGGAGCTAGGAGCTGGATCAGGATGAAAAGAGGGACTTAGAAGATACGAATACCTACAAAGGAGCTGTCTTTCAGATCCCAATCGGAAGGAAACCAGAGAATGGAATCCGAACAATCAACTGCAGGCATTAGATGATCTTTATCTGCTAGACCAGACAATATTTAAATGTTTCAATGATTAAAAAAAAAATTAAACTTCCTTAGGTTAACTGATGTACATATCTTTTTAAAAAAAATTTATTTATTTGACAGAGAGAGATACAACAAGAGAGGGAATACAAGCAAGGGGAGTGGGAGAGGGAGAAGCAAGCTCTTTGCTGAGCAGAGAGCCCGATGCGGGGCTCGATCCCAGGACTCTCAGATCATGACCTGAGCCGAAGGCAGAGGCTTTAACCCACTGAGCCACCCAGGCGCCCCTATTGTATAGTTTTTTGAGAACAAGTAAAACTTAGCACAAAACAGAGATGGTATTTGACAAAATGCTGTAGAATTGTCATGCAACTATAGTGAATTGAACAGTCCTTTTTAAAAATCTTGAGTGAAATGTGTGAAGTTACTCTTTTAGACAAAAGTAAGAATTTCTTTGAATAGTCCACCATTTCATTAAATTGATACTTTATGTAGAGAAAAGATAAAAAGGAGGGCTGAAGAATATGCGGAATACTGGCAACATTTAACAGCCTTCACATGTACCACATCGATTCGTAGTTTCTGTTCTGGTAACTGGATGTCAGCTGAAAAGTGCCTCATTACTTGAGTTTATGAAATGGCAAACACTAGTAGCTAAGTTAATTTGATTGAGTGGTAAATAATGCTTTAGATTAGAAAAGGACAGACTGAGAATTCATTGTTTATTCTGAAAAAATTTGTCAGGAAATACTCTCTTCAGGATTTAAGACATTCTGTTTTTTTTTTTTATTCATTAATAACTTACTACATCCAAGTACTATTTTAGAAAACTTTGTTAATCTTTTTGGTAATTTTAAAAAAAAGATTAAAATTGAAATATGAAAGGAAAACAATCTGAACATCTTGTAAATTGCTAGATAAAAAATATACATTGTATTCAATATTGGTAAGCACATTAAGTGCTCCTCATAGCTGTGGCAGATTTCTGATTGCCTCACTAATATCCATTTTCTCCCCTTTCCCTTTCTAATAGGACATAAGTTTTGTTACAAGCAGAAGTATGCCTACCTTAAAAATTTCTTTGTCTTTCATTTAGCTGAAGTAGCCATGTGACATAGGCCTGGTCAGTGAGGTGTAGGCAGAAATGTTTGGATGTTTTTGGGAAGGACTTTTACTCCTTACTTTTTCTTCTTGCCTGGAAATTATACATGATTCCTTGGAGCTGATCCAGTATTGTAGAGACTTTCAGAGAAAAGCTGAGAGATTTACAGAGATCTTAGCCCATATATTCTTCAGCTGCCAGACCGTCGTTGGTAAGTGCCTCTTTCAGAACTTCCATTTCATGAGAAGAGTAAGCCCCTATCTTCTTTAAGCCACTGTAATTTGGACTTCCTGTTAACACACATCAGAACATTATTCCTAACTGATAAAATAATTTATATGCCCATTATGACATATCTTCAGGAGATTTGGAATCTTCAGGTAATAATTAAACAAGGGGTTTATCTAACTTCAGATCCAGAAGATCCTAGGATTTAGGGGATTATTTCTGTCTTTTAGACTTGATTGCACCAGCTGGATAATCAGCTGGATGATGGATAATGGTTACTGCTAGAGGTTTGAAGGAAATGCAAGGAAGTATTCAAACTAGTCTAACATTTCCCACTGTCATTTTATCCTCTCTTTCATTTTAAGTCCCTGGCTTTATCTGGGTCCATAATCTATGTTGAAACTATTAGAGCTCCTTCTGAATGGAGGGGATTCAGGAACATAGAGCACACTTTGGGTCTTCTGCGTTGGTTAACGATGGAATCTGACTAATGACCTGATCTCACTGTATATCAAGATTAATTGTAGAGATTGTCCTCGCCACCCTCTTTTATAAAACTTACGTGTAGTATACATACAGGGGAGAGTACACAGATCATACCTGTACAGCTCTGTGACTTCACAAACAGCGTACATCTGTGTAACCAGCATCTAATCAAGAAACAAAGGAAATTCCTCTGTTGCTCGCTATTTATTTGTTTATTAAAGATTTTATTTGCTTATTTGACAGAGAGAGACACAGTGAGAGAGGGAACACAAGCAGGGGGAGTGGGAGAGGGAGAAGCCGGCTTTCCACCTGGCACGGAGCCTGATGCAGGGCTCATCCCAGGACCCTGGGATCATGACCTGAGCCAAAGGCAGACGCTTAACAACTGAGCCACCCAGGTGCCCCTCTTGAGGATTATTACTATCCAGGGTTCTAACAGTATAGATTAGTTTTTTCCTGTAATTGTATTTCATATATGTGGAATCATTGTTTCTGGTCTCTTTTGTTCAGCATTCTCTGTGAGACTTATCCATACTGTTACGTATAATTATAGATCATTCTTATTGCTTTTAGCATTCCATTGTGTGACTGACTGTGTTTCAACTTATTTCACCTACTGTTGCTGAGCATTTGGGTTGTTTCTAGTTTTGACTATTATGAATACTGCTGCTAAGAACATTCTAGAACATTCTAGAACATATCTTTTGGTAAACATATGTAAGTGTTCTGTTGGGTATGTACCTTGGAATGGAATTGTTGGATCATAGGATATCAGCAGTGTATGAGCATTTAGCTCCTTTGCATTTTTACTCACACTGGATGTTGTCATTGTTTTTAACCTAGTTATTGTGGTGGGTCTATATTTTGTGAGGCACCTGTTTAAATCTTTTGCTCATTTTTCTGCAGAGTTGTAGGTCTTTTTATTATTGTCTGTGACAGTCCTCGTTTGTATCCTGGATATTAATCCTTTGTCGTACTTGTATTGTGAATATCTTATCCTATTCTCTGAGTTACTGTTACACTCTTTAAGTCTCTTTTGAGGTATAGGTCTTAATATAATCCAATTTGTCATCTTTTCCTTTATGGTTAGGGCTTTTTGGCTACTGTTAAAAAATATCTTCACCTACTGTGGTATCACAAAGGTGATGATTTGTATTTTCTTCTATAAAAGCTTTATTATTTTACCTTTTATAACTGGATCTGCCCTGATTTTTGTGTAGGGTTGGGGGGGGGTGTCCACAGTACATTTTTTTTTCCATGAAGGTATGTAGTTGAGTCATCACTATTGATTAAAAAGATCATCTTTCTCCCCATCCTGCATTGTCACCTTTGTCATAAATCAGGTAATCCTATATGTGTAGATTGTTTCTGAACTTTTGTATTCTGTTCTATTAGTTTGTTTTTCTTCCCTTTTGTGAATATCATACTGTCTTAATTACTATAATTTTATAGCAGTGTTTGTTAACTTTCATGTTAAGTTCTCCAGTTTTGTTCTTCTTTTAAGATGGCCTTAGCTGATGTTGTGATTGTCAGCTGGTTAGGTAGAGTTTATATTCATTTTGTATGTCTTCTAACTTCTACTGTGTACATCCTTCAATGAATTGACTGAAATACTGGCTTAATCTACTTAGCTATCAAGAAACCTAGTTAGGACCTCTAACCTCTTAATGGATTTTCAGATTTGTTGAGTAAACAGAAAATAATTTCTTGGTGCACACATAATACATCACATTTACAATCAGTGCTCACTTTTACCACAAATCACTGCAGTGTGCAGTAATCAAATATTTAGTTCAAATGTGTGTATTTAATTGAACTGATGCTTAATTTTCTCATTTGTAAGTAATCAGCTGTTTTGTTTAACGTGACCAGCTCTGTAGATGCCATGTTTAGGAATTAGTTTGCTTCAAAAAGATGAAACAGGAATAGTGAAATAAAAATAAGATGATCCATCTGGAAGAATGAATCATCTGTGCATGACATTTAAAGGCAATGATCTTTGTTAAAAATATGATATTGTCAGTTGGAAGAAATTTCTCCTCAATGTCCTGCCTTCTTTTCCCCTTCCATTTCATGTTGATTCACTTAGGAGAAATCATAAGGTTTTAAAGTAAAATAGTAATTACTTTTCTTCAAAGTCGATCATTGATAATTTTACTTATTTTCTTTGGGGAGTGGAGATGAGGAAGGAGGAAGGGAAGTTGGGAACATTCTGGATATAGTAACTGTGTGTTCCAAATTCCCATATGATATGATACATGTCATCATGCAGAATGCACTACTTAAAACTGAGGTTATGCTGGGAAATTGAAAATATATGATCATTACAATAACTCTGGGAACCTTTTTTCTGGTTTTTAAAATAGGGGCCAGATGATCAGAGATCTATGTGCATGTGGGCTGTGTGAGTTTCTTTTCTCCTTTTAATTAATAAGTAGTGAGTTACAGGAGTTTGTGTTTGATTCAGAAATTGGAACTGAATGTGAGGTATATAAAGTTCTGATCACACCTATTTTAATTACAAATAAATAATATACTATTTCCTTTATAATTAATTTTAATAGAATTAGACTTGGACAGTTAAATATTGTATAATCACATCCTGTTTGAGTTAGAATTACTAACCAACCCAAATTTGCTTTGATACCTGAGAGCAAGCAGCCCATTTATACTGTCATATAGTGGGAAGAAGTTCTCCTGTGTTAGTGGGTTAGGCACATATTTTTGCCTTATATCTCAGTGGCAGCATTGAACAGGTATTTATTGAGTGCATATTGATTATCAAATAGTTTATAAGCACTGGGAATATAAAGATGAGCAAAACAAATGTAATTCCTGCCATCACTGAACTTTCCAACTATAGGTGCATGCCTTAGGCTTATAACTTGGGTATTTGCACACTGGTCACAATAAATTTTTTCTTCAGCTTTATTAAGATAGAGTTGACATAATATTGTGTAAGTTTAAGGTGTCTAAGGTGATGGTTTGACATACATATGTATTGTGAAATGTTTACCAGATAAGGTTGGTTAATACATCCTTCATCTTTCATAATTACAAATATTAGTTGTTATTATGGCAAAAATATTTCCAGATAAGGTTGGTTAATACATCCTTCATCTTTCATAATTACAAATATTGTTATTATGGCAAAAATATTTAAGATCTACTCTCAGAAACTTTCAAGTATACAATACAATATTGTTAACTATAGTCACTGTATTGTACATTAGATCCTCAGAACTTACTAGTCTTATAATGGAAATCTGTACCCTTTGACCAATATCTCTCTTTTCCTCCACTCTTCAGTTCCTGGCAACCACGTCTACTCTGTGTTTCTGTGAGTAAGTAATTTTTGACTGTCTTTCAAGGATCCAGGATTTCTACACCAGTTAAGTGTAAAGTTTCTAGTGCAATGTGTTAGTATCAGATTTTCATGTACTATGGACTGTTTTTCCCTAACATACAATAATATTTTATATATTAATAATAATTTGTAACCTGGCTGGATTTAGCCTTTCACACTCTATGTAGTACATACTCTTTCTGAAGATATTATGGGTTTGTTTTTGAGTGCTCAAGGAAATGTGCCTCCAAAATGAATGTGTACTGTATGTCTTTATATATCACATTTCCTTATCTCATAGTCTTTTTGCTTGGATTGGAAAATAATGAGAATATATACCTACCTATCCATAAATTACAGAGTATGTCCTCATTAGTAGATAAGATCTGTTTACTTATATCATGAAGTTCCTGTTTAAGAAGCAAAGCAAGGTAAAGAACAGGGAGAGAAATGAATCTTTTTCAGAAAAGTTTAGACGATTACTCCTTAGGCATCTAGGAGTAGAAGCATTTGGTAGGTTTGGTGCCCCATCCCTTCCTTGTTCTCTTTGTTCCCCTCTCTGCTAACTTCCAGGATCTTCCCTCTGCCTTCTTAATTTACTCTCCGACTTTCTAGTCTTCCTCAGAGCACACTTGGGCTTATTTTATCTAGATAGTTCTACTTTTATACCTTTAATTTGTCTGCCTCTCTCCATCTCCACAGCTACTACTCTAGTTCTGAGAGATACTCTTTCTCTTCCAGTTATTGCAGCAGCCTCCTTATTACTTTCTCTACCTAAACCTTTTCCATTCCAGTTCATTTTTCCTCCATTTCGAAGCCAGAATAATTTTACCAAGATGCTCATGTGGAAATTCAGGGAGCTTCCCTACTTGATATTCCCTAGTTGGGTTTAGAGTTTGGCTAGAGAGAGGCTAAAGCATGCTGGGTGGAGGGAGTAGCATTCACAAAGGCTTTCATGTTTTAAACCATGGCAGCATTGTTACATCAAGGAGACAGCCTCCAAGAAAGACGGCAGTTCTTTTAAGCCTAATAGTCATCTACCTCCAGGCATGCTGGCAAAGTCAGTCATAATACTTTATGGTGGTGTATTGCTTTAATTCAAATATAAATATGCATTTTTTTTTTTAAAGTAGGTTCCATGTCCAGCATGGAGCCCAGCGTGGGGCTTTAACTCATGACCCTGAGATGAAGACCTGAGCTGAGATCAAGAGTCAGATGCTTAACTGACTGAGCCACCTAGGTATCCCCAAATATAAATACGCTTGAATCTTGTTTTTCTTACACAGTTGAATTTGGAAGACCTCTTCTGCCATTTGTATCTAATGACCGGTTCCTATTAACACTTTCCTGGAGTATTTTACTTACTCTGTTATGTTTTTTTTTTTTGGTTAACAGAAATAACTAATTTGTAATAGTGATCAATATTTTGCGAAGTTCAGCAAATAACTTTGATGAGTTGGAATCTCTTGTTGAGGACAGAAGTTGCCTCAGCTTTCAGTAAACTAACAGTAAACTGTTAATTGAAAGCAGTGTATTAACATAGGTAGCATCCAGAAAACAGTACAGTTAGTACAGGTACCATCTGCTAATTAGCTGACCATTGTTACCTCTCAAAGACTAGATACAGCTATGGCTAAGAGTAAAATTGTTAAGGTTGAAATAGATTGAGTAGTATAAGGAATGGTAAAGATGTTAAAGATGGTAAAAGTATACCATAGATGTTAAAGTTAATGTAAGTTTAGCACTGGTTCTGAACTATAGATTGGCTCCTTTTTTCCAGATCATGAAGTGGGCTGAAGGCAGACACTTAACGACTGAGCCACCCAGGCACCCCAAGATTTATTTGTTTTAGAGAGAGAGAGCGGGAGAGTGCACGTGTGGGCATGCACATGTTAATGGGGGGAGGGGCAGAGAGGAGTGGGAGAGTTTATGTCAAGCGGACTCCATGCTGAGTGCAGAGCCTAATGTGGGGTTTGATCTCAGGATCCTGAGATCATGACCTGAACTGAAACCAAGAGTCAGTTGCTCAACCAACTAAGACACTCAGGCGTTTCAAGATTATTAGACATATTTCTGTTAAATATGTAACAAATACATAATCTTAAAATGTAGTTGCATTCATACATTGAGCTTAAGCAAGGTAGATGTCATTATCTGTGCTTTCCTGAATATATTTTCATGTGTTCATGTATTCCACTTATTTTTAAAAGTTTACTGTTTTATACCATGTGGTTTTTACATTCAGAGGCACATTTTCTTTTCAGTGAAACTGTTCCAAGATTTTCTGATGTAGGCTGGTGGAAAAATGACTCATTTAACAGAATTGTATTCGACAGTCAGGACTATTAGAGCACATCATATTTCATTAAGGGAGAGATGCTTGAGAAAAGGAGTCCATTAACCAGATAAAAGTATTGGTGTCTTTGCTAACTTCATTATCTTATCACCATCAGCTTTGGAGTTACTTAGTAGTGGGTGCCTCATCAAGATAGGGTCAACTTACTTTCTTGTCTACTGTTGTAGAATCATCACCAATATCTAAGAAATCACAACTTGCTAGTTTAAATAATAATGTATTTTCTGGATCTAAGTCAAATTTGAGGTTAGATTTTAGCATTTGCTATAACTTCTTAACATCTGTTTCTTGAATAAATGACTCTTTAAAAGGTGAAAATAATATAACGGAATTCAGACACTGTTCTGGGTATGTTAAATGGTGTGATTTTTCTGAGGGGCATTTTAGGAATGATTGTGTATCAATTCTTGAAATGTTACTTTTGACTTAGTAATTCCACTTTTAGGATCTTGAAAGTAATATAACATATACTCAAAGATTTAACCAGGGTGCCTGGGTGGCTCAGTGGGTTGAGCCTCTGCCTTCGGCTCAGGTCATTATCCTGGGATTCTGGGATAGAGCCCCACATAGGGCTCCCTGCTCAGTGGGGAGTCTGCCTCTCTTTCTGACTTTCCCTCTATGCGCTTTCTCTCTCAAATAAATAAATAAAATCTTTAAAGAAAAAAAAATTTAACCAAAGATACTCAGTGTACTATTATGTCTAATGGTGAAGATTTGGTAAATCATAATGTCCAACAAAAAAAATAGGTGATTGTGATGTATTCATATAAGGGAATGTTGTCTATTTATAAAATTTATTTCTGAGGATTATTTAATAACAAGGGAAAACCATGATACAGATGTGAGAGTTATGAGGAATTCAATAAGTTGAGCTCTGTTAGATAATAAGAATTAAAAACATAAATCAGACCTATATATTCAGACCTGGAAAGATAATCAAACCATATTAAGTGCAAAAAAGCAAGTTGTAGAATAATGCACACACACACACACAGAGGAAAGTAAGATATTTATAAAGATGCATTAAATGAATCATATTTATATTCAAATATAGGCATGTGCAGGCATAGAAAAAAACTGTGTTAGTCAAATTATTAATAGCAGTGACTGCAGTTGGAGATAGGAAAAGGCACACTTTTGACTCCTGTTTGAATTTTAACAATGAGTATATTTGTATATTAATTTGTAATTTAAAGTAAAGAATTAAAAGAAACCCTGAAACTTAAGATTCTATTCTGTAAAGAAAAAATTCTCTAAGTTATAAGCAAAGGTTATCTCTGGAAGGTAGTCCACACAGTTCTTAAACTTTTTTGCATTTTTCTGCATGTGTCAGGATTTTGGCAATGAGTAGGTATTATTTTTATAATCAGAAAAAGCAGTTAAGATTTTTTAAAAAGCTGAAATCATAAGTAGTAGCAGCATAGGCTGGAGTAAAAATTGCCTTGATTCAGATTCTGCCTCTGCCATTGACCAGCTCTGTGACTTTGGCAAGGATAGGGGTGGAGGGACTGGTGTATTTTTTTCACAGGATTATTTTTGAAGATTATTATTTTCTATTATTTATTTATTATTTTTGAAGGTTAAATGAGATATAAGCCATATAGGTTAATTTTATAGTGTCTGGCATACATTTGGTGCCTACACAGTTTAATTTCCTTCTTGTTTTTCTCCTTATGACATAATAGTTACAACTCTGCAAAAACAATTGAAAGATACCATTAAACTTTTGACAAAAGCACAAATGTATCCAAGAATTGGATAGTTGAAGAGCTTATGACATGATGGTTTTAGAAATAACTCTGCTGCAGGATACAAAGTGTGAATATTCATTAGAGTAAAATAAAGTTTTGGTATTTCACTTCTGATGGTAAGAAGGGGTGGGGTATGAGGCCTCAGTGTTCTATATGAACCAGTTGTTAGTCAGCAATAACATGGTTTTCTCAGTACAGCTTATATAATTCCCCACAGGGGAAACACTGATTAGTGTTTTAAATCTGTGTTGTAGATAAGTTTTTATTCATCCTGGCTATCTATTAAGAAATAAAAGTATTCAGTATTTCAGGATAATAAGTCTTCTAGTAGTAATTCAATGTGTAAAATGAGATATCTTCATTGATTTCAGAGGTTATATTTCAGTGGCATAAGGTAATTAGGGAAAATAGACACCAACATAAAATTCTTAAAGCAGTTAACAATTATATTCTTCTTAGTAATGTTTATTAGAAGTACAATTGAAATACAGACATATGCTTCCTCACCCCCCCCCCCATGTTTTTCAGAGGAGGTATCACAGGCTTGAAAGGGGAAGAAGACTAATTGAAATGAAGTGGCATAGCAGGGATCCAATCCTAGAGACACACTGGACTTCTGAAGCACCAGCATGGCTGCCTTCAGTATTGCTGCCTCTAGATGTTTTCATAAAAAAAAACATTTTTTTAAAGGACTAAGGTTTGGTGGATATCAAGTATTTCTATTATTCCTTTTGTTTCCCTTTTTAGGCACATTTTTTTAAAGGAATACATTTGATATCATTTATGGCTGTGTTTCTTCTTCCAGTGTTTCTCTTGAATTGCAGCCCTTCAAAAATGCCACATCTTGTAAAACAGTTTGGGATAGATTTTCATGTGGTAGAAAATGAGTGTACTTGGGAAACCGCTTTGTGTGACTCTGAGTCAGCAGCGGGGTCTCAGCTCATAGTCTGCAGTCATTGACCTGGCCGTGAGCACCTCTTTTCTTGAGTATTTTTAGTAATAAAAAAAATCTCAATATTAATGCCAATTCAGTGCTTTTCATAAATATGTGAAATTCTTTAGAATCCATCCCTCTGAATTTATTTCCGCTTTGGTATATATGTTTTCTTTTATGTGGGTTCTTTTTTCTATAAAGCTAGAAATGTCCTGGAATATACTGTCTTTTCAGTGAAACCTTATCCTCTTTAGCTTGTAGGTTGATCAGTGGTCAGGGGTTTTTTTTTTTTTTTTTTTTTTTTGGTCTCAATTGTGTCCTTATATTTTTAACTTGCCATATAGTAACTTGACTCATTACAAGTGATCTTGGAATTTTGTGCTGTTCTTAATGAATTCTAGAATAGTTTTTTTTTTTTTTTTTTACTGTGTCTCTTATGGACACCTATTAATCTCCTTACTTAATTCAATATATTATTGTCATCTTTGCACTACATCATTTGTTGTAAGAGCTAACCTGAGTGGTATTGTGTTGTCCTTTTCTTTTGTTTTGCTAAATGTGAGAGAGAAAGTGGACTCTGAGCTCCTGGAGGGCAGAGATTAGGTCCGCTTTACCCACTATATACTCTTGTGTGGCACAGCACCTGGTACAAAGTAGATACACAGTAAAACTGAGGTAGGAGGGTATGGCTGAGCAAGGATATAGTGGAAGAAACCATGGGGTTATAGTTAACTCCAGCCAAAGTCATCAATGCTATTGTTTTGGCGGGCGTTTGGTGTTGGGGAGATACAAGAAAATGAGGAGAGGGAAAATTTGGAAGTATGTGGAAAAACAATAGTGGTAACGATATGTGGAAGACTCACATTCCGGGTACTGTGCTATGAGCTTTATATGCAGCATTTGATTTAATCCGTACAGAGTATAAACAACAACTACACAACAAAAGAAATAATAAGGCAGGAAAATGTTCTGGTTAGCCTAGGTAAAAGGATGTGAGGGCTGATTTAGGTTTAGAGTACCATTTATTAAAATGTTTTATATAGGAGTCGTTGAGGTATTGGTGGAATATAGTAGACTGATTTTCTTTTTTTTCCTTTTTCTTCTTTTTAAATAATCTCTACACCCAACATGGGACTCAAACTCAAGATCCTGAGATCAAGAGTCGCATGCTCTACTGACTGAGCCAGCCAGACACCCCAGTAGAATGATTTTTGATTAGATTTATTAGAGTTTGGTTAGGGGTAAATTAAATTTTCAAATAATACTGTAATCAAAATAATGAGATCCAAGATATAAATAAAAGTGCTCTTTGAACTTCACCCCAGGAAGTCATTCTTGCTGTAAAATTCTGTGAGACAGATATTATGGAATGTTAGGCTAATACAGACTCCAGAAGAAAATAGATTTTCCCTAGATGGTTAGATAGGCTGGCTGAGGTAAGCTTTGAAAGTGCCTGTTTGATCAGATTGGATGTAAATAATTTTGAAGGAAGATGTTTGGTTTTTTCATTTGCCTTTTATTAAGCACATTTACGGTTAATTTAAAGTGAAGGTAAAATGAATGTTTAAAAGTAAAATTTCCATTGACTGAGTTTAATTTAGGAGCTATAGAGGAGCTAGTCCTTTGTATTCTCTTCCTATAAATACTTAAGGGTTTTCTTAGTTATTCATAGTTATTCATAGGAAATACTTTTAAAAAATGTAATTTTCTTCTTGCTTTACTCTTTTTTTTTTTTAAATTTAAACATTATATTTGTTCATTCACAAGAGACACATAGGCAGAGGCAGAGGGAGAAGCGGGCTCCCCCCTGAGCAGGGACCCCCAATGCGGGACTAGATCCCAGGACTTTGGGATCATGACCTGAGCTGAAGGCAGATGCTTAACCATCTGAGCCACTCAGGCGCCCTTTCCTGCTTTATTCTTGCAAAAGTTTGGTATCTTCCTGAAAGGATATTCACTAGAATGCAAAGACTATGCTTATAAATTTTGCATTGTTGTAATGTGTTAAAAATGACCCTTAAAAGATAGATGGAAAATTGCTATGTATCATACCTTTTGTATGTTGTAAAAGAAAGTCTTTTTCTTCCCTTAATGTAGAACTGGGAGATGAAATAAATTGATTTGTATAGATTTTTTTGAAGACAAATTAGTAAAATTTGTGAGATTTTCTTCTGGAAGAAGTGTTGTCGGAATAGTTGTTTTTTTCTCTTCCTTTAGTATATGTTGTTTGTGAGGTCTGTTTAAAATTTTTTATAAAGTCTCATAGATTATTTTGAAGTCATCAAACAGGAAGTGGGAAGGCATGTAAAGACAAACCTATGGATGAATTTGATTAGTCAGTTTAAAATCTTATGACTGCTGGCAACTTGCCTTATGCCCAGCTTTGAATGATGAATAGAACTAGGTCTGCACAATATTTAAATTAAAAAAATTTTTAATTCAATTATTTAGGTGAAAAAAAATTCACCCATTTTTTTCTACTCTTCAGCTCTCCCCGCTTGCAGCTGATTTGTTCTATGAGCTTGTTTTTTAAAAATTTATTTTTATTTTTATTAAGATATGAGAGATCATATGGTATTTACCTTTCTCTGTCTTATTTCACTTAGCATAATGCCCTGAAGGTCCATCCATGTTGTCACAAATGGCAAGATTTCCTTCTTTTTGATGGCTGAATATTACATTGTATGCGTATCACAATTTCTTTATCCATTCATCCATTAATGGACGTGTCTGTTATTTCCATATCTTAGTTATTGTAAATAGTGCTACAGTGAATATGGGGTATATATATCTTTTTGAGTTAATGTTAGTATTTTCTTTGGATAACTACACAGAAGTAGAATTGCTAGATCATATGGTAGTTCTATTTTTAATTTTTTGAGGAACCCCCATACTGTTTCGATAGTGGTTGCACCAATTTACATTCCCACCAGGAGTGCACGAGCATTCCCTTTTCTCCACATCCTCGCCAACACTTGTTACTTCTTATCTTTTTGGTATGAGGTGATATTTCATTGTGGTTTTGATTTGCATCTCCCTTATGATTAATGATACTGAACATCTTTTCATGTACCAGTTGGCTATTAGTATGTCTTTGGAAAAATGTCTATTCAGATCTTCTGTTCATTTTTTAATTGGATCGTTTGTGTTTTTTGCTGTTGAGTTGTATTAGTTCTTTGTATATTTTGGACCTTAGCCTTTTATCAGATACATGATTTGCAGTTATTTTTTCCCATTCAGTAGGTTGCCTTTTTATTTTGTTGATGGTTTCCTTTGCTGTGCAGAAGTGAATTTTTAGTTTGACTTAGTCCCACTTGTTTATTTTTGATTTTGCTGCTTTTGCTTTTGGTGTTAGATTAAAAAAATTATCACCAAGACCTGTGTCAGGGAGCTTACTGCCTAGGTTTGCTTCTATGAGTTTTATGGTTTCAGATCTCCTATTTCCCGTTTCTAATCCATTTTGAGTTAATTTTTGTGTATGGTATAAGAAGGTGGCCCAGTTTCATAACTTTTGCACATGGCTGTTCAATTTTTCCAACCCCATTTATTGAAGAGGCTTTCCTTTTGCCACTGTATATACTTGGTACCTTTGTTGTAAAT
>CM052815.1:72245049-72259509 GCA_028533885.1 Nasua narica
TTCTCTGCTCCCCCCCCCCCCCGCCCGCCCCATTATCACAGTCCCGTGGAATGTAGGGATGGAAGCCTATTGGGCCACCAAAGCTAAGTGATTAAGGGGTATACTTTGGGCATCAGTTGCAAAATCTGGGCACCAGGCGTATGTATAATTCCCCTCCAGGAGACATTGGAACTCTGGAGCCTGGTAGAGGGTGAGCGTGAAGATAGTGCCTGTCCTCCAAGGCCTCTGGAAAGGATTACAGTAAACCTCTAGATGTGTGTTTAATCCTGAGGCCACAGTTATGATGATTAGCTAATAGGCCTCAGAAAGACAGAGCTCCTGGATTTGTTGCCTCTTGCGGTACCCTTGGGGTGGTAGCTATTTAAGAACTCTGTTGGTTATAGTCCTGTGGGACCCATCAGAGTAAGCTCCACTTTCCATTAGAGCCAGGCAATGTAGAGGTGATTCCTAAAAGTAGGAGCAAAGATTTGAGTGCTAGACAGGGGTATGAGCTCCTTTTTGGGTGATACCAATTATTATAGTCCCTCGTGACCAGGAATGCAAGCCCCCCAGGTCTCTAGAGCCAGGCGATGGAGAGGCATCCCCTGGGCAGCAGCCACGAAATCAGGGCACCAGATGCATGAAAAGGCTCCCTCTGGAGATACTGGTGCTATGGAACATGGCAAGGGGTGAGTGTGGAGATGGGGCTCACTAGTTTTCACCCTAGAGAGTGTTCCAGCAAGCTCCTAGATGTGTGCTAAATTAAATGCCTGCCCGTCAGGCTGAGCTTTTTAATGTAAGCGGGTGAGCTTCCTTCACTTTCAGTCAGGACACAGACATAATCGGGACACAGACACAGACACAGTCAGCTGCCTCTGAGCTGGGCCCTGGGGTGGGTGAGTCTATACCTACGAGTTCTTTAAGAACAGTTTCTCAGATCACTACTGTCTTGTAGTCTCAGGATATGGGTCCTATTGGTTTACAACATTAGATATTGTGGTACCTTGTCAAGCGCAGGTCTAAAATGTTGGGATGTTTGATACGGAGTTTGAACTTTTCATTCTTGGCTGTGAATTGCAGCTCTGAAGGTGGAGTTTATGGTGAGATTGTTTCCCAGCCTCTCTTAGCTGCTTTGATGTAGTTTTCTTCTCAGTTGCCTGCCGTGTAGTCATCACTCAATCAGACTTCAGGTTTTTTTTTAGAAGGAAATTCTTCCATATGTAGCTGTGGACACACTCTGTTTATGGGGATAAGTTCAGGATCTTCTTACATTCTGGAACTGGAACCTTCCTCTGGTGTGCAGCAGAAGGCAGAGAAGTGTTCTCCAAGCCTTAGGCCCCAAGAAGGGTGGGGTGATCCTGTCATTATTTTCATTTTTAAAAAAGATTTTATTTATTTAAGAGAGAAAGAGAGAGCGTGCACATGAGCAATGGGGGAAGGGACAGAGGGAGAGAGGGAGAAGCAAGACTTCCTGCTTAGTGGGGAGCCCATGCAGCAGCCAGATCCCAAGACCCTGGGTCATGACCTGAGCCGAAGGCAGTTGGTCAACCACTCAACTGCTCAACTGACTGAGCTACCCAAGTGGCCCTGATCATTTACATTTTTAATGTCTAAACATCTTGGTCTTTAGCCATGATTATTTACGTGGGAGTGTGATAATTTTCTACTCACTTCTGAGAATTGTAGAATAAGCATTTTATTGCTGTTTTAAAATCTGTTTCATATAGCTTATTCACTATTTGCTAGACGCAAAGCACTGCTGAGCCTGCAGGGGAATGGTGAATAAAAATTAGCTCTAGCATATCTGTGTATTTTTTTTAAAGGTTTTATTTATTTATTTGACAGAGAGAGAGAGAGACTGTGAGAGAGGGAACACAAGGAGGGGAAGTGGGAGGGGGAGAGGCAGACTCCCCACTGAGCAGGGAGCATGATGCGGGGCTCGATCCCGGAAGCCTGGGATCACAACCTGAGCTGAAGGCAGATGCTTAACCGATTGAGCCACTCAGGCGCCCCATATCAATGTATTTTTGATAGACGGTAGACCTGGGTGAGAAGACAAAGGGGGCACTCAGTGGGAGAAATGCCTTTGAACTGAAAATGAAGTTAGCCATTATCAAGTTCCACATCCAGACTTTGATGTTATGATATATGTTTTGTTGTAAAAGGCCCATTTTAGTAGCATGGTGATGGTAGAGATGAGTTTGAGAAGCAATCAGGCTGGACGAAGGATAGGCCCCTTTAAAAATCCATTCCAGTGTTATGATTGATCACCCTGAAAAATTAGTTTGAAATGTCCGCAGAGCCAGAGGGTTGAATTAGAAATTGCCAGAATGGATCAGACCGAAGGTTTAATCTCAGTATTTGATTGCCACTAGTGATTTACAGTTAAAAATAGTTCTATTGCTATGTGAGAGCGTGGCCTTCATCTCTGATAGTACCTTACAGGGTAAGTATTGTCCTATTTCTTTGAGCAGCGAGTGATTTATAGCTTTGTCTCAGTTTTTCCACCAGACCCCTTTGGGTTCCTGTTATACCTCTATTTATTGTATTTTGAGATACTGGTTTTCATAATTTTATTTCATTCTGTGGGAAGTAGAAGTTTCACCTTTTTCCTATTTATCTTACTCATCATCAAAGGATCCTGCTGATTTGATGGTTTTAGATTTCATGCACCATCGATGCTTTTATAGATTGTTTTGTCCCAGCCATTACTTTTTTTAACTGAAGGCTTATTTTTGGACTCTCTTTATTTGATGACGCTTTAGTTTAACTTCTTTGACCTTTTTTTAGTTCTACCATATTTGGGTGTTTCTCTGAAATTTAAACACTGTCGGTTAGAATCAGTACTATAACTGACTTCACAGTGACCCCTCTTTAAGTCAGTTTCTGATCTATGAACCATCTCACCAAAGCTTAAGTTGACTCTACATTTAAAAAACTGTGATCCCTTTGAAGGCAGGGATTGTATTTTATTGATTTATGTCCAGGGACTAGTATAGTACCTGATCCTAGTGGGCTGTCAATAAAGGTTTGTTGAATAAATGACTGAATGGAATATTGTCAAGGTTTAGTGAATATTTGAGTAGAGTGAGTGCTTGATTTCCTTATCTAGTAAATACTATGAAGTAACTCCCAATAAATTATTCAGGCATAGTGTCTCTTAAAATATCATTTATGACATTTATGTCTAATGACAGTGGCAATAGCCACCCCCAAATACTGGTCATAAACCTTAAGAAGTACAGTTATTTAAGGGGCACCTGGCTGGCTCAGGTGGTGGCTCTTGGTCTTGGGGTCGTGAGTTTGAGCCCCATGTTGGGTGTAGAGATTACTTAAATAAACAAACTTATTAAAAATAGTTATTTAAGATTAAGAGTTAATGGTATCTTCCTCATATTACTGTGAGGAATAAATGAAATTATATATGCATATAGCTTAGAGTAGTAGCTATCATGCTCCCTGCTATTTAAAGCACTCAAATTTGGCTGCTACTCTTGTTTGTATTTTATTGTTATGGATGCATAAGTCTCTCATTTCCCAGAGACTTATGTAATATGTGCAAGGCATTTTGTTAGGTATAATGGGAGATAAGTAAATACAAGTTGTGGTTCTTATTTCAAGGAACTTAAAATTCATTTGGTGGTGACTGTAATATATATTTATAAATATATTGTAAATAATTACAGATCAGTATGTAGTAAGTGATGCAAGAAAGTTACAAAATACCATGAGAGCTCTAACATAGGGAAGATCAAAGATTACTTTGGGTTTGTGGAGGTAGAAAAGTGACATTTTAACTGAGCTTTGAAGGATAAATAGAACTTTGAAAGGCAGAACTAGGAGAGATGCTATTTCTTAGCGCACATGAGGAAAGACACGGAGGTTGGAAAATAAAGCACATATATAGTGGAATAGAATTATAGAAGATAAGGCTGAAGAGGGAGGAAGAGTCCCCATGTTGGAATGACTAGAATGCCAAGCAGAGGAATTTTTATTTTAATTATATAACATTGGTAAATGATGGCTTTTTAAAAAAAAATTATTAGAGAGAGAGAGAGAGAGCGTGTGCACACAGCAGGGGAAGTTGCAGAGGGAGAGGGAGAAGCTAAGCAGGGAGCATGATGTGGGGCTCGATCCTAGCACACTGGGATCATGACCCGAACCGAAGGGTCAACCGAGCTCAACCAACTGAGCCACCCAGGCACCCCAATGATGGCTTTTATAACCCGATAAGATCTGTGTTTTAGGCAGATTGAGTAACTGCAGAATGATTTGGTGGATTCCCCCTAAATGGGAAGACTTTTCTTTCCCCATTCTTTCAAAAAGTTGCTCACTTACTCTCTGTCATATTTTATGCTTTGTATTGAGGATAGTAAACTGTATCCTGTTTACTTGCACTGTGATTGTTAACTGGTATTTCAGAGCATAGATTATGAAGACCGAACTAGTATGTGTCTCTAGGAATGAAAGGTAGATTGGATGACAAATGCATTACAGAAATGGGACAGCAGGCTTTATAATTTCCTGTATGGGATAAGGGGGAGGTAGAAGTTAAAGATGACTTTTAGATTAAAAAAAATTTTTTTTAAGATTTATTTGAGAGAGAGTGCAAGTGCATACAGGGGGATGGGCAGAGAGGGAGGAGGAGAAAGATTCCTTAAGCAGACTCCCCTAAGTGTGGAGCCCAATGTAGGGATTCACCCCAGGACCCCGAGATCACTACCCAAGCTGAAATCAAGAGCTGGGGATCCAACAGGCTGAGTAACCCAGGCGTCATGACTTTTAGGTTTTTAACCCGAATGACTTGTGGACTTACTGAAGTAATTATTTGTAATGGACATTGGGAGATAAAGGGTAAGCTAATGTATGTGAACGAATGATGTTTTTACTTGATTTATTTTGTATGAGTTGTCAGTAAAGCATTGAGTTGGTGCTGTTTAGGAAGCAATTGGCAATAGGGAGTTGGAGCTTGGGGGAGTAGGGACCTAGAGGTGGCTAGAGATATTACGAAATAGATTTGTAAATCATATCCATAGATGTGGCAGATGAAGCTTAAAGTAAAGTGTCATGGGAGAATGTGTGGGTGTATGTGCTGTTAGAGGGGGTGGGTGGGGAGCTAAAATTTTTTTATTTTAAAAGAATCACTTTATTAAAAAAAGTTACATATGTCCATTATAAAAAAAGTCTGGTTGTACAGAGGGTATATCCAAAATCTCACTACCCAGAAAAATCTTACTACCCAGATAGAACTATCACTAATATTCAGGAAGATCATTCTAGATTTCTTTTTATACATATTTGTAGATAGTTTACAACTGTTTATGGTATTCGAGTTCCTAAAATGCTAGTACTGGACAGGCCTAGGAGGAGGTACTCATTCTTAGAGTCTGGCAAGTATATGCAAGTGCTTGATGCTGAGAGGGATGCCTCCTAAAATTTTAAATTAAATTTTAAACTAGGTAACTTGCTTGCTCACCCAGCCCTGGTCCTGCCTGTAAAACAATTAAATAATAAAAATTCCTTTACAATTAGTATGTATTTTTATTAATCAAATCAAGAATATCATTTAAAAAATCCATATGCTGTGGGACTTTTAAAGAAAAACATCAGTTTCCTGACCTTGTCTCATCCCGTCTAACTTAACCCCATCTGGCCTCCATTTCCTGGTGTATAGAGGCAACTATTGTCAACTCTTTTGACTTTTTTCTCCCCAGTGTTTACTACTGTATTTCTCAGTATTATGCTTTTACTGGTAGTACTTGATTTACTGTATTTATTTTTTAAAGATTTTATTTATTTATTTATTTGACAGAGAGAGAGAGAGAGAGATCACAAGTAGACAGAGAGGCAGGCAGAGAGAGAGGGGGAAGCAGGCTCCCTGCTGAGCAGAGAGCCCGATGCGGGGCTCGATCCCAGGACCCTGAGATCATGACCTGAGACGAAGGCAGACTCTCTAACCCACTGAGCTACCCAGGCGCCCCTTGACTTACTCTATTTAGACATTATCTAAATTCATTTACACATCACTGAATATTTTATTTTATCTTTTTCTAGAAAGGCAGGGCCTTGGATTTAGTTTGTTACAGGGCTTTTTGTTGTTGAATAATTCAGCCAAAATTACTGTGCTATGACTTCGAAGGTCTTCTTTGTAAGAGCTTGTTATATAGACTTTATTTTCGCTAAATCCAGTAGAATATCCAATTTATTTGTCCAATTTATAATATAAAAATTGCCTGTCTTAACATGTTCCGCAGATTTCACTTTTCTTGCAGAAGAAAATCTAATGAAATTTTAATGAAGTGTAAGTTACTGTGCATTTATGTCCTTTAATTAAAATAAAATTTTTTCTAATGTTCATCAAATGTGTAATCTATGTACCAAATACCTACTTATGCTTTTTGTATATATGATTTCACTTATACCTCATAACTCGTAGTTTCCTGTATCTTCATTTTATGGGTGAGGAAATAAAGAGTTAGAAAAGTTAAATAATTTGTCTAAAGCTGCAGTTGTGGTAAATAGTGCAGCCAGAATTCAGACTCGGGAATGTCTAACTCTTAAATCCGTATTCTTAACCGCTGACTTGAGCTATACATGGTGTTCTCTTTTGGTTTCCCAGATTTCTCCAGGAACATTCCTTTTTACTTCCTCTGCTGAAATATTGCTTTTAAGTATAGTGTTCAAAATTTACATAAAATTTGCTTTTGCAGACTAAGACATTTTTTTAGTTTTTATTAAAGATAGGAAAGATTTACGACAGTGGTTTCTTATGCTTATGATGACCAAAAACACAAAAGAAAATACAAATTTCATGCTCAAGCATTTGGGACTTGGGAGAGGGAGAGAAGAAATTAATATAACCAAGCAGATTATTTATCTTGTTTGATTCACAAATATATAATGCTTATTTAAGGTCCTGTGTTGTGTCTTAAGAAATTCAGAGATAAATCATGTAGACTGTGTCCTTATGAATAATCAACCAAAAGTATATCTATAGGCAATAAAAGTACCCTGTAAGAAAGATAGATTAGGTATAATGGGGATTTGTTGGAGATATAAGGAAAACTTGTAGCAAAGGAAATGACTTGAGATGGGCCTGATAAAGGATGGATAGCATAATTACGGAATGGTTATTTCAGTAGAAATTTACAGAGGCAGGAAATTTTGGGGGCAGGTTGTGGAATAGCATCTAGTTCGTTTGATTAGGGTTTTCTTTCCCAAGTTCATGTAGCTAGTAATGTTTGAATTGGAAATAGAATCCCGGGCATTCTGACTCCAGAGTATGCAGTAGTAGCTATTGTGCTAAATTGCTGTATAGTCACCTAGAAATTTGCCTGGTAACCAACCCCTCAGGGAAGGTATTCATTAGGGAAACTAGTTTCCTGAGGGATCACTGGAAACAGATGAGGAGGTGGTCAGCGGGCAGGAGGCCGGGGAGGGGGGTAGGGAAGGGATAGGTTAATGAAGAGGAGCATTGACAGAGTGGGATTCACTTTGGGGGCAGTGATCAAGAGAGGTTGGCAGGAATGTGACGCATGATGGAATTAGTTCTCCTCAGGGTTCCAGATGGAACCATGGTGGGTTAAAGATGACTGCACATTCTTTGCCACTTTTTAAAGGAGGCATTTAAATTATACTGAGAAAAACTTTCTTCTGTTAACATCATTAAAAAAAGTTACTTCTGATAGCACTTTGTGAATTTAAGTGGTATTTCAAGGTTAGTTTATATTATTAATGTTATAAAGTTATTTAACACAATAAAAATTGTATTACTGCTATTACAGTTCTTATCTTTAAACTGTATTGCCTAACTGTATTTTCAAGAATGTGTTGTTCATACATGGAAAAATAAAGAACATAAAATTAGGTCTGGAGAGAAATATTTCACGAACTTAATGATCTCCAATTATTTGTACTTGTATCATGCAGTTAAATGTTCCTTTCTTGGGGCGCCTGGGTGGCTCAGTTATAAAGCGTCTGCCTTCAGCTCAGGTCATGATCCCAGGATCAAGTCCCACATCATGCTCCCTGCTCTGCAGGAAGCCTGCTTCTCCCTCTCCCACTCCCCCTGCTTGTGTTCCCTCTCTCGCTGTCTGTCAAATAAATAAATAAATAAATAAAATCTCAAAAATAAAATAAAATTAAAAAATGTTCCTTTTTTAGTAGGGATGAGTTTGATTTGTTGACTAGCCATTGTTAGCTATAAATGGGGGAAATGCACTTACAGTTTAGGAATTAATAACTTGGATTAAGCATTTGATGGGTTTTGGTTATCAGAAAGTCAAATTTTAAGATAAGAATCATTGCTCAACAAGTGTAGTTGGCACTTCAGTAAACTGAAGATTACAAAACAGAATCCCTCCCTTGGAATTTATAGTCTGATAGGTGAGAGAACTATATACAAACAAGAGAGAAATGACAGTTGCCTGAGAAATAACCAAATACTATGAGATCTCCAAGTGGGAAAAGTTTATTATTCTTTAAAAATTGTGTGTATATGTCTTAACTTTTGGAAAAAAATTTCATGAAGTGTGGCGTTTGAATTAGATTTTAGGGAGATGGCTTGGTTTCCACAGATTGAGGGTGGTTGGATGGATTAATGTGAAAATAGACACAGGGGGAGTAGTATCAGACGTGTTTGGAAAATGGCCAGCAATAATGTGCAGAATGAGGAGGGTTAGATTGGAGATGAGGTTAAGGCTATTTAAGGCTCTATTTTGTAGGTGTTTGAAGGCACTTGGAGGTATTTTATTTGAACAGGAACAGATATCACTCGTATTTTAGGAAGACTGTCCTAGGTGGACTAAGAGGTGGTTAGTGTAATGGCAGTTAAGAAAATGAGCTTCGGAGCCTTCAGTCCTGGGACATCTGGCTCTGTCACTCTTGGTAGTCTAATCAGTCATGAATTTAGTCTACAAAATGAGAGTAGAGAGCTGTCGTGATTATGCAGTGCAGCGCTTACTACGTGTCTTTTTTTTTTTTTTTAAGATTTTATTTATTTGAGAGAGAGAGAGAGTGCAAGAACGTGCACACCTGAGTGGAGGGATGGGCGGAGGAGAGAGAGAGGGAGAAGCAGACTCACCACCAAGCAGGGAGTCCGATGCCCGATTCCAGGACCCTGAGATCATGACCTGAGCTGATGGCAGACACTTAACTGACTGAGACACCTAGGCGCCCCACTTACTACATGTCTTAACACACAGTAAGTGTTCACAAAAAAATGTTAGCCAAAGGAGAGTATTATTCTGGAAAAGGGCAAAGACGAGGGGTAGAAGACCACATAGGAAAAGCAGAGTCAGTCTGTACTATTTATTTATCTATCTGTCTATCTATCCTATTTAATAAGGCGTATAATGTGCTAAGGCTTTTTTTTTGTTTTCGGTAAAGGTAACATTTTATCCCGCTGTTGAAAAATCTTGTGCTGTTGAAAATTCTTGTTTGTTAGGTATGTGTGTTTAAAGTAAGTTCTATGAAAAGATAGTTGGTGTCAGAGTATCAAAGTAATGTGTATCAGAGTAATTAATCTTAAATGTGTGTGAAAGCACCTGTTGGTGACATTTTCGGCTGTGCGGTGGTGGTGATGGAACACCCCATGATGAGTAAACCCAGCCGCTTGGGAAATCATTGAAGAGTACCCGTCACTGGAGTTTTCAGTCAGTGCTTCCTCACTGTGTAACTTTTTTTTTCCTTACTGGGTCTTGAGAAAAAAGAAGAAGGTGCAAAAGAAAGGACATGAAAGAGTGAAGACACCATTTACTTTGTTTGTTAGGAATTATTCCTGAGAGGGTATAAGGGTTGGGAGGAAGAATTCCTTAACTTAATGGTGCTCTGTTTCCTCAAAGTTTTCAGGGATTATAAATAAATTCTGTGGTTGTTTGGCCTCTGAGGTGGGAGAGTGAGGGTGAATTGATTATACCCAAGCTTACAGGAATGATTAGTCAGAGCTATTATTGAGAAAATTGAAAATTACCTTGAGTTACCAAAAACCTTCAGGTCAGTGGTGACTGCTTTTCTCTGGCTCATACCCACTATGTCCACAAACTCCTTTGTGCCTGCCTTCAGAATACATTTTGAATCGACCATTTCTTTCTTCTTCCATTGCTGCCACTCTGGTGTAAATCACCATTATTTCCTTGACTCGCCCAGAACAACGGTCCTGAAACTGGTCCTGTTTGATTTGCACGCTGCTCTGGACTTGTCTTTATGCACCAGTCAGAGTAATCCTTCTGACTAATAAGGAAGTCTTGAAAAATGCTCCATAGCCTGGCCCTACTGCTGGAGCTTTCTTTCCTGTCATTCCATTCACCCTATTGCACACCCTCCATCAAGCTGCTCTTACCCCAGGGTCTTTGTACCTGTGGTTCCCCCCTGCTTAGATGGGCTTTCCAAATGTATTTACATAATTCACTCAGTCAGGGACTCAGTTCTCTATTCACAGATCTCACATAGATATCTCTGATTACTCTCTGTAAATGGGCAGTCCTAGATAGTCTCTCTTCCCTTTCACAGGCTTAAAGCATTTGTCACTACCCTACAAATACACCTTTTAAGAACATTTATCTTCCCCACTAGAATGTAAACTCCAAGAGAGCAGGATTCTGCTTTCTGAAGCATTCTCATTAGCTAGAACATAATAAATGCCTGGTAAATACTTGTTTGGGGAATGCATGATTTATAAACAAAAGTAGGTTTATGCTTTTTAAAATCCGAGATATGCTGTTATCATCAATATTTATTTTCATCTGTGTACTGGAATAGGTAAAGTGAAAATATACATGTTTAGGAATAGGAACAACTAGGGAACTACAGAATTATAGTTGGATATCCAAATAGCTTTTGCTTAGAATAGTTTCTTGTGCTACCTATAAGTTAATCATTTCTAAACTTGAGGCCTGGCAAAAATTGTTTGATTCTTACAAATTTCTTTACTCTCTGATTTTGTAACTGTCATTTTTTAGGTCTTAATAATATTTCAGCTCTAGACCAAGTTCTGTTCAAGATCTCAGTTCCAAATATCAAAGAACTATATTGAACTTAAATGACTGAGTGAAAAACAAAACAGCAAATACCAGAATGATCTTTAGTGTCATTGGGAACCCCAGCATGCCTTGTGCATACAACAGGGATCATAGATTTGTTTTAAATTTGAATTCTTTCTTACCAGTATTGTGATTTTGGACAAGTTATTTAAGCTTTCTTGAGTCTGTTTTTCTATGAGTAAAATGGGTATAGTATTACCTAGCCACCATACAAGGTCGATGTATGAATTAAATAAAAAGATACTGTATAATATAGTGGGTATATAATAAATGGTACTATTATATCATAATTTTATATGTGTGGACTGCTGAGTATATATGTTTTTGTATTTTGATACATTATTTCTAATTTTCCAAGGGTATTTGACAGTATTAGCTGACATGTTTTAAATCCATCTAATTGTTATAAAATCCAGTCCGCCGTTTGTTTTGCATTTTTTATTTTAAAAAGCAGATAACATTTTGAATTAATGAATTATTTAAACCAGTATTAGAATTTATTAATATGAGAAAGTGACATGACTTATGCTTTTAAAGATTAAAAATTTTTTAAGATCTATGTGATGAGCACAGGGTGACATATGGAAGTGTTGAGTTATTGTATACATGAAACTAATATTAACACTGTATGTTAACTAGCTGGAATTAAAAAACTTAAAAAATTATAAGATCTGTATTTTTGAAGCTTTAGAATTGCATTTAAAAATTATACTATGGATGTGCTCAGTCATCTCAATGATATTAGTGTAAGCCAAGTGTTCAGTATGGCTCAGTAAAATAAAATTACATATTAAAGTTTTCAGGATTGCAGTTATCAACTTTATTAGATAATCTTTTTATGCTTCTGCAAGCTATTTATAGTTAACATTTTATGGTATAGCTTTACTCCTTGGATTCTTTTATGGTCCTGCATCTCTCAGGTGAGATAACTAGCTCATTCTATATAGATTTTAATGAACCAAGAGGCAACAATAAGAAAAACATTATTTCTCCTGCATCCTCTAAATATGAATTAAAGAGGGCAATAAGATGTACATAATGGGCTTATAAAAACAACACTGCAATAATGACTGATACAAAAAATAATCAATTTTTTACCACTTATTTTATATAGCACTTAGTAGCACAATTCTGGTCATTACCTATAGAAAATATTTAGAAAGTTCCTTTGACTCTTTCTTGATACCCTACTCCTTTTTCTCTGTGACTTTATAGAGAAATGTAGAAATTTATGGTTAAGCAGAGTTAGTGGTTGAGAAAATGGGATAGACCTTTAGGAAATGACTTAAGGAGCAATTAACTTGAAAGTTGCCTTAGAATAAGCTTGAATGTGCCCTGTAGGAATTTTGCAAATTGTCATTAAGATTTGTGCAAATGCAGATGTGAATACTGGGTCCTTCTGGTAGTTTGCTCTTTGGAGCACTGTGCACAGGCGTATGTTGCTGGAGGCTGCAGCACTAGAGTACCATTTGAGACATTGTGCTGTACCACAATTCAGATTTCCGGAAAGTAATAGCTGGGAAAGCAGTCTAGCAGGTAAAAGCCCGCGTTTGCTTAAAAAGTCGTTGGGTAAAACTTGACTGAAAGAAATAGCAGTCACAGCTGCAGCCTACTTGTAGAACGTGTGTTTCATCTGTGTGAAAATGATTTTTCTTTCTTTTCTTTGATTTCTGTGAATGCATATGCAGATAGGAAGGTGGTTGGTCACCATTAACTGTTTTTAAGGCATTAAGAGTAGGCGCCTTGCATTCCTAGTCTAAATGCAAGTTAAGCATTGTGTATGAATAAATGTGCTGCACTGAAGAAGCCATCAGCAGTATTAGAGAGTGGCAGAATGAAAGGCATAGTCTTTGAAAGAATTCTGAGGTAGGAAGCAAGGAGAACTTACTCTGTCAGAGAAGCAAGTTATTTTATTTCTTCACTTTTGTGTTAATATTCTGCTGAATGTTACATATACTGTACTGTCAAGTAAGTATATGTGTCTACACCATTTAGTGATAGTCCAAACAGCAAGAACTTAATGAGAACTGAAATCCAAAATAATATTTTGAAGTACACTAGGCATTTTAGTTGATCTCTTCTTTTAACTGCTTTTGAATTAAATGCAAATTTCTGGAAAAAAAAGAATAGGGACTTTGTAACTAGAATCCTTTTTTCTTATTTGTATACATGTTTACTAACCTAGAATAGAATCGGCTGATGGTAGACTAGTCACAAACTTTCTGCCGAGGTACACGTAATGTTAGATGTGCGTCAAGTAGCTTTAAATGTCTTTGAAATTTCATACTTATCTTAAAATCCACATGACATTTTGCAATGTATGCACCATAATATGTTGAAATTTATGTAACAGTGTTTAAAATTGACCCCCTAGGAAGATGTGACGTTTTAACTTTTATATTCCTTGGCACTTGCTGTAATACTTACATTTTGAAAGGTAATGTGAAGATGGCCAGTTTTTGGCTTAATTATCTCGTATTAAAATTTTAATAGTTTGAGGGGTACCTGGGTGGCTCAGTCTGTTAAGTGTCCAACTCTTGATTTAGGCTTTCTTGACGTTAGATTTCGTGTTGTGAAATTGAGCCCTGTGTCAGACTCCATATTGGGCGTGGAGCCTGCTTAAGACTCTTTCTCTCCCTCTCCCTCTGCCCGCCCCCTTAAAAAATACTAATAGTTTGAGATGCTCCACAGTAGGAAGCCCAGCCAGCATTTCACTTTTGAAGTATGTGGTTGGGTGTACGAAGGAAATTACAGGTCATTTAAGATATAAATACTCTTTTATCTACTACCTAAGGGGAAAAAACCCCCACGATTCTTCTCAAAACCAAATAAGGGCAATCATTTTTCCAGTTAAAAATGTGAACTCTTTTACTAGTGAATCAGAAGATAGATATGAATTGATACTGATTGTTGATACAGTTTTGGTAATAATAGATATAAATCTTTTTCAAGCAGACAGGCTTATAAGAGAAATAAGTCAATATAATTTATGTATAGGTGAGAGTAAAAGCATTTTAAATGTGAAAGGAGTTGTTCATTTTAAGTCACTTGATGAAACCTAATGTAAAATTCTTAAAAAACTAAAAAGTTTATAAGATCTGTCAGAACCACTGAATACTGCACTTTTTCTGTGGACAATATTTTCATCATTCAGGTTGTGAATGTACAAAACTAGGATGATAAGAACACCTACCTTGGAGTAGTTTCTCTGGAAAATACCAGTACTCTTCAGAATGTGTTTGTTTCGCATTATAGTCTTATTTAGAAAATATAGAATTTATGTTTTGAATGATACATTCAGATGTTCAGAAGAAATAGAAGAATATACAATATCCACTCCTTGCATATCCTAGATATTTTGAGCATAGTTATTATATGTACATATTTTCTCCTTTAAACAGAAATTGTAGCAATGTTATGTATTTTTCTTTTTTTTTTTTTT
>CM052815.1:72260009-72328644 GCA_028533885.1 Nasua narica
CATCCATTTTAAATGACAGCCTTGCTGGATAAAGTATTCTTGGCTGCATGTTCTTCTCATTTAGTGCCCTGAATATATCATGCCAGCCCTTTCTGGCTTGCCAGGTTTCTGAGGACAGGTCTGACGTTATTCTGATGGGCTTTCCTGCAATGTTATGTATTTTTCTATACTTGAAAATTCTTTTTTACATGATACATAATTCTGTATCATTATGTAAAGTGTCTCCTTGATCTTTCTTTTTTTTAGGACTGCCTGATATTCCCTTGAATGGCTGTATCCCAGTTTTCTTTAACTAGATCCTGTTGTTATAATTGTAGGTTGTTTCGTTATTGCCCTGACTCCATAAATATGTTAGTGTTGAAAGTCATTTGTCTCTTAGTTCCAGGCAGAAATACTGTACAGATACGAAAAGAGTAAAGAAGAATGTTGGCAGTGAGGTTGGGAGGGTAATCTTTAGCCAGTGTATTATTGTTAGAGGTAAAGCATTCATTTAAAGATTTTTTTTCTATTTAAAATTATGTAGTTTCTTAATCCGCTATCATGCATGTTTGCACATAAGTGATAGCATTCTCCAGAAAGGGCTTTCAAAAAACTTGAACTGCCCTGGGTAGCATTCTGGCATCTACTGAGAGAACCTTGTGTCATGAGATCTGAGTTTGTTTCCATTGAACTGGGATGTGGTCAAGCCTAAAATTCTGAACTGACTGTGTCTTTTTCACTTTACCATCATTGTATTGTTTTCGTAATTCAAAAAGAAAAAACTACTTGTAAACACTTTAACCAGTGGTTCCTATGTACATTATTCTCCTGCTTTCCTCTTCATGTGGTTTATTGCATCTGTGTATTTCTATAAATATTTTATTTAAAGGCTCAGTGATTTAAATTTTATAAAGAGATTATGATGCTCTAATCTTTGGGGTTTCTTCCACTTAATAAATTACATTGCTAAAATTAATTCATATTTTTACTTGTCACTAAAGTTTATTCATCTTGTATGTGTGTTTATTCTATTATTATTAACCAGAATTTCTCTATCTGGTCTTCTGTTTATGGACATTTTGATGGTTTCCCAGTTTTTGTTTTATCTGTGAACAGTGCTTCTGAGAATATTTTTTAAAATTTTTTCAAAGATTTTATTTATTTATTTGACAGAGAGAGGGAGAGATTACAAGTAGGCAGAGAGGCAGCTAGAGAGAGGGAAGCAGGCTCCCTGCCGAGCAGAGACCCTGTTGCAGGGCTCTATCCCGGGACCCCGAGACCATGACCTGAGCCGAAGGCAGAGGCTTTAACCCACTGAGCCACCCAGACGCCCTTCTTCTGAGAATATCTTATACTTGTTTCTGTTGTACATTGCAAGACTTTCTCTTAGGAAAATGAGCTGTTAGATTACAGCATATGTGAATGTGCCACTTCAGGAAACAATGCCACTGTGTTTACCCAAGTGCTTGTACTACAACAAACAAGTTTCTGCTTCTGTGTGTTGTGAATACAGACAGGACTCCTGCTCTTATGGGAATTATATTCTAGTTAAGTAAATAAAGCAAGATACTTTCAGAAATACTGCAGTGTTATGCAAAGAATAGCAAGAGTGTTGGAGCTGGGTGAAGGGTGGTCTTTAGCCAGTTTCTATTTATTAGAGGTAAGAGTGATGGGAAATTATTGCGAGAGTTGTTTTAGTGTGGTCGTGGAAGGCCTCGGGGACATTTAAGGTGAGACCTGGATGAAGAGGCCGCTGGGTCACAATCGGAGACTCTAGGGGCAGTAGTGCAGAGGTGCTGGGGAAGGGACCAGCAGGGTCTGTAGCAGCAACAAAAAAGCTCTTATAGTTGGAAAGCAGCAGACCAAGAGGGAAGTGAGAGGTGGGCCGGGCTGGAGCATGACTGTGCAGTGAAGAGACATTGGAAACTTAAATAGGTGAGTGATGTGACTGTGTTTAGATTTAAAAAATATCACTCTTGCTACCATTTTGGTGATGATTACTAGACCAGGATGGGCAGGAATGGAAATAGGGAGACGGATTAGAAGCTTGTCTAAGTGAAAGATGGCGATGATAGCTTAAACTAAGGTCGCAGTGGAGAGGAGAGAAATAGAGTCAGGGTATGTTTTATAGATAAAGCAACAAGATTTGCTTATAAGTTATTCTGGATTTTTAGGGAGATGGAAGCTTTTAATTTCCAAAACGTGCTTCATTGGTGAAAAAAGGGGTATATATGTAAGCTGGTTTCTGGGTCTTGCTCCCAGAGTCCTTTCCTCTACAGTATGTACTACTGCTCCTTGTTCTGTGGCTATACACTTGGTTCTGGCACTTTCATCGTTCAACCCCTTTTCTGGCCTTACGTCTTTGGAAAAATGTCTACTCCGGTCCTCTGCTCATTTTTAAAATTGGATGGTTGGTTTTTGGTGTTAGGTTGTATAAGTTCTATATATATTTTGAATACTAACTCCTTATTGGATATACCATTTGCAGACATCTTCTCTCAATCAATAGGTTGCCATTTTGTTTTGTGGGTGGTTTCCTTTGCTGTGTAGTCCCCAAAATTAATTTTTACTTTACTTTCCCTTGCCTGAGTAGACATATTCATAAATACGTTGCTAGAGTCATTGTCCAAGAGATTACTGCCTGTGTTTCCTTTTAGGAGTTTTATGGTTTCAGGTCTCACATTTAGGTGTCTAATTCATTTTGAGTTTATTTTTGTGGATGGTATGAGAAATTGGTCCAGTTTCATTCTTTTGCTTGTAGCTGTCCAGTTTTCCCAGCATTATTTATGAAGAGACTGTTTCTTCCCCATATGAAGATTTTTGCAGATGTAATTGAAGTCGCAAGTTGGTTGACCTTAAGATAAAGGAGATTATCTGGATGGACCCAATCCAATGACATAGGTCCTTTAAGAGAGAGTTTAATCAGTCTGGTGGCAGAAGAGGAAGTCAGAGATTTGAGCATGAGAATGATTAGATGTGTTCTTGAGGCTCAGAGATAAAACTGGGAGGGCATGTGGTGGGGAATGTGAGTGTCTTCTAGAAGCTGAGAGTGGCCGTAGGCTGACTGCCAGTAAGGAAACAGGAACCTTAGTCCTACAACTGCAGGGAATTGAATTTGACCAACAACCTTAATGAGCTCAAAAGAAACGTCTTTCCAGAGCCAACAGGTGGAAGCAAGCCTGACTGACACCTTGATTTTGGCCTCATGAGACCATATATTAAGGTAGTCATTAATCTAATCAGAAAAGCTGTCAAGCTCATGATATCAGATACAAATTTTCCAGAAATGCATCAAATTTCAAATTTTATCATTTGCCACAAATACTGACATTTGTTTTCCTTGAGGTGACAAGCTTACTTCATTTTTGAGAAAGTATCTGCCGGATAACGTAGTTTGAAGTAACTGTAGTTTGTCTCCTGTTCTTTCAAATAAAAATGGTGTTCAATTACAAATGGGGCTAGTTCGTCTTATATCTTAATCACTAAAGTGTTTTCCTCAAGATAATCATCTGTTGTATATTGAAGTCTAAAGATTGAATAAAATTAATAATTTTTATTCTTCTTTAAGAATATTAAATGAAGGTAGGTTTTGCTTTTTGAAACTGAGTGCTTCTTGGTGAAGAAAAGAATGACATACTACTGCAGTTGATTACACTGCCTTTGTTCGTGGCTGTATCACATGTACCATGTACCTTCATGGTAGCACAGTGAAGAGGTAATAAGTTATTATTAAAATTGTTTTATTTTGGCAGACCCCTGAAAGGTCTTGGGGATCCTTGGCTGTACTTTGAGAACTGCTGTCCTATATCTTTACCAGCATTTGCATTGTCAGTTTTTCAGTTTTAACCATCTAATGGATGTATCTCATTGTGGTTTTTCTTGTCATTTTCTGATGGCTGATGAGAATTGAGCACCTTTTTATATGCTTATGGGCCATTAGGATATCTTCTTTGTAATAGGCCTTTGTAAGTGCCTCTTGATAGACAGTTTTGGACTCAGTTTTGGACTCATTACAGTGCACATATTTACTGGACATTTATAAGTCAAATTAGGAAAAAATGTCATTTACTACATAGCAATTTCCTTTGTTTTGGAAACTTTTTGTTTTTGAAGATTTTATTTATTTATTTGACAGAGAGAGTGAGCACAAACAGGGAGAGTGGCAGGCAGAGGGAGAAGGAGAAGCTGACTCCCCACTGAGCATGGAGCCCGATGCAGATGGTCAACCACACAGGCGTCCGTCCCTGTTTTTGAAACTTTTTATTGAAGTATAACATTAGTTCAGTGAGGTGCTTTGTACTTTTATTCACTTTTTGATTTTTTAAAATTTACCAATTTTTTACTATTTCATTTATTATTTCTTTATTTCTACTTACTTTGAATTTAATTCACTTGTCCTAGGTTATGGATTGACATTTAGATGATTAATTTCAAGCCACTTTGTTTTTTAATTTAAGCATTTAAAGTTCTAAATTCTCCTCTAAACACTACTTTGCATCCTACAAATTTTGATGTAGTGTATTTTAATATTATGACATATTTTCTAATTTCTTTTAAATTTTTTTCTTTTACTCATTTGCTATTTATATGTTGCCTAGTTTCTAAATGTTTGGGTCCTTTCTAGGTTTGTTACTGATTGTCAATTAAAGCAAGTTGATTTAGTAATATTATTCAAATTTCCATATCCTTAATGTTTTTCTGTCCAGGATTTTCTAGAGAGGAAGACAGTTGTTAAATTTTCTAGTTATTTTATGGCTGTCCATTTCCCTCTTTATTTCCATTGGTATTTACTTCATGTATTTTGAAGTTACGTTATTTGGAACATATACATGCATGATTACTATATTTTCCTGATGAATTGACTTCTTTATTATTTGCAAATGTCCCATTTTACTTTTGGTAATACTTTTTTCTTAGTAATAATAGTCAAGCTAGTTTTTCCTCTGTCTTGGTATATTGTTTATCTTTTTCTATGCTTTTACTCTGCACCTATCTTTATGTTGCTTTGTAACCGTCTTGGAAGCTTCCCAGGGAAACTCTGAAACCTGTCCGCTTAGGTAAAAGGCAGACAGAGACCCAAGAAGAGTGGGCCACTCCAGGTTGGTAGGTGAGAGTTTTTGTAAGCAAAGGAAGCTTCCATACGAGGCATGTATTGGGTGGCAGCAGAATGAAAGGATCCTGGCCCCTGCCTGTCAAATCATAAAAGTTTATAAAGAAGCCTTAACTGGATTTGGTCATATCCTCCAGGCAGGTGTTCTCAACACCTCACTATCTCAAGGCTGTGTCCTTGGAGCAACCTCAGGGAGTGGGAAAGGCAAGCAGAACACACATCATAAGGACAGGGGAGAGGTGAGGAGCATCTCACAGTCCAGCTCACAGGTCAGTGGTCATGTCTTTTTATGACGTTTTCCAACATTTTGTCTTTATTTTTAAGGTGCATTGCTTGTCAGCAATGCTTATTGGCTCTTGCTTTTTTATCCAGTCAAGCAGCCTCTGCATTTTAATTAGAGTAGTTTGGTCTATTTAAACTATCTGCTAATTCCAATAACTGGGTCATTACATGGCTTTTACTATTGACAGCTTTTTCTCTTTACTATGACTTAGTCATTTTTTTGTTGTATACTAATTATGGATGAAGCATCATAGAGATGCCGGTCTTCTGTTATCTTTTTTGGAATATTAATTTTGCTTCTAGGAGGCATTTAAATGACTAGCTGATCACACCGAACATTGAGAGCCTTGGTTTGATACTACACCAGCATGGACTGGTTTGGCCAGTCCAAGGGGATTTCTTTAATCCTGGGACACTGTCTTTATTCTTAAGCTCTGTAGTGTAAAGCCAGTAGTTAACCTGGCTTGGCTCAAATAAAAAATTCTGTTTTTCCTGTGGTGGGCAGCAGCTGAGATAATCTTACTCAGCCTCTTTCAGCCTTCTAGTTTTTCTTGCACATGTGAGTTAAAGAGTCAGCCAAGAATTTGAATTGAGTTTATTTTTAGAGTATAGGTTTCCTCCGTAGCCCTCTTTTTTACTAGGATTTCCACCTTCCAATTTACACTCGCTGTGGTGACCCCAAACACTGTCATTTAATACCTCTAACGCATAAGACTATGACTTTCTGTTTGAACTGTAGGCACTCCTGTATCATGGGAATTGGGATGTGCTCTCAGGGGAAAAGGTCATCTATGTGGCTCTTACCTCTGAGTATGGTTGTTTTTTAAATGGCTGAATCCCTGCTAGTTTTTCTGCCTTTCATTTACTATTGTAGGTTGGGTTCCTTTGGGAAGCAAACTATGGGACAGAGATTAATGTGAAGGAAGTTTATTAGGGTATTACTGGTATCAACACCTGTGAAAGGGAAGGAAGTAATGGGTGGAGGGAGAAGTTAGGCTGTGATGCAGTCTTTAAAAAGGCTTGAGCTGACCTGGTAGGAGGTTCTGAAATGGAATAATCCTTCAGTACTGTCTCTAGTTGGAGAGATGGGGCCAAACTCATTCATCCCTTCATTAGATGTACTTCTGTAGTCCCTCTCCAGTTTTTTCAAGTACTTGTCTCGTATTTTGTCCACAGGTGATAGTTCTTAACCTGTTGGGGATATACAACTTGGAGAAATACAGGCTACTTCATCACTGTCAGAACCAAGACTTTTCTAAGTTTTTAAAATAAATAAATGAATAAAATATAGTGTACATATATCATATATACATTTTATATAATGTGTGTGTGTGTATATATATATATATATATATATATATATATATATATATACGTATTTGGTTTGCTGGTAGTATATCACACTCATTTGACCATGCGAAGACATGTCAGGAATTTGGCATTTACTTTGAACTACTTGCCTGTTAGTGTATTTAACAAAAAAGTGTTTCTCTACTAAGGTTTCATCTGTAATCAGAAACCATAATTGCGCACCCAAATGTTTATAGCAGCAGTCTCCACAATAGCCAAACTACGGAAAGAACCTAGATGTCCATCAACAGATGAATGGATAAAGATGATGTGGTGTGTATACACACACACACACACACACACACACACACACACACTCACTCACTCACTCCGGAATACCATGCAGCCATCAAAAGAAATGAAATCTTGCCATTTGCAATGATGTGGATGGAACTAGAGGGTGTTATGCTGAGCGAAATAAGTCAATCAGAGAAAGGCAATTATTATATCTCTCTGATATGAGGAATTTGAGAGGCAGGGCAGGGGGGTTGGAGGCATAAGGAAGGAAAAAATAAAACAAGATGGAATCGGGAGGGAGACAAACCATAAGAGACTCTTAATCTCAGGAAACAAACTGAGGCTTGCTGGGGGTGCGGGGAGGGATAGGGTGGCTGGGTTATGGACACTGGGGAGGGTATGTGCCATGGTGAGTGCTGTGAAATGTGTAAGCCTGATGATTCACAGACCTGTACCCCTGGGGCAAATAATACATTATATATTCATTAAAAAAAAAGAAACCATAATTGGTTTCTAAATCTTTAATAGCTGTCAAAAATAGGGGAGGATTTCCTAGCATAAAAGAACATCAACACATGAGAGTAAATATTTACATAAGAACCGTAAAGCATATATATGCTATATAAGTGTGAAAAATTGTTTCATAGTTTTGAATACTATATTAAATTCTAAACTCTTATTTAACAGATTTTTATAATTTACAAATTTGATATGTAATATTTGATAGTTTCTATTGAAATCATTTAGTTCAAAGATATTTTAATCTTATTTTTCAAAAAGTTTTACTCTCAGACACATACATGTGAAATATTATGAGAAATATTGTTTTAAAAGTATATTCTGCTTTAATTTGATGTCATAAATTTAGCTTGGGGAGGACAGAAATGTCTAAACAATTGTTTGCTTTCCTGACATAGCCCAACAAAAATGCTTTTCCCTAAGATGTTTTGTTAAAACATAAAGTAAATTTGTGTAGTAAATAAAGTAAATTACTTAAGAAAAAGTAAATAGAACAACCAGTAAATGCATTATGGAATACAGTTGCATTATTCATTGTATGTTTTACTTTGCATTCTAATTGTAAAGTCAAATGAGAAAGATTAGGGGTAGTGAAGAGGAAAGCTCCCTGACATATCATCCAGGTCCAAAAGCATTTTTTTCAGTAACTTTGGAAGCATTTCCTCAAAGACAGAAATTGGGAAAAAATTAAATACTTTTTATGTATATTTTAAACAATAATCTCGATGGGCCACCCAACCAGTAATGTTAAACCTTAGTTTAGGTTTGTGTTCTCAGCCTTTGTATTGTAATGATTTCTTTTACAAGAGTGCCACCTGATGTTCCAATTCTTTAGTAGCAGCTGGCTGCATATTTCATTTAGCAGCTTAACAATATTTTTGTTCTGTTGCTTGTTATCTGGTCACATTAATGTTATATATAACATGTCTCTTAATATGCCAACTGTAGTCTACTGAAGGTCATAAAAATTAAAATCCCTAAGTAGCTTAATTTTTAGAAATTGACTTATTTTGTATCTTAAGGGATTCAGATATGTGATTTTTTTCCTTTTGGCCCCAAACCTTGCTGATAGCATTTCCCTGACACTATCTTTTGTGTCCTTGCTATATCTCTGCAGACCATCAACTCTGGATTTGCAGTTAATGCAGGTGTCATTGGGTTTACTTTGTGGTGGTGGTGGAGGAGGTGGTGGAGACAGATTATATCATAACACAGTGTAAAAACAGTATTAATTAGCTCTTTAGTAATCAGAATGTTTGATAATTGAACCAGTAGTATAAGGATTAATTAGGAACAAAGTGTTCTTAAAAGATTTGTGAATCAAATTATGATAAACATGATTTCAGAAAAATTATTTAAAGTAAAAGTGATATTTTTTTCCCAAATACCCATTTACATGTGACTGATGCCTTAATTAATATGCATCTTTTCATTTATTTTGATTTCTCTAGGGCCTTCTATCAGGACACACTTTTTTTAAATATGAGAAGTTAGTAAGTTAATGAAGACTGTTTTTGCAGTAATGTCCAAATTGAGCCAAAAGAATGCTATAATTAAAGCTTATATTTGGGGTGCCTGGGTGGCCCCGTCAGTTAAACGTCTGACTCTTGATTTTGGCTCAGGTCTTGGTCTTGGGGTCTTGGGGTTGAGCCCTACATCAGCTGTGATGAAGCCCTCTATCAGCTTGGAGTCTGCTTGAGATTCTCTCCCCCTCTCTGTCTGCCCCTCTCCCCACTTGTGTGTGCACATGTGTGCACTTTCCCTCTCTCCACCAAATAGATAAAATCTTAAAAAAATAAAAGCTTATATTTGACAAAAATAAGAAATCAACACAATTGTATTTTTAAAAAAATACTTTTAGATTTCCAATTTTCATAAATCTAAAAATTGGTTCAGGCAGTGCAGCATATGTAAAGAACACATGGCTTACATTTTGACTCCTCTGTTTCCTGTTCTTGTCTCAGGGTAAATGATGTAATAATTAAACAACCTTACTTTATTTTTGTGTGACTTGGCAGATATACCTTCATACGTGGTTGTGACTTTTAAATAAAATTATGTGTATTACTTAATGGTTTATGGCCAACAGTAACTTAAGGTTTATCAAATTGTTGGTCATTTTAGAGGATAAGTTTTGGTTTTGTTAGTTTTTCTCTGTTGTTTTCCTGCTCTCTAATCATTTTTTCCTGCTCTGGTATCTAAGACTATTTCTGTCTGGTTGCTTTGGGTTTGGTTTGTTTTTTTTTAAGGTAGATAGTTAGGTTATTGATTTGGGATTTTTCTACTTTTTAAAATACAGGCATAGGCGGTTGTAAATTTCCTTTGATCACTGTTGTCACTGCATCCCATTGGTTCTGGTTGTTGTATTTTCACTCTCACTTATCCCCATATATTTTCCAATTTCCCTTGTAAATTCTTCTTTAACCTACTTGTCATTTAGGTTGTGTTAATTTTCACTTATATGTGAGTTTGTCACATTTCTTTCTGTTATTCTAGTTTCATTCCATTGGATTTAGTTAATCAAGGCTCGTTTAATGGCCAAACATGGTTTATTCTGGAGAATGTTCATGTGCACTCGAGAAGAGTGTGTATCTCAGTGGTGTTGGTGAAATGTCATTCAAATGTTGTTCAAGCCTTCTGTTCCTTCTTGATCTTCTAAGTGTTTTATCGCTTACAGTGCGGCGTTGAAGTCTCCACTGGCATTGTGGCACTCCCTGTTTCTTGTCTTAATTCTGTCAGGTTTTGCTTCATGAATTTTGCATGCATGTATGTTTATAATTATTTCATCTTGCTGACAGATGGACCCTTTTATCGTTATAAAGTGTTCTCTTGTCTCAAGTAACCATTTTTTTCTTAAAATCTTAATTTGTTACTATAGATGCTCCAGCTCTGTTTTTGTAGTTTTCATGAAATATTCTTTTCCATCCTTTCACTTTATATTTAAAGTGTGTCTCTTGTAGAAAGCATATAGTTGGAGCCTGTTTTTTGAGAAACCATTCTGCCAATGGAATGTTTAGTTGAAGTTTTTAATCTATGTACATTTAACATATTTACTAAGATTTTACATGTTAGCCATTTTGCTACTTATTTTCTGTATCTTATGTCTTTTCCTTTCTTTCTCTGTTATGACATTCTTTTCTGTTAGCTATTTTCTAGTGCACCATTTAAGTTTACTTGTTTCTTCATTTTACAGAATTAAAAAATTTTTTAAAATCTGTTTAAGTAATCTCTACACCCCAGATGGGGCTCAAAATCAAGACCCAGAGATCAGAAGTCAATGCTCTTCTGGCTGAGCCAGTTTTTTTTTTTTTGAGTTACTTTGTTAGTGGTCGCCTTGGGGATTATAATTAACAATAGTTTAATATATAACATCTAGTTTGAATTAATACCAACGTAATTTTAATAAGCAAAAACTTTGCTTCTGCATAGATTCTTTTTCTCCTCTTCCTTTGTGCTGTTATTTCATACAAATTACTCTTTACATACATTGTGTGCTTATTAGCACACTTACAATTATTACAAATAGAAGAAAAAAGTTATATAATTATTAATTTTTAAATATTGAATACTTAGTTGAACTGGTAATGCTTTGGAAAATTAAGTTAAATAAGATATATTATGAAAATTAGTTTTACCCATTTTGAATTATTTCTGTAGGACAAGACACCATTGCACTAGACCTTTGCTAATCAGGGAATACATCAGTATTCCATTGGTTTTCATTAGAAATACAGAATCTCCCCTCTCCAGTCCTATTGAATCAGAATCTATATTTTACTATTTATTTATTTTCCAGAATCTACATTTTAACAAAATCCCCAGGTGATTTGTTTGCACAGTAAATTTTGCAAAGAAGCACTACACTACTAGATTGTTAAAGGATGAATAGATTCACAGATGTGTGTAGGCAGCCTCCTAGCTTCTGGGACTCAGCTTGGGGCTAGGGTTTGTTCCTCTCATCTCTGCTGCTTATGACTTTTATCTTAAGAACAAATGCACAGGGATGCCTGGGTGGCTCAGTGGGTTAAAGCCTCTGCCTTTGGCTTGGGTCATGATCTCAGGGTCCTGGAATCTAGCCCCGCATCAGGCTCTCTGTTTGGCAGGGAGCCTGCTTCTCTCTCTCTCTCTCTCTCTGCCTGCCTCTCTGCCTACTTGTGATCTTTCTCAAGATCTCTTGAGAAGAGAGAATTCTTGAGAAGCCTACTCTTTCTCTCTGTCAAATAAATAAATTAAAAATCTTAAAAAAAGAACAAACACACAGATAATAATGGTAATCACAACACTTATTTATTTTGGTTTCAGTAGGGTTTTAGGAAGGAGCAAAGTTAAAATATATGTCTTTAAATTTATTCTTGTTCACCAATACATGGAAGTTTATGATATGTTATTGACATTAAAAATCATTTTCTCTTCAATTAAAAATATATATGATGATTTTTTCTTGAATGTTTTTTTTTCTCTTGAATGTTTTTTAAAAACTGTTCTCAGCCAGAAGTTTTTGACTCCTTAAAATAATAGAGGTTTTGCACATGCCTTTTTTTGGTACGCAGTGTAATTTAAGTTTTATTTATATGAGCTTGGGGAAAGTACCTGTTTGAACATCAGTGTCTTCAGTTCTTTTGTGTATCCCTTTCCCCCCTAGTTAGAATGTATCATGTAATTTGAGTCAGTGGTTTTTAAACGTGACCTTACAACAGAATCATGTGAGAGGCTCTTAATAAATACTGGGGCTCTCACCCTCTCCTTAGAGAATCTAATTTAGTTGGTGGGTCCTACAGCATTGAGAGCTCCTAGATAATTCTAATATGTAGTTAGGTTTGAGAACTGTTACACTATTTGGTTCAGCTTTATGTGTTAAATAGTTGTCGGCCTGAATAAATATAACTTGGATCCAATATATTACTGTACGAATTCTATGCAGAAACAATGATCAGACTTTAATCTGTAAAGGAATCACCTAGAAGTTAACAGTGCAGATTTTTGAGTCTTATTCAATTTAATAGTCGTAGGATTGATCCTAGAAACCAGCATTTTTCGAGGCTTTGCAGATGATTGTGATGCAGGTTGTTCATGATCCATTGCATTAAACCAAACTGGATTCTGGTCAGAGGATATATGTTTAATGGGGAATATACATCTCATGTTGTCAAAACTTGACTTTGGCAGTATAAAAGACATATTCTTTAAATATATATTCTCCTCTCCTCTAACCTTTCCAGTGTTGAGCAGTTTTTTGGTCTAGGTTGACCCTTGAAATCATGGGGGGTTAGGGGCATCAACCCCATGCAGTAAAAAAATCACACACAACTTTCGATTCCACAAAAACTTAACTACTATTAGCCTACTGTTGACCAGAGGCCTTACCAATAGCATACATAGTCAAAACACATAGTTTATATGTTATATTTTATATACAGTGTTTTTACAGTAAAGTAAACTAGAGAAAGGAAAATCTTATTAAGAAAATCAAAAGGAAGAAAAATACGTTTACAGTATTGTACTGCATTTATTGACAAAAAATCCACATGTAAGTGGACCCATGCAATTCAAACCTGTGTTGTTCAAGGGTCAACTATATATTGATTATTTAAAAATGTGCAGCTATTAGAGGAATTTGATAATATTTGTGCTATTTGCATTGAAAACAAAATAGTTGAGTATGAAAGTCGTTGGGAGGGGTTAATTATTAACCACAGTTCACAATTTCATTTTAATTGAATACCTGCAGGAGGCTTGTTTGTGAAGCTTTTCTCTCATACCTACTCCTGTCTTTCGGTGCTGCTTTTGAAAGGGACCCTCCAGAATTCTACCCTAACACCAGTTTAAACACTTTTTGGACATAAGATACATTGCTCTTAAGCAAAAAGTATTAAGAGTAACATTTGGGCTTTCTTATTGGGAAGCTGTGTGTATTTTTCAATTAATAGCCCCCTGATAGAAGTGGCATTTTCTGTTTTTCTCTAGAAGAGAAAGGTAACCTTTTGTTTTCTTCATATTGTTGCTCCAAGGCTAAAATAATTTTTTCCTTTCCCCCTCGCTTTCAGAGTTTATTCATGTATCTTTATTGATAGTCTCAGTCACGGTTCTCTTATACTCCTAACTCATACCTTTCTCTTCCCTGAAATTCATTTTCAGGGGCTCCTGGGTGGCTCAGTTAGTTAAGCATCTGCTTTAGCTCAGGTCATGATCCCAGAGTCCTGGGATCGAGCCCCATATTGGGCTCCCTGCTCAGTGGGAATTCTGCTTTTCCCTCTGCCTCTGCCTGCTGCTCCCCCTACTTGTTCTCTCTCTGTCAGATAAATAGATAAAATCATAAAAAAAATCATCTTCAGCGTTTTTTAATCTTTTTTCTTTGTTTTGTCTACCTTGTGCTCTCCTGGACACTTCAGATGGTGAATAAATGTGTTAAAGGGGTTTAGGCCACATTAGCCAGTTAATGATACAGTGGTTTTTTTTTTTTTTTTTTTAAAGATTTTATTTATTTGAGATAGAGACAGTGAGAGAGAGCATGAGAGGGTAGAAGGTCAGAGGGAGAAGCAGACACCCCGTGGAGCTGGGAGCCTGATGTGGGACTCGATCCCAGGACTCCAGGATCATGACCTGAGCTGAAGGTAGTTGCTTAACAACTGAGCCACCCAGGTGCCCCGATACTGTGGTTTTTAGAAAGGTAATTTATTCAGAGTATGTTCCAGTTAAAGGAAAAGCATATTTGCCACCAAATCATCTGCTCTGCCTGATCTAGTTTTCTTAAGCATCTATGCAAGTGCTCTAGCTTCAAAAACCTCATTTGTCCAGAGTTTAATTCCTGTTCACTGTTTATCCGTGAGCTTTAGGATGAAGAGATGTGTTTGGAAATGGGATTTACAGGATTTGTTTTTTTATGACCAAGTGGTTATATATCCCTGTGTTTGCAGCAGACTAAATTTTGTGGGATTTAGAATGAGCATTGTGTGTGCGTGGATGAGTAGTTAAGGTGAATATTAATAGCCTCTGGATTTTAAGTATTTTTATTTGAAAGTAGGAGCATATCTCTATCTTCCTTTTCCACCGTGGAAGGCAGAATACTAGTAGTTATATGGTAGAAAAATAAAGTTGTGGTCTGACCTGAGAATGTTTGAGATAAGTCTTAGTAATTTACAAATAATATGTTAATGTTATTGAAATTATATACCCAAATATTAGAGAGGTTTGAAAAATTACTGAAGAAATTACATTTCTGGACCAGAAGAATAGAGATTTTGGCTGGTTAATCTGAGAAATTGCCTAAGTACATGATCTCTGCTGTTATGTGAAACTTTACTTCTCTATTCTTTTGTTCTTCATAAATAGAGCTTAGATTATATAACAGACCTCAGAAACATGTAGCTGGAAAAGAGGTTTAAACCTTCTTATTTATGATTTGGAAGACAGGAATACTAGAAAAGTTTCTGAAAGGGTGCCCCACCTGAACTCAATAAAATGATAAGATTAGAAGGAAAAAATAGGCTTTGTTTGTAAATCTTTAGCCTTTTTATATTTGATAATTAATAACTACCTAAACACTGTGCGTAAAGTATGATGAAACAATTTTTTATATGTAGTCTTTTATACGTATAACTGGGATTTAGATTTATTTCTGGTAGGCAAAGGTACAGCTTTCAAAATAAATCATTTCTATTTAAAATAATGCCCCAGAAAAAGCTGAAAAGAATTTTTAAAATCTAGTTCATCAGATTCTGAAGAACATAATCTGAGTTTGAAATTTAGTAGGTGTGTGTTTTGTAAATTCAGTACCTCTTACCAATGTGACCAGGAGACTGGTTGATAGAGAGTATAGAGAGCTGTCCTATTGGCCCCTACTCTGTTCTGAAGAGCCAAATCAGTGCTCCCCAGGGATTGGCTGTGGCTTTCATTGGGTCTGCAATAAAAGTCAATCTCCCTTTTTATTTTTATTTTTTAAAAAGATTTTATTTATCTGAGAGAGTATATGCACAAGCAGGGGAAGGGGTAGGGGGGTTGGAAAGGGAAAGGGAGAGAGAATCTGAAGCAGACTCTGCCCTATGGAGCCCCACTTGGGGCTCAATCTTGGGACCTGGAGATCAGGACCTGAGCCAAAACCAAGAGTTGGTTGCTTAACTGAGTGGGCCACCCAGGTGCCCCACCTCTCCCTTTTTAATTAAGACTCATTCTTCTTGCTACAGATGTTGATCCCACTAGCACTTCCCAGTGAACAAACATTCTAGATGCCAAATATGTCAGAGTCTGCTTCCTGGTGCAGAATCCACCTTGTGTTATTACTAGATCTTTAAATTGGCTAGGAATTGTAATCCTGAGTAGTTTTTGTTATTTGGCATTAGGTGAGGGATTCCTCTTATGTTTCAGATGCATGCCTTTAGAAATTTTCCTTGAGCCCTTTCTCTCTCACCCTGTCTTTACTTTGATATGTATTTTTCCTTCCATTTTCTATCTTAGCTCTCCTACCTACCTCCTTAGTTCTTTTATCACTATTTATGTTTATATAAATTTTTATCTGAGGAGGTCAGGAAAGGCTTCTTTTTTATTTATACTTTAAAAAACTTATTTATTAGTGAGAATGGGGTGGGGTGAGGGGAGAGAGAGAGAGAGAGAGAGAGAGAGAGAATCCAAGCAGACTCCCCACTGAGTGTGGAGCCTGACTTGGGGCCCGATCTCCCAGCCATGAGATGGTGACCTGAGCCAAAATCAAGAGTCAGGCACTTAACCAATTGAGCCACCCAGGCGCCCCAGAGAAGGCTTCTTGAAGGAGGTGATGCTTGAGTTAATTTAGAACAAATAGGTGTGTGTAGTGGGGTGGAGGATGGAGTACATTAAAGGTACAGGGAACCGCCTCTGTAAAGAAGTTGAAATAGCTTAAGTAAGGGTGGAGAACTATAAATAGTTGCTGTGGCTAATTGACAGATGTAATGCTGGATGAATATATTAAGGCCAGGTCATATATGCTATATAAAGAAGTTTGCACTTCATTCTGTAGCGGTGGGATACCATGGATAAGTGTGTGTATATTTTTAGTACCAGATTTATAATAAGTAGTTATTATTTAACCTATTTAATTCTTCACAGTGTGTTTAATGTGATACTATGAATTTGAAATGACAAAGTTAAGACTTCATAAATGTCAGCTGACTTTAAAAGTAAATATAAGTTAAGGTTAGTCTTAATATTTTACTTCAGAGTTTACACAATAATTTATAAGCACTGTGTAGTAGGTACATTGCCAAGTCCATTGCGTATATGTCTTATTAAATTCTCCCAGTGTCTTTCTCAAGAAACCCTCAAGAAATCCCTCAGAATAGAAATAATTGACCAGTATTCTCTGATCACACTGCAATCAAAGTAGAAGTTAATAATTAAAAACACGTAAGACAAAAAAAAAAGTATCACCTGTAAATTACAACTCTAAATAATTTTTGGATCAAGGAGGAAGTAAAAAAAAAAGAAAAGAATAATGAAAACAAAATATGTGAGAACCAGTGGTATCTAGCTAAAACTGCATATATAGGAGGATTATTTATCTTAAATATCCATATTAATAAACAGGAAAGAATTAGAGTAAATGGATTATCTAACTCAAGGAGAGAAAAAACCACATATATCCAAAGCGAGCAAAGGAAGGAATTAATAAAGGCTGAATAATGGCCTCTCAGATCTGTCCTGTGGATATGTTGCATGGTGTATTAGTTTACTCTGGGTGCTGCAACAAATTACCACAAACTCGGTAGTGTAATGGAAATTTAATCTCTCATGGTTTTAGATGCTGGATGTCAGAAGTCAAGGTGTTGGCAGAAGCCCCACTCCCTCCAGAGGCTCTAGGGGTGGACTGGTTCCTCTTTCTCTGGCTTCTGGTGGCTGCCAGCATCCTACACTTATGGCTGGTTCACTCCAGTCTCTGTCTCTGTCTTCAGGTCTCTTTTCCTCTTCGGTGTGTCTCATTCATCTCTCTTTGTCTCTTAAAAGGGTACTTGTGATGGCATTTAGGGACCACCTAGATAATGCAGGTTATTTCCTTATTTCAAGATCCTTAAGCATAATCTGCAAAGATTATCCTTTTTTCAAGTAAAATAACTCACAAATTCTAGGGACTAGGACATGGATAGGTCTTTGGGACCCCTATCAGATTACTGCCTGCAGCAAATGACTTTGCAAATGTGATTAAGTTAAGCATCTTAACATTGGGAGATTATTCTGGATATCTGGGTGGGCCCAAGGTATCCTCAGGGGTTCTTACAAGAAAGAAGCAAGAGAATCAGAGTGACTAGTGGATGTGATGATGGAAGTAGGTTAGAGTGATACTCGGGAAGGCCGTGAGCCAAGGAATACAGCTGGTCTCTAGAAGCTTATGTAAGAAGCAAGAAACAGATTCTCTCCCTCTTCTCAAGGGACCAGCCCTGTGAACATCATGACTTTAGGTCAGTGAGACTGGTTTTGGACTTCTGATCCTCCAGAACTATCAGATAAATTTGTATTGTTTTAAGCTACTAAGTTTGGAGTGATTTGTTAAAGTAGCAATTGGAAACTAAATCAGAGCTCAAAGCAGAAATTGATAGAGTGCACTGAGTGCTAGGATGTGTTCTAAGCACTTTACTCATGTGCTCATTTATGTTCTCAACAATAACGTTATGAAATAGGAACTGTTATTGCTAAGCAAAGGCACTGAGAAGTTAGGTAACATTTTCAGTAGGTGGTGGATCTAATTAGAGAAATTGAAGGGCTGTTTTATTTTAGAATCAATGAAATAACTAATCTGTTAAGTTTTACTTGGAAAGGAGCATGGGCACATAAAGAATTTATTATTTGTTTTGAGAGGGGAAGAGGGGCAGACGAGAGAAAGAGAATCTCAAGCAGGCTTCACACAGCACGGAGCTGGAACGGGCTCCATCCCACAACTCCAAGATCAGGACCTAAACCAAAATCAAGACTGAACCACCTAGGCTCCCTGGCACATAAAAAATTTTAAGAACTGTAAGATTTGTTCAGCTCTGATGAGACAAATACGAGAAATTGAATGAATTGGATATTTCTGGAAAAGTTGTAATTATATCTAAAAGACTTACTCTAGAAGAGAGAAAATGGAAACAGAGCAATTATAGGAGAACTAGAAAAACTTGCTAAAGAACAACAACCCTCCTTGCTACCCCACTCCACGAGACTGGATCATATTAGAGAGGAAGTCTACCATGCCTTTAAGAAAGGGGTAATACCAGTGCCATTTAAAAGAATGGTATAGAGAGTAGAAAAAGAAGGAGCAGTTTCAAAAATTTTAAAAGATGCTAGCAAAACTTGGCAAAGATTGCACAAAGGATTGATCAGTCTCACAAAGAGATAAAAGTGTAAACATCCTTCATTTATTTTTATTTTTTGTTTTTTTGTTTTTTTCTGCCTGCTAAAAATCCTTAAAATATTAGTAGAATCCAAAGCTCGTTAAAGAATAATATACCACGATCAAGATGTGGTTGTTTCCTCCCCCTCCTTGAAAGCAAAGATAATTCCTTTGATAAATCACCATATAAATAAATCAAATTAAAAATCTCATTTTGAAAAGCCATTTGTTAAAATTCAACGTCCAATATTGATAGAGGAAATAAGTGGTTGTTTGCTTTGACCTGTGTTTGTGTGTGTGTGTGTGTGTGTGTGTGTGTGTGTGGTCTGTTTCCAAAAGCCCATACCATGATTACTGAGCAAACACTGGAAACATTATCATTAACCAGAATAAAACAATGATAATCACTGGGAAGAAGGACTTCAGACAGGAAAGTGTTGCCTATGTTGAGTCTTAAAAGATAAGTCCTTATTTACCAAGCTAATAGGTGAAAGGCTGTTCAAAAGAGAGGGGCTAAGTATTACAGAGGCATAGCAATGTGAAAAAAGAAATTGGTGAGTTCAGAGAAGTAATTTATAGGTAAGACTTGAGTGGAGTTCATAAAGGCGGGCAATTTTTAAAAAGCATTTCATATTGACTTAGAATCAATATATATTCTTGATGAGAGGAACTATTATCTAATTGATTGGACTTAAGCAAAATTATAATTGAGCATGTAAGCTCTGAGAATATATTCTTCGAAAACCTTGTTTACTTCAGTATCCATGAGCTGCAGTTAATCTATGGGTTAGTTTTGAAGTCAGTGCACAAGGTGAAAGTAACGCTTATTTAAAAGTATCCCTGAAAACCCTTTAAATTTACTATAAAGAACAGAATAAAAGTATACTGTCTTCACAGAATTCACCATAGCTTTTGTCCAGCAATGAAATAGATTTGCTATTTTTTCATTTGAGTACCAGGTGATGTACATCGAGCTAGATTTTTTTGGAAGCTCTGTTTTATTAAAAATGCATGTCTTTAAACCATTTAAAATCCTACCCAGTTCTGAATAGGTATTGTTGAGTTTGCATGAATTAATCAAATAATAAACTATGCTACTTACTCTGTAGCTATTGTACAGAGAGATTGTAGTAGATACTTGTTTTCCTTTCTTAAGTTTTTGTTTTTAACAATTTAGTGTTATGTTTTTACAATAGGATTCTGATTTTTTTGGGAATCCTTACCCCAGTCTGAGTTACTTGGGGATCAAGGAGGGTTTCCTCCTTCCTGTTGCCAGGGTAAAGTCCATGACTCAAGCCCCGACCAGACAGCACAGTACAGCCTTTTGGACGCAGTGATCGGTTCAGCAGTAGGTAAATAGTCTAAAATGGCCCAATTAAACTGAATCTGTGGTGGCTACCAGACGCAGAAAGGGTACAGGACAGTGGCCACTATCTGATTAGAAGGACTGCAGCTTGTGTGTTGTGAGGTGGTGGAAGGGGGCTGGTCAGTAATTGGTTGAAAAGCTGTATACTGCATGTGGATAGGTGTGGCTCATTCTCCTGTCAGGTGCATTTTCTAGATTCCTAAATGGCTTGGTTCTGCTGGGTACAGTCTTCTGCATTCACCTAACCCTAACCCTGGTTGACAAGCCGAGGAAGGCCCTGCTTGTTGTGGGAAGTAAAGACATCCTTTCCTTTTCCTGTTGTCTGCGGCTGCTTTCCTTCTACAAAGGCAGAGTTGTGACAGGGAACGTATGGTTCATGAAACTTAAAGTATTATCTGGTCCTTCATAGGAGAAGTTTGCTAACTCCTGACTTAGTTCTTTTCAGCAGATGAAATCATGCATGAACAAATGCAAAATTCATGCTCTGTTCAAATTGTTCCTTAATATATCAATCACTTTGGAATAAATCTGTATTTTCAAAACAAATGTTACAGCAAAACTGTATCTGAAACCTAAGATTTTATATATAAATATAAAGAGTTATTTATTTTAGGGGGAAGGTGGGTAGGAGGAGGGGCACAAGAAGAAGGAGATGGGAGAGGAGCAGACTCCCCACTCAGTGGGGAGCCTCATACCACACGGAGCCTGATCCCAGGACTCTGAGATCATGACTTTAACCAAAACCAGGAGTCAGATGCTTAACCGACTGAGAGCCATCCAGGCACCCTGAAACCAAAGATTATAGCCAGCATCTGGACGGACGGTAGGACAAAGTGAACAAGAAAAAGTGAATTTCACTTTTTCCTGAAAACATTTGTACCTTCTGAATCTTTCTGTGCTTGAAGTGAGACCAGTCCTTAAGTATTTTCGGTTATATGAGCCAATAAATTACTTTTGTTCAGTCCAGTCTGAGCTATGTTTTCTATCATTTGCAATAGAATTCTTAAAAAAAAAAAAACTTTTTTAGGATAGTTTTAGATTTACCAAAAAGTTACACATAATACAGAGTTCCCATTGACCCCACATCCAGTTTCCCCTTTTGTTAACATCTTACATTTAATGGTACATTTGTTATATGTAATGAACTGATATTGATGCATAATTGTTATCCGTGGTCCATACTTTATTTGAATCTTTAGTCTCTATGTAATGTGTTGTTTTATTTTTTTCTACTGTTCCAGGATACCAGGTTACCCTTAGTCGTCATTTCTCCTTGGGCTCTTCTTGGTTGTGACGGTTTCTCAGACTTCCTATGGTTTTGGTGATCTTGATAGTTTTGATTAGTACTGGCAGGTTATTTTGTAGAATGTCCCTCAATTTGAGTTTGTTTGACATTTCTCTCATGGTTAGACTGGGGTTATGGGTTTTAGGGAAGAGTACTACTGCAGTTTTCTTTTAAAAATTGCTTCTTGAGCAACAGGCATGGACAACATAAGATGAACAAGAGATAGGTTGTTTTCATCTTCAAGATTTTTATGTTTTTTTTTAATTTAAAAAAGTGATGTAATACACACCTCTTCCCACCCCCAAACTAGAGTATATAGAGTATATAGTCTCCTTCCCTGTCTCTTCCTGCCCTCATTTACCACCTCAGTTTATCATCCTTGTAGTGTCCTTAGGTAAGCTTTGATATTTTGGCTGTTACAGGGCGCTGTATCTAATTGAAATAAAGCTGTTTTTAAATGGCTTATGTAGCATCATGAAAATGTTATACTAGTAAAAAATGTTATCTACAACACAAAAATTTTATTGAAGATAAGGGAACCTGCTACATTTTCAGGAGATTTTAGTCTAATACTTATATTTTAAAATGCAACATTCACTTAATGCAGCTGAGGTAGGGCGTGTTATTTTTGACATGTCCTGCAAAGCATTATTTAGGTAGGGTTATAAGTGTGCTGTGATGACATCTTGGACTCTTGCATCACTTACTTTTCTCCATTGTTGTTAGAGCATCTGCCAACTGCAGGACATTTCACTATATTATTAGATACTGTCATTTGCCTTTGGCAAGTAGTTCTGACAAATGAAATATTAAAATTGAGCTGCTATAGGTGGTAAACCACATGCTTTATGTCAGATGAAATACCTCCTGGGGTATTTTTCTGGTTTAACTGAAGCAGTGATTTTGTCCATTTTCAGTGAAATATGAATTTCATTGAGCATAACAGCATGTTACTGCCTGAGAGGCATCTCTTGATTACCTTGTATCTCAATTTACGCCATTTTAATTTCAAATAGTAGAACTATCAAGTGAGTCAAAACATTTGAGGCTTAGACAAATGAAAATTCATGGATTCTTTACGTGTACTATATTTTATTTGAAATGTACTATTATGAAATATAAACTTTTGATAGGGTTTGGAGAATAAAATAAGACATTATATATATTTTGGGGGACAGCTAGAGAAAGTCCAAATAAAAATAAAATTTGAGATCCAAATTAATCATGTCTGGTAGTCCAAATAAAATTTTTTCATAGGTAAAATGGGCAGTTTTTTTAGTCCCGAAATCAAACCTTTGTTGCCTTTTTTATTTTATTTTTTTAAAGATTTCATGTATTTGAGAGAATGATCAAGAGAAAGAGAGTGAGCATGAGAGGGAGGAGGGTCAGGGGGAGAGGGAGAAGCAGGCTCCCCATTGAGCAGGGAGCCTGATGCAGGCAGGCTCTATTCCAGGACCCTGGGATCAACACCTGTGCTGAAGGCAGACGCTCAACTGACTGAGCCACCCAGGCCTCCCCCCCCCCCCCCCCGTTTTTTGCCTTCTTAGTCTGGATTATAGATATATAAGAACGTAAACTTAAGTATATAACATAGGAACTTCCCGAGAGCATTTTGTACAAGCATACCTTGCTCTAATTGTCATCTAGAATGTTTGCAGTGGTACTGTGTTACAAACTGTAGTAGATATAACGTACCAACTGTTAGATTCATGCAGCACTTAAGTAAGAAATGTTAATGGAGAAATAAGTATAAGTTAAGGTAAGTTAAGTAGTATGTTTAGTAATAGTGTAAATGTTATTGGTACAGCTTTATTGTGAATAATTTCCCCCAGTAGACCCAAGAATTTCAAAATAAAGAAGTCAGAAGGTGGTAACTTTCTTTCTTGCAGATTGCAGGAGCTCTGAGCCAAGAAAATAAAACTTGCTACATGTGTGTATATTATAAATTACAAGCTTTTGCTTCTATTTGCCACAACAAGGGCCTTATTTGCTAATGAGGCAACCAGTGAGAGGGTGTAGTTGATGGCTACATTGCTGGTACCATTCATTCAGCCTCTTAGTAATCACAATTAATGAACAGCACTTCCATATTTGAATTGATCAATTTGAATTAATTCTAAGTTACAGGGCTATTTATACAATTTTAATACTCTTAATACTCTTAATTTAGGAATGCTATTTCTTTTACTTGAATTACTGATCATTTCAGAAAGAAAACATCATTTTTGGGTATGTAATTTTTGTGCTTATTTCTTTCTTATGTAAATACCTGATCCTTAAGCGACTGGGCTGTCAGATAAGTAGAATCACCTGAAGAATTTTAAGTGCAGATTCTAGGATCTGGTCTCTGGAAATCCATTGGGTCTTTGTGGGTTTGGGAGAACCTGTATTTTTTTTTTTTTTTTTTAGCTGCTCCTGTGATTCTGATGTCTGGTCAAATTTAGAGGCCAGCCATAGTTTGTGTAATTCTCTTACATACATTCTGAGGAACTGGCTTTTGGTTTACATTGAAGATGTTGAGATGAGTAGGGAATAGCCACTTGTTTTGTTGTGTTAGATGTTCAGTATTTTTGATGGCAGCAATTTTATTCTGTAGTAAGACTTGAAAGATCTGACTGGCCATCGAGGGGTATATAGTAAATTATCATATTGGTTTTAAAGCATTTTTATACAATTTTCATTATAATGGGATGTATGTGTTTCTGAAAAATCTTGTGCTTTTACAAATCATGTACTAAAAAGATCTGATAAAAATAGTTGTATAAATCACTCAAAGTCTATACAGCTGTGTATCCAGAGCACTAATAAAAGCAACAGCAATCCTAATAGGAATAGTGCAGTTAAAAAGATAATGTCAAATTGCTAGTAAGTAAGGAAATATTACAGCTAATATAGGATTTTATCTTAAAAAAAAAGATGATGGTTACTTGACGGCAAGGGGTGTCACGAAGTATTGAAGCTGCTGAATTACAGAGACAAGGGCAAAGTATGTAAAAATGAGGTAGTAGCATGCAAAAGCCCTGGCAGACACAGTGTGAGACTAAGTTGAGACCAGCATCAGAATGGTATGAATCGGCACTAACTACAGTACATTGAGCCCCTGCATTTTACTGCATCTGCCATATGGCTCTGAACTTCCTGTTACACTGGATGCACTTGACTGAGAACATTAATGTGTGGGAAAGAAATATTGCATATAACCTGAATATGATCGAATCCGTGTTATGGACATGTGTTCTAGCAGAAGAGATCATATTTAATGGTCATTTTGGGGGACAGTATAGTGATCATCTCTGGAGTCCATCTCCCAGCTCCACCCTTGTGTCCTGGGGCAAATCACTTATCCTTTCTATGCCTGTTTCTTTTCTATTTTTAAAAGTATTTTTTGAAAACATTGTAGGAGAGCAGAAAGGAGAATGCTTTGGACTGGGGAATAATTTGAGAATTTTTTAGTGGAGGAGACATTTTAGCTATTCCTTCACAAATAGTCTAAGAGATAAATACCACTTATAAATTATGTGATCATGGACAAGCCTCAGTTCCCTTATATGGATACAGGGGACACTGTTGTTTTCTTGATCACACCACTAGGTTTTTGTGGGTATCAGATTTAAAATGAGATACTTTATGAAAATTTACCATGCAGTTAGATCCTAAGGTAGGAAGAGGAAACATGAATTTCCTTTTTTTTTTTTAAAGGTTTTGTTTATTTGTCAGAGAGAGTGAGTGAGCGCACAAGCAGGGTGGTGGCAGGCAGAAGGAGAGGGAGAAGCAGACTCCCTGCTGAGCAGGGAGCCTGATGCGGGGCTAGATCTTGGAACCCTGGGATCATGACCTGAGCTGAAGGCAGATGCTTAACTGACTGAGCCTCCTGAGTGTCCTGGAAACATGATTTTATAAAGTTTAGTTTACTTTCTGACTTCAGATGAGATGGTCTTTAAGATTTTGTCTAACTTTGAAGGTAGTTGAATTTCTGACATTTTTATTAAGTGCTAATCGTTTCAAGTTCTGTGTGTTCTCTGACACAAATATTTCTCTGGCCTTCATTCTTTTCAGCATTAAGTAGCCATTGGCCAAATTCTTCTTTACTGTTATAGACATCTACACCAAATATTCAGTTAGGCAAATGTTCCTGATTTCAGAGACGATAGCCTAACAGGAATGTCAATCAACTTAAGAATTACCTCCCCATATTGATTCACATCTAGAGTCTATGCAGTTGAGAATTCTGACACCTTGGTGTTATTTCCAGAATGTTTTGAATACTTTTCTGATATCCCCAGATAATCTGGTTAATGTTTTATGTCATCTGTGAATTTTTAAATAAATAAAAAAGATTTTATTTATCTATTTGAGGAAGAGACTGAGAGTGGAGGAGCATGAGCAGGGGGGAGTGGCAGAGGGAGAGGGAGAAACAGATCTCCACTGAGCAGGGAGCCTGATGCAGGGCTTGATCCCAGAACCCTGGGATCATGACCTGAATCTAAAGCAGATGATTAATTGACTGAGCCATCCAGTGTGGCTGGTGTCCCCCATCTGTGAATTTATAAGGAGTTACAAGTTTACTTTTTGCCCCCTCCTATATACCTTCATATTTTGCCCTTAGCTGACCAGAGACTCCATTTCATCTAGCTTTTCCTCCCTCCCCATCCCTGTTTAAAACTAGCTTCTTTTGTGCTGCCGATTTCAATGAAATTAAGTTCTAATTAAAATAATTTTCAACTTACGGTTTGAATACTCAACAAGCTTGACATTCTCAAAGAGTATTTGCTTTTAAATTGTTGTTAAAATAAATCTCTAAATAGGTTATGAGTCAGTTTTATTAATGAATGTGTGCATATTTTTGACTGTTTGGGGATAGAAAAAAGGATTGGAAATTTCTGTTTTAAAGCCACACTTGAAGGAACATCCTTAGTTTTTTCCTTGGAAAACAATGCCGTGACCTTATTTTCTTGTTGCCTACTCATTTCCTGGAATGTGTGGCACCTGTGTTTATTATTAAGCTCTTTAATATTAGAAGTGATGTGTAGTTATGGGAAAGTTATAGTGAATTAAATTCTCAGTGCTTTTTCTTTTAAAAGTTTAGTTCCCTAAAATCTGTGTTTTAGCTGTAAGATTCCCACCCTTCCCTTGGCTTAATTTCTCTTTGTCACTTGCTTTGAAATATGTCAGAATCCTTAAAAATAGTAAACTGCTGTACTAGTCTAAGGTGGTATTTCTATTGTGCTTTTCTCTGTTTTGTATTTTATATTTGAAAAATGACAGGGTGCGTGGTGATCATTGGCTGGTTGTTTGATGCTGGCAGACAGACCAGTGCATGACGGATTGTCTTTTCCATTTGTTCGTTTAAGAACTGCTTGTTCGGGGGCGCCTGGGTGGCTCAGTGGCTTAAAGCCTCTGCCTTCGGTTTGGGTCATGATCTCAGGTTCCTGGGATCCAGCCCTACATCGGGCTCTGCTCAGCAGGGAGCCTGCTTCCCGCTCTGCCTCTGCCTGCCTCTCTGCCTACTTGTGGTCTCTCTCTCTCTGTCAAATAAATAATAAATCTTAAAAAAAAAAAGAACTCCTTGTTAGTTTGTAGATATAGTTGATAATTGTAGAATCTTTTCCTGTTCTAACTGTTCTTTGGTTTGTAGATTCTGATACACTGGCCAACTAGTAACAGTGTTTTCTCAGGGTGGACAGAGAGGAGATGGTCTAATTCTTAGCAGACTCTGTTACTTGGTACTAACATGTTGGATTTCCAAGCTCACGAAGATGTTTATTGTTTATTCCTTTTATATGCTGTATGTGAATTGGTGTTTTCTAAGATATGCAGCCTGTTACATAGGTAAATCTTTGACCTCTTGATTCCTACTAATCATTTAATTTCAAGTGTTTAGGAGTCTGTGAATTAAGTTTAGTGTACTAGGTTTTGGGGTATTTCTCTATTTTAGCTTTATTCATCTAGTTGATAGCTTATTCCAGGATATCAGTTGTTTCTAATACCTGCCCAAATAGGAGCTGTGATAATATTTCTCTCCTTTCTTTTAAGGATATTCCAGAGTTCATACAGCTTTTATGTTGCCCTTCTAAAATAATAGGGACTGAGTAGTGGCAAATATACTGGGTTGAGTTTTAGTATTAGTCATAGATTGTTCAGATGTGTGCAGATACTGCCAATGAACTTAGTAGATCATGTAGGGGGTGTAGTAATGTCTTAGATGGCAGTAGAGGATGCAAGAGCCCATTTAGGTTAGAAGTCAAAGCAACAGTTAAAACCTCTTAATGTGTGTTGCCTCATACAGCTGTTTTGCTCATACCTGTTTAAGTCATTGCAAGAATATATTCTCTATGGCTCTTTAGTTACTTTGTTTTTGTATTTTCTAATATTTTACCATTTTTTTTTCCATTTGATTAATATTTATTTTAGAAGCCTGGTAGATGAGGCAGAAAATGTCAAACTAAAGCATGCCATATAGATTTTAAGAATTAATGTCTGTAGGGGCTCTTGATGGCTCAGTGGGTTAAGCGTCTGCCTTTGGCTCAGGTCGTGATCTGAGGGTCCTGGAATCGAGCCCCGAGTGAGGCTCCCTGCTCTGTAGGGAGTCTGCTTCTCCCTTTCCCTCTGCCCCTCTTCCTGCTTGTGCTCACCCATACACCCATGCTCTCTTTCTCTCTCTCTCTCAAATAAATAAATAAAATCTTTTTAAAAAAGGAATTAATGCCTGTAAAGTAAATAGGAGAGCTAGAGGTGCCTGTAGAACCAGACTGTTGGCATATAATCAGCAAAATCCTGCATGTTAGAGAATATACAGGATTTGGTTTCTTCAACAAATACATGACAAAAATAAAGGAGAAGAGGGAACCTTGAAATCACAAGGGACTTAAGAGACTTATTAACTATAATACCACCGTGTGTGGAATTTGTGATTCAAACAGACCAACTGTTAAAAAAGGAAAGTTCATGACAGTTGGAAAGCCTGGTACATTGACTACATATTTATGATATTAAGCAATTATTGGCTAATTACTTTAGGTGAGATAATGATATTTTAGTAATTTAAAAGAGTCTTATCTCATGAAAATTTTTATTCTAAAGTTGTTTAACATTTTTTAGTAGATCCGAAACGTGGATTCATGAAACATCTTTATTTTATTATACCTTCTGTTTTAGCACTTATTTACAAATGTGGTACATAGGTACTCTATGTATTTGGTTTCATCTGATCACTTCAATTGCAGTATAATTGGACATGGTTATTCTGATCAGATGAGGAAATTGAACTTAAAGATCTCAAGTAAATTGCTCGAGTTTACATAGATAATAAGTGGCACAGAGGAATTTGAGTCATCTTAACTTCATTAAATTAAAAGAAAAAATCCAACATTATTTCCTAAATGGAAACCATGAATACTCAGAAATAGTACTATTGTTTTTAAGTTGCTTTGTATATTTTACTTGAATACTACTTATAATAGTGAAACAGTAGCTTAATAAATTATAAATCAGTACTTAAGTTAGTCAGTTTCTAAATATGCTTAATTTACCACAAGGGCATAGTGATAGAATTTGAAGATTCTGAATTGACATTTAAGAAACGGCGTTATTATTTTGAAGTACTTTTTGAGATATTATAAAGTATACTTTATATTTATTATATTTTTTGAAAATATCACATGAAGAGCACTACAGATAATAATATTAATGTCTGATTCTAGCTTAATCAGAAGAAATAGATACTCAATCCCTCATTAATGTGTTATTCGAACTTAAATGTAAGTCTGTATATCTTTTTTTTTAAGATTTTATTAGTTTATTTGACAGACACAGCAAACAATGAGAGAGGGAATAGAAGCAGAGGGAGTGGGAGAGGGAGAAGCAGGCTTCCTGCTCAGCAAGGAGCCCGATGTGGGGCTCGATCCCAGGACTCTGGGATCATGACCCAAGCCAAAGGCAGGTGCTTAACAGCTGAGTTACCCAGGCGCCCCTAAATCTGTATATCTTTTTTTTTTTTTTAAGATTTTATTTATTTGAGAGAGGGAGAGCGAGAGAGAGCATGAGAAGGGAGAAGGTCTGAGGAAGAAGCAGACTCCCCGTGGAGCTGGGAGCCCGACATGGGACTTGATCCCGGGACTCCGGGATCATGACCCGAGCCGAAGGCAGTCGCTCAACCAACTGAGTCAACTAGGCGCCCCTAAATCTGTATATCTTTTGAAGAGCTACCTACATTAACTTCTTTTTACTTCTCTATTATAGTTTACTCATCAAAAGATTTACATTACTCTTATTTTTATAATTGATAACATTTACCAGAACAAATTTCTGTAACAATGGGTAATGGGAAAAAATGCCTGTTTCCTGAAATAAAGCTAAATGAGCAGGTAACTTAATTCCCCTTGCTAAGAAAATAAAATTGAAGAATTATTGATACCAGGAGTACAAGTACACTTATTCAGAATGTATATCAGAATAGTATGCCTCAGATTCACATTTACAAGTAGGGATTTAGTTTCTGTTATTTGAGGACAGGATGACTGTGCTTTGAGAAAAATGCTTGTAATTTTATAAATAGTTGAATGTTCTCTAAGACATGAAGGCACTTGCTACTGTTGATTCCCACTGTGACTCTTGCCACCCTTGCCAGCTGATAGCAAGGGAGCGGGTGGTATAAAACAAGTAGCAGGATGCCAAAATTCCTCGAGTCTCAAATCAACAGTGAGCCATCCAGGTTAAGGATACCAATAGGTGAAGGCATTGATTTATTGGCATTTTTTTCTAGTGTTTTGTGGGAGAGACTCTAATAGACTATATTATGCAATACCCTGAACTTTTCAAAAAAAAATATTTATTTATTTATTTAATTTAGAGCCTGAGCAGGGGGAGGGTCAGAGAGAGAGGGAGAGAGAGTCCCAAGCAGAATCCATACTGATCGTGAATCTTGATGCGGGCTGGATCCTACAACCCCAAGATCACAACCTGAGCTAAATCAAGAGTTGGACTGTAAACCGACTAAGGCACCTAGGCATGCTACCCTGAGCTTTTCAAGCATGCACACTTAGTACAGCTGTTTTTTTTTTTTTTTTTCTTTTTGCTTAGCCCTAATTTAATTTTTTTCCCCTAGTGATTTCATCCTGGTCTCTCCCAGACCTTCCACTAAGAATTTAGTTGAATCATTTGCTTTCTCCCCTGATTATTACTCATTAAGTTTACATTTAACATTTTTTCTTTGCAATGTCATTAACATTAGGAGGAGGTCCGGTTACAGGAATTACCAGAAGTACTGTACATAAATTTCAGTTTTTGCCAAGACTATAGTTTTCTAAGGCCCTAAACTTATAAAAGTATTGTAAGCCTTTTTATTCTCTGTACCTTACTGCTTATGACCTATTCAGTGAGAATTCTAGCTCAGGAAATAATTTCTTTAATTCAACATTATATTAAAAAATATGGAATCTTTATTGCCTTTATAAAAGCCTTTTACCAGATCAGTTGTGGCATAATTAGTTCTGAAGTTTTGACACTGTGCTTTTACTTACTACTTTTTAGCAGTGTTTTCATTTAACCATTACATATAGATGCTGTATTTTAGTGAGCCTTAAACTCATTGCTAGAAGAATTAAAACATGTTTCAGAGTTTAACTTTATTTAACAATCGTATAGTTTTATTTTATCTGTAGATTGAAACACTGTTGTGCGTAGTATCTCAGACCAGTAAGGATATCTTGAGATCTTTGGATTGTAATGAAGCAAGTGTTTTTGCTTTGTTTATTTATAGAGTCTACTAATGGAATGCTCATGCTAATGAGACAACTGACCTGTCCTGTGTGCCTATGGCTTGGTAGTTGTATGAATTGTTCTCTTCAGTCTCTGACTAATTTCATTTGGAAGAATATGTTAATGCTGATACCATGTTCTTTTTACCTTGTGCACGGACACCTTGAACTCTTGAGTTTTGGAACAAAGTATTCTTGGGTTGGATTTTATGAATTTTTGAAAAGGGAAACAGTGAAACAAGGTGATGTGGTATATGAATTTGACAGTAAGCAGATACAGTCTTTGCATGTATAGTAGAGGCATTAGATTTCTTTATTGAGGTGCACATTCCATAGATTTTGGTTCTTCTTTGAGGAGGGATTAAATTTATACTGTAGAGGAGGAATTAAATTTATAATAATTCCTGTTATAGATTTATGTCATGATTCTGAGATTCTGATATATAAAGAATTTCTAAGTCTCCTTATTTGGCCCATGTACTTGTTTTTGCTTTTCTCCTTTGCTATTTTACTTGTTTCTATTCATCATTTTAGATTTGCCTTGGTCTGTGCAAGAAGATTGCCTTGCCTTATTTATGCATACTGACTTTATTTATTTTTGAATATACATTCTCTAAGCTTAGGACTTACATTTTTCTGTTGTTCACTTGTATATATTTATTCAGTAAGCATTTATTGTAATGTCTATGGCATATGAGATGGCAGAAATTAGCATTCAACTATTTAAGAGAAAAAACTATGGAATGGATCTTTTAACTTATGAGTTAACTTGTTCAAAATCAAAAAATTAAATTGCTAACACATTTTTATCTTAGAAATTAAAAACATTGTAGATAAATTAAAGAAGAAAGTAAAAATTACTCAGTGTTTTTGTTATATGATCTCCTAAGTTTTTTATATATACATACATATAAAGACCATTTTTCTTATAGTAATGGAATCTACTCTATAAAGTGTTTCTAAATTTTTTTTCGGTTACTGATACCAAACAAACTATAGCACTATAGTTAAAAATTGTGTTGAAGAAGTCCGATTAAGTAGACTGTCATAGTATTTTTCTTCAATCAGTATTTACATGAGATGAAGATTCTAGAATGTGTAACAATTGATGGTAGTTGCTGATCCATTGAAAACATCGCCTGAGATTATATATTTGTCAAAGGCAGTATTCTATATTATAATAAATATTACACATTTTAAAACTTGAATACCAGAAAGTATGCTTTTAATCTTTGCTTGATTGACTAAGGTTATAGAATTTAAAAACAATAGTTGATTTTAGTTAAATTTTGATCGAGCTTATGCATATGTTCAGGAAATTTCCACTTAAAATCACTTACTAAGGGGGCGCCTGGGTGGCTCAGTGGGTTAAAGCCTCTGCCTTCGGCTCAGGTCATGATCTCAGGGTCCTGGGATCGAGCCCCGCATCGGGCTCTCTGCTCAGCAGGGAACCTGCTTCCCCTTCACTCTCTGCCTGCCTCTCTGCCTACTTGTGATCTCTCTCTCTCTCTCTCTCTCTGTCAAATAAATAAATAAAATCTTTAAAAAAAATCATTTACTAAGGAGATTAGAAATGTCATGCTGAACTGTCTTATGATCTAATTTTATATGTACTTTGTAATCCTTATGTTAATATGATAAGGGGAGTATATGAGCTTTTGGTTCTAATTTTTGATTTTCCATCCACATTCATGAAAGGGATTCAGATAAGTAGAATATTATCTCTTAGTTGAGACTTGTTTCCTTTTATTTATTAGATTACTACTCTCTTTTAAATAGTGGTAAAAATTATAAAGCAATTTAAAGAAAGCCAAATATTTACAGATTAAATATCTTGTTTCTCAGTTTTTATATAATTATAACAATAAAAACATTCCATGGCATCAGTGATGATGAGCATGATGGCTGCCATTTACAGAGGATCTTATCTTTACTATGCAGTATGATAGTTGCATTACATGCATTTTTTCTGATCTACACATGAACCTTACAAGGTTATTATTTTCCTCTTTTAGAGATTACCAAACTGAGACTCAATTTAAGCTACTTACCTCAAACCACACTTTCTATAAATGACATAGTTGAGATTTGAACAAATGTCTGTCTGATTTCAAAATATTTCCATTTCTATTGAAATTTGTTTTCCAGTTTCATGACACAGCTTTTTATAATACAACATATATTTTTAAATATATGTATTGTTAAGATACCCATTTTTCAAAATTTTATTTCGCTTTTTTGAAGTTATTCGGAGTCAGATCTCTCCTTCAGTCTATATTTCTAAAGAGCCAAATCTGCTCTAACATGATATATTCCATTTTCTAGCCAAATAGATTTTTTTCTTTTGGTGTTTAAAGTGACCTATAGAGAATTATGTAAAATTAATTATATATTTTAGATATTTTAATGAAGTGGATTTATCAATAAATACATTTATTGTACTTAAATAAATTTCAATGAAATAAAGTATGCATAATTGTTTGCTCTTTAGATATATTTGTAAACTGAAGCAGATATATGTGTGTGATGATTCAGAACACAGGAGTATTCTGTAGTAAAAAAGAAAATAGTTATTCTTTTGAAGCTAGTTATTGCAGTGTAAGAAACCTACAAACCACCTACAACTGGTTAGAAAAAACAATTAAAAAAAATTTTTTTAATCTTTTTTTAAAAAAATTATTTATTTATTTATTTATTAGAGAGAGAGAGAGAGATCACAAGTAGGCAGAGAGAGATGGGGAAGCAGGCCCCCCGCTGAGCAGAGAGCCCGATGTGGGGCTTGATCCCAGGACCCTGAGATTATGATCTGAGCTGAAGGCAGAGGCTTTAATCCACTGAGCCACCCAGGTGACCCAACAATTCAAAAAAATTTTAAAAGATTTTATTTAGAGAATGTGCACAAATGGGGGGAGGGGAGGTGGGAGAGGGAGAGAGAGGATCTCAAGTAGACTCTACTCCGAGCATGGAGCCCAACTCCGGGCTTGATCCCATAACCCTGAAAACATGAGCTGTGCTAAAATCAGGAGTTGGGTGCTCAACCAACTGAGCCACCCAGGCGCCCCAGTTAGGAAAAACAATTTAAAGATACAAGTAATCTGGAATTTAGGGGCGCCTGGGTGGCTCAGTGTGTTAAAGCCTCTGCCTTTGGCTCAGGTCATGATCTCAGGGTCCTGGGCTCGAGCCCTGCATTGGGCTCTCTGCTCAGCAGGGAGCCTGCTTCCTCCTCTCTCACTGCCTGCCTCTCTGCCTACTTGTGATCTCTCTCTCTGTCAAATAAATAAAATCTTAAAAAAAAAGTAATCTGTAATTTAGAATATATAGTATAAGAATGATTGATGATGGATAACATTTGTACATTATATATGGTGCTTTTTACATTGGAAGAAAATCTTTAGTTATTGAAAATATTTTAGGAGGAATTGTGCTTTTCTTCTAATACAATTATTTATATATATTATATATAATTATGTTATTTATATATTATATATATGTTTATATATATGTATGTATGTATTATAAGTTACACCTAGGCATATGCTCCTCACATTGAGAATACATAATTTTCTGAAGAGTCTGTTTGGTATACCTGTATTTAAAGGTTTTCTTTTTTTTTAAGATTTTATTTATTTATTTGACAGAGAGAGTACAAGTTAGGGGGAGCAGCAGGGAGAAGAAGAAGCAGGCCCCCGCTGAGCAGGGAGTCCTATGTGGGGCTTGATCCCAAGACCCGAGATCATTACCCTGAGCCGAAGCCAGAGGCTTAACTGAGCCACCCAGACGCCCTGGTGTTATCTGTATGTAGAGTCACGGTAGTGAAGCATTCTGCGGACAAAGCTTGGTGCCCAGTTCAGGAGATATTTGTTGACCCTTTGGCTATGTTTTGAACAGAATTGATAAAAACAATTCTAATTCAAAGTGTGGGAAAAGGAGCACTGAAATGGGAGTATCAGGACCTCGGTTTTCTTCCTGCTCTGCTGCTGCTTTGTTGTGTGATCGCTGTGCACACCCTTATTTTGTCGTCAACCCAGATGTGTGGGGGTTGCTGTGTAGAAATGAATGCAGGTCATTAGTGTGTAACAAAATTATGAGATCAGAGCAGGTCAGTCTAATGAGCTGAGTGTAGATCAAATTGAAAGCCACATATTTTCCCCATAGAAATAATATCTTACATGGTGGTTAGATTTTACGTAGATTTTTAAAAAGTATTTTTAAAGTGAATAATCCTGGATAAATTATTATGCTAAGCTTCAATTTCTTTACCTGTAATAGGATTATAATAGCTCCTATGTGTGAGAATTACATAATAAATTATAATTAATGTTGTAAGGCCCACAATGTTTGGCAATTAAGTAAGTACCTAGTGTATGTTTGGTGTTATTATTAGCTACTGCTACTAGAAAATAAGCCACTTTAAAAATATTTTTCTTGAAAAAAAGCCTTCTAATTTCAGATTCTTAAACTGTTGTGAGAGTTCCTTTTCCTCTTGCTGTGGTAGATTTAGGAACTCCCCTATCCCTTGTCTTCCTTACCTCTTGGTCAGTAGAAGATAAAGACTCAGCCTGTTCTAAACTATCAATGATGATTCCTGTGGTTTAGGACAGAGACTTGTGCCCAACTAAAGTTTGCTGGAAAAGTGAAGCCTGGTCAGGTAAATTTTAAGCCAACCGAGGAAAAGGGAATTAAAGCAGTTGTGGTCTTCAGGAATATGGAGTTCTCTCAATTTTTGGTAGCCCCTGTGATTGACTCCACCATGTGCCTTACATGCTCCCTGCTATTCACTATCTTAATTAGCTAATGAAGAAGGGAACAGAACATGTTGATTTTGAAGTTAAAAACTTTTTTTGAGCTGATAGAGTCAAAACTGTGAGACCGGTGGAAGGTCTTCCTTGGTGCACAGGTCAGGTTGGCGGGATTGAAGGCTCTCACTGCAGCAGGGGTGTCTGGGGAAGATGGTTCTGCAGTGGCCCCAGGACTAGAAAAGGAGGTTTCCTGAGTGAGCTTATGTTGGTCGGACTGTCCTCAGGATTCTTTGTAAAAGTACTGCTTACAGTTCATGTTTTCATGTTTGAAAGGAGTTGAGGAAGTGAGGCAATCAACGACAGTAATGAAGGAGCAAAAAAAAAAATGATTAAAAGGCAAAGTAAATAGGATTCATGAAACACATTAAGGGGGGTTAGATTTGTTTAGGAGGAAAAAAAGACCTAAATACTTAAAATAACATTTAAAAATCTGATTCTTTGCTGGGGGAGTACAAAAGCCTATATTAAAATTAGTTATTATTTTGCGAGGGTGTGCATGATACACTGAAAATGTATCATCTTCGTCATCGTCGTCTTTGCTAGCTATGTTTTTGCCTTGGAGACAGCAGTGGTCGCGGGTGCCATCCTGTGCATATTCTGCTCTTGTAAGTCCTGTGTGATTCTCCTTCGTCGTCTTTGAAAATGCGAATGGAAGCATTTCATGTGAACTATTGTACACCTTTACCTCTTTCTTCTTTGCCTTAATATTGTGCCTTAGGTTTGCGTCATATCACAACCAGTAGGGCTGCCTTGTGTTTCTCATTTACACAACTGTTCAGCATTCCATTCTACGGAGAGTCCGTAATTTGATTATCCAGTTTTCTGTTAAATGAGCAGGTTAGGTGGTTTTTGCTCTTCTCTTTTGCTGTTACAAAGCTTACTGCCCTGAGTATTTCTGTTCATTTCTTATTTCCACCTGTGAAAAAAAGTGATTTCCTAGAAGGGGAATTGCTGGGCCAAGAAATGAATAGCTGGCATGTCAGTGGTTGTACCAAGGTGGCTGTTTCCTGAGTTAGAACTGTGTTGTTGCCAGTGTTATAGATGCTATACTTTTCCCTCATTTCCCAGCAGGTCATTTTATTGCCGCCATGGGCGTCTGCAGTTTAAATGATGTGTAAAAATGTTGCATGCTTTTGTTTGATGTAATCTTCAAGGTCTTTTAACCTTAGAGTATTTATTTATTTATTTTTCTTTAAAAGGCTACAGACAAGCCTGGTGGGTGTTATGTCCCATTTTGGATACCTGGGCAAGGTTTATCTGGCAGTTATTACTGTGGGGAAGGAAAGATGGGTGTAATATTAGAAGGTATGAAGTTGGGCAGGTCCCTGCAGTAGGCTTGTCTTCTCTCTGAATTGTGATCCTCCTTAACTGTGAGGTCTGTGACTGTGCCTCTTGTTGTGGTTGGCCCAGGAGACTTTTACATATAGTGTTAGTCTTCCTGCTTTTCTGTTTATCTTTCTGAATTCTGAAATAGCAAAATAAGAAAATCCTACACTTTGAAAATGTCTGTTTTTAACTTATTAACTGGAGACTTGAGTAGAGAAAAATTGTTATTAAAACAATAATTAGTGAAAAAGCACCTTGATTTGGGTTCTAAGTTTGATGATGTAGGTCACAGAGCCTGAGGCAGTGGGAGGGGCCTGCGTGTCCCAGGTGTAGAGCAGTCAGATGCAGTGAGTGTGCTCTATGTGATTTCCTGTCTATACCCCAACTGTAATTAAAATAGCACGTAATAGACTGTGGCCCGGCATGATCAGATATCACTGTGTATCAGCCACACGTAAACGGAGCTGAACACCTTTAATGTTGGTGGTGGTCTTTATTCCATGCCTTGAGGTTTAAATTTTTTGAATATAAGATGGAGACTGAAAGTGAGAGTAGCATTTCAGGAGATGATAGCGTCTTTTGGTTGGATTCTGAAGTTTTAACCGAGATGACTGGCAGTGACGAGCGAGAGAGGGAAGACAACTTCAGGTAATTATGGAATTCACAGTTCTCTCTCTCACCTTTGTTCCTTTGTCCACTCTCTCTACCGCTGCACTCGTTTCCAATCTCTTCTGTTTTAATCTCTTTTCTGGTAAGATTGTCTTTTCTTTGGGGGAAGGTTTGGAGCTAAAAAGAACAGGTTTCTAGTTGTACATAGCACTCTTCATTCCACGACATGCCCTGAGCCTATAAAATGCTTTTTAAATGACTTGTTAGAATGTCAGGAAGAGAAGGTGTTAGACAGGTTTTGTAGTAGCATTTCAGGAATTTCAAGTACAGACTCATAATGAATGAACTACCTACCACTCCTACCTGTGTCTGATTTGTACTAATAGATTTGATCTAAATTTGAATTAGTACGTTTTTCCTTTTTTTTTTTTTTGATTGTTTGTGTGTATGTGCCCCACATGCATGGATGCTTTTATTGTCTTACTCATGTGTAGGAAACATTTTGACTATAAGTACAAATTAATTGTTTCATGGCTTTGATCCCTACTCTTGTCTCTGACCTTGTATCTCACTCTCCTTCCCCCCTTGGGAATCTTTCTTGGCTTTGAATTTCTATTTGTAACTTCATAACTGAAGTTTTTAGGGAATGCCTCCTGATTAAGAGGATCTCAAAGTTTTGTAGTACTAATGAAGAAAGAAGTCTTACCCATCTTGTGGAAACAGTGCCATTGGTTTATTAATTCTGTTACAAATTTTAGAAGGCTTTTTTTTTTTTCAAACAGGGTTAGCAGATTCATTCTTTTGGAGTTATTAAATCATCTCTTGAAAAAGTTTGTTCTACATATTATCATTGCCACCCCACATGAGCAATTAAACACCTATTATAGTTTTACCTGTGAGTATTTGGGTAGGTGAACATACCATTATTTAAATCAGGTCTTGTCTTTATGTTTAATGTTCAAAAAGAGTCTCTCTCGAGTTAAAGAATATCTTTATCCACAGATTTGATTTTTAAAGTCTAGGATAGGGGTACCTGGGTGGCTCAGTCGGTAGAGCTCCCGACTCTTGATTTCGGCTCAGGTCATGATCTTGGTCCGGGGATTGAGTCTCAGGTCAGGCTCAAAGCTCAGTGGGGAGTCTGCTTGAGATTCTCTCCCTCAGTCTTCCTCTGTTCCTCCCACTGCTTGTGCTTCCTTATACTCTCTGTCTCTAAAATAAGTAAGTAAAATCTAAAAATAAATAAATAAAGTCTAGGATAAATGGCAGAAAGGTTTGAATATAACGAAGTCTTGGTAACCCACATTAGATTTGCCATTCAGTGGTTAAAATGAATAAGTATGTTTTAAATTTGTAGAAAAGTTTAATGTAAAGTATGGAAATGTACTATTAGCATATAAAATTCTATTTTTTTGTATCTACTTTCTCATTCTTCCCATAATTTTATTTGGCTTTTCTTATTTGAGTAAGCTTCTCTCCCGAGATATACTGATGTTACATATATTCTTTATAATATGGTCAGTGTCTCATGGACAGTTAGAAAAAATAAAATATTTATTTTGTCGCTATTAAAACTGTTTGACTTGGTGTTAAAATTATAAAAGTTATTTTGGGATATTAGCCAAAGGAAGAAACAATCTAGACTTTATTGTTGTAATTGATTTGGTACTGTCATCCTTGATTTACTTGTTAGGCAACAGGAGCCTGTCTGAGATTTTCTTCTTACTGTTAAGTTTAAAAACAAATCTGGGGGCGCCTGGGTGGCTCAGTGGGTTAAAGCCTCTGCCTTCGGCTCAGGTCATGATCTCGGGGTCCTGGGATCAAGCCCTGCATCAGGCTCCGTGCTGGGTGGGAAGCCTGCTTCCCCTCTCTCTCTGCCTATTTGTGATCTCTCTGTCTCTCTCTGTCAAATAAATAAATAAAATCTTTTAAAAAAATAAAAACAAATCTGTTCAGGATTGAACTTTCTTTTCCTCAAAACTCTGTGACAGCATTTTTATCCTGAAAAACTGAACTCTATTGTTTGCATTGTTTTAGGAAACTATGACACACCATAGGGCATTAGTTCCTTTTATAGTGATGTTTCATATCTGAATAACATCATGGCTCTCCCAGACCATATACGTCTTTGAGGTTTGATCTTACGTTATTTGAAAGTGCAAGAAAGAGATCTGGGTAAGGCTACATGTCATTTAGTGTTTCTCACCTGTTCAGCAGTAAGACATGAGGAAATGCAACCGCATGGTGCTTTGCCACATTCACAGCAGCGTTCCAGCTAAAATGCCTAACAGAAAAATGTGTGTGTGGGTGTCGAAGGTGAAGGGTTGAAAGGTAGGAGTTGCTGCTGTAACCTTGGGAGAACCAAATAGTAGACTCAGTATTATGTATGAAAATTATTTTCTTAAAAGCAATTTAGTAATGAAGAAAATATACAGAAAAGTCTTTATGTGTTTTAAAATCTGTGCTAATACACATTAAATCACACTGTCATTGTTTACATTCTAGTTAATATCCATTTACATGCACACACACACACACACACACACACATACTGCGAGGGCAAAAGATTGTGTACTGTTGTTTTTCTCTAAATGGTTTCTAATCTAGGTTTTTAAAATTGATCCTTAGAAAAATAGCATTGTGTCATTTGAGACACCATGACTGATAAAGTCGTACCATACCTACATTGTGGGTTTGTGGTGCTTCGACTGTCATCTGCTTTAGGAGGAAGCACTTACAGAAGGGCATTCATGTTTGTCCAGTAGCTTTTGGAATGGAGTTTATTTTTAGACTTGGTTGGAAGAAAGGATACTTTTTCTAACATTCTAGCACTTTGGGGCATTGCCCAATCTCCTTTATAGCTATAGTTCAAACTTGTCTACCACTGAGTCATGAATCTCTCATTTTCTGATTTCTAATTTGTGAAGTTACTACCTACCATTACCACTGTTAAAATAGTTCTTCGACTAGAACATTTAGAGATTGTCGTAGTCCTTAGAATAGAATCGTCCTTAAGGATCATGAGAAGAGCCCTATAAATAAGTAGGAGGAATATGAGGCAGAAAAGGAAAAGCAGAGATGTTTTAATTATTTTAAGAGGGTGCCTGGGTGGCTCAGTCAGTTAAGTGGCTGCCTTCGGCTCAGGTCATGACCCTGGTTTCGAGTCCCTCATTAGGCTCCCTGCTCCTTGGGGAGCCTGCTTGCTCCCTCTGCCTCTCTCTCTCTCTCTTTCTCTCTCTCATGAATAAATACATAAAATCTTAAAAAATATATTTTAAGAAAGAAAAATTTAATTTTGAAGTTATATGCAGTGTATTAAGCTAAGTATGTTACATACAGTATGTCACTTATCAATCCTATAGAGTAGGTAATATTTTTTCCCATTTTCCAGATGAAGAAATTGTCACTTAGAAAGTCACACATAGACCAACATTTTAAGTTTACGATAGAGCAAAATTTTGAACCCAGGTGTAATTGAATTTGAGCGTGAATGACTGTAGTGAATTATTTAGCTGCTAAATGTTTTTCTCTGGTAAGTAATAACTTTTAAGAGACTTTTAAGTTGACATCTTAGTTCTGAAATTCCTTCTTATGAAGGGATTTTGAGCAATGGTGATGTATATACAATGAACACAAAAGTGAACTAATGCATACAGTAAACATGATCTTTCAGAGATATGACCTCTAGGACACCTAGCAATTACTGCTAACTCACGGTCATGAAAGGTTCTGGTTCTTTGGCATGTAAGGTTAGAAACGTTCATCATATAATCTAGTTTAGTCGTTTCTAGTACTGTATTATTGCCAAATACATAAACTGGCAAGTATGACATGTAGTTTGAAACACAGAGATGATATAGTGCAAAATTGAACCACATCTTTAGAACTGTGTACTTTTATTTTAATTAATTAATTAAGTAATTAATTTAGAGCATGAACAGGGGGAGGGGCAGAGGGAGAGGAAGAGAGAATTCCAAGCAGAGTCTACAATGAGCACGGAGTCTGAAGTTGGGCTTGACCCTACAACCCGGCAATCATGAACTGAGACAAAGCCAAGAGTCTGTTGCTCAATGGACTGAGCCACTTTGGTGCCCTATAGAACTATGTACTTCTAAAATCAGTCCGAGATGCCCAGATATCTCAATCAGATCTTTGCTTGTATCTCCATAACAATGTGATTTTAAGTGAGAAACTTCCATCTTCAGTTAAACTAGATGATTTGGTGGACATATTTTAATTTCTTATGATGCCTTTATTGGTTTATAGCATCAAAGACTAATAATAGTTCATATACTTGATTGGTTTGTTGGTTGCTTTATTAATTTTCTGCCTTATTTGAAATGATAATGTGAGTTAGAAGATACTGCAGCAGTCCAAATAGGTAACAGTGGCTTAGAATATGGTATTTCTTCTAGGTTCTTGCCTTTCTTTTACATCTAGAATGATTTATTTTGATTGGCTGAATTTCTCTGGAAGCCTGTAAAGCTATTTCACAATTCCCTGCCTTTAATACCATGACTGTTCTTTTGTTGTCTGCAGAAATTACTGACTTTGGGATCCCCAGTCAGCTTTTTTTTTTAAAGTACGCTCTTCACGCCCAGTGTGGAGTCCAACACAAAGCTCGAACTCACGACTCTGAGAGCAAGACCTGAGCTGAGATCAAGAGTCGGATGCTTAACCGACTGAGCCACCTAGGCACCCCTCCACCATCCCAGTCAGTTTTTATGAGCCTGGAAGGATAGAGAGGTAGCATTAAGAATTAACCAATGACCTATATTACCAGTTTCCCAACCCAGGTCTATTTTATAGTATATGACTTTTCATAGGCATTTTACCCTTTAATAATCTGTTATATATGATACCAAAAAAGATGTGTATATTGTAAAAAAAATGATATTCTTAACATTGGATTTGTGATCTAGAATATAGATTAGCCCTTAAAATATTCTTTCAATGTAAAATATGATTTTCGCCGAACATACTCTTACCAGTGTCACAAAGATAATAAATTTAATTGTGATCCGCAAAGTCTGATGTGAACATCACTTAACCTCAGAAAATTTTATTCAGTATTGGAGTCTAGCCTTTAGGCTCTCTTTATAATCTGTGAAATTCATCTGTCCTAAGCATGAGGCATGCTGGTACAGGGCTTTCTTGGTATTTCAGTAATTAAACTCTTTGGGATGGAATCCAAGGTGAACCTTTCTTGTATCTATCTGTATGAGTTTTTTGATGTTTAAGAAGGACCTTAGAGTACAGAAACTATCTAAAACTATATTAAAGTTCCTGGCTATCAGGTTATTTATTTAAACACCTAAAAACCAATTTTTCATTAACCTTTGTATTTAATTTAAACATTAAAACTCCTTTCAGCAGTCATTTTTATGTTTAAACTTAGTAAATGAAAATCTCTGAAATGTATAAGTCTTTGTTTATAAATGTAATATAGTCAGTTCCCTTAAAAAGAAAAATCAAGTGATAGCCTAGCAAGATTAAAACCAGAGCAAGCAAAACCTTTCTAGATATTTAATTTTAGAAGATCTGATATACTTTTGCTTACCATTAATGATTAGCTTCCCTTTCCATGCTTATATTGAAATCTATATTTTCTTTATTTTTTGAAAATCAAAGAATTTCTTTCACTTAGGTGTGCTGCTTTTTCCTACCATGGTTCTCTTTTCTTCTCTACCTCCCCACTTCTTAAGACAAGATTGACACAATACTTTTCCATCTTCTTGCTTTCAGTCCCCTTTGGATATTCTTAAATTTACCATGATTATACCCTATCAGAAACTCTAGGTTTTTGTTAAGATGTTTTAATTTTTTTGGTCATTTATTCAGATTTAATTACATGTATCATTGCTTAGTGCGAACTGTTGTTTCCTTCTTATCATCTTCCATCTTAATGTGTCTCTTCTGGTTCATTTGTTTCCTGGTGGATATTTTCTTGATACTTTGTTGACGTAAGTTCTGTGAGGGACTCCTTGCATAGCTCATGCCATTTTCTTCCCTTTTCTTTCATAATAACTCATAATTTCTGTCTGAATGCTTGTAACATTTTCTTTTTATCCTTAATTTACATGCATTTTATCATCAGTTCTTCAGCTTGGAGCTCAGTGACTTTCAATCCATAGATTCAGGCCTTCATGTTAAGAATTTTTATTGTTACCTATTATTTATTTAATTGTTGACTCTCTTCTATTTGCAGTAATTATCTCCTTGTGGAACCTATTTCTTGCATATCAAGTCTACTTAAACTGTCCTTTACTCATGGTATATTTTTCTTCACATTTTTATTTTTTGGTTTGATGTATTTCTTCTACTTGTTCTTTGGGCCACTAATAAAAGCTTCTTTAATCTTCCAAATTCAATCTGAGTAGGGAAATAATTTTTAAGTATTGTTTTTCATATGTAGATACAGCAAATACACTGGCACATGTATGTAAATAATATATTTATGCTGTTCTTCAGCTTTGTGACTAGTTTCTGCTTTTAGCTACTAAGCTAGATATCTGCCCTTCTTTGCCTCCTTCCACTGTTTTCTTTAGTAATCCCATGATGCATACAGCTTCTTGTAGGTGCAAACACCCACATGAGGAGCCCTAGTCCTTCTAATTGATGGTTTAATTTCTTTACAGAGTAATTTTACAGTTTTTATTAATCCCTTGGGGGCAGATACCTCTTTTGTTGTGGGGAGAAGTGGGAGTGTAACCTTCAGCCTGTTTTCTCTTTTGGTTTACCAGTCAGTATGAGCCCACTTGATTTTCATCTTCCAAAAGTTTATCAAGATCCTGGGCTGTTGATTCCACCCATATCATCCTTTTAAGGATTTATTTCCTTTAATTTAGCTTTCAGAGACTTTTCAAAGACTAAGAGTTCAGTTTCTAAACCTATGTGCAGTCTTGAATTGGAAGTCTACTGGTACTTTTTTCCATGGCTTTTGGGAGGAAACCTCTGAAGAGAGCATTCAGTGAGGCAGAGTCTTGGTGTCTGTTACCCAGTCTAATGGGTCTCTAGAGACGTGAATGGCTTGTTTCAGTGTCTTCTGCAGGATGTAAAGTGGAAACTTCTGGAGAAAATGGTCTGCCAAATCTGGAGTGACTGATGTGTTAATGCATTTTCCTACCTGCAGAACAGCACTAATAATAGTGTATCAGATAGTAACTAGTTAGAAGATATAATAGGTGAAAAGGTGCCAATTTTAAGAACAACAAAAATAAAATACCTGGAAATAAACTTAGTGAGGAACTAAGACATATTTGAAGAAAATACAAAGCATTACTGAAGGACATAAAAGAAGTTTGGGAGAGATGAAAAGATACACCCTGTTCATAGCTGGGAATATTCGGTATCATCAAGATGTTAGTTTATTATAAATTCATATGATAATAAGAATGCTTTTTAAAAACCTAGACAAATTGATCTTGAAATAGGTTGATCTTGGTTAAATAACTTTGCCAAGGAACTTTGGTAAGATGAAAGAACCAAGGACTAATGCAACCAGATGCTGTACTATAAAAAGTCTTTATAATTAAAACCTTGTGGTGCTGATACATGAATAGAATGGAAAGCTTAGAAATACACTCAAACACATAGTAAGACTTACGTATGATGAAGATGGCATCTCAAAAACCAATAGGAACGATGTGTGCTATTCAGTAAGTACTTTGGGGGAAACTGCATACACATCAGTGGAAAATTAAAAAAAAAAATTGAAGTCCAGCCTCCTAGCAAGGATAAATTCCAAAATGATCAAAGATACAAGTGTATTAAATGAAATCATAAAAATTTTAAAAGAACACATGGGAAAATTAAAAAAAATAATTTGGGGTCAGGGAAGGCTTTTAGAATTATAATTTAAGACGCAAAATCCATAAAGGAAAGAGTTACAAAATTTAACTACATAAAATATAAAACATCTGTATTATAAAAAATAAGCAAGGACAAATGACAACCTGGGAAAAATACTTGGAACTTATATTACAGATGGGGGACTAATCTTTTTAATATATAAAGAACTAAAAGTAGATAAAACCAACCCAGTAGAAATATGGGCTAATGTATCAAAAGGATTTTTTTCGCTGCTGAGAATTTGTCCTTCAGATATACATGCACATATGTTGAAACAACATATTCACAAACTTACTGTAGCATCGTTTGTAATACCGAGAGATTGGAAATGATTCAAGAACCAGTACCCTAATTGGTAGGGTACTGGTTAAATTATGGACTCTCTACACAGTGGAATATCATACAGTTGTGAAAACAGCAAAGAAGCTCTTTATATACTCATACAGAAATTAGAATATTGTAGGAAATGTTAGAAAATATTGGTGTATAAATATACTTTTCAGTAAAAAATGGATTGGTAGTGGAGAAATAAAACTGTTCTTTGATTTTTGCACAAAGAGCAGCATTTTTACACATTGCTTTCATACTTGTTATGGATATATTCTTAAGACATGAAAAGATTATAAATGCATAGATATATTCATAAAGAATCTGGAAGAATATATCAAGTGGGGAGCTTAATGGCTAGGACTTGGGCAAGATTTTTGTCTGATAAAATTATACCTGTTAAGAATTATAGCATATCTGTCATTTTCAGTTGGAAGTGACTACAGCTCAATTCTACTGGCTTCAGCAAACCTCTGTTCTGTTTTCACCGCCAAAACAGCTGACCCCATTAGTGTCACAAGTTCAGTTTCTTTTTCTGGGAATTCTGGGAATATTGGGTTTATGTAAGCATTTAATAGTGTATATAAACCAACCAGAACAGAGCTCCTATATTTTAAGCAGCTTTATAATCTAATTTATTAAATCCTTTGAAGGTAGGAAAATATATTACTCCTTACGATGACAGTTACTGACTATTAGTTACAGACATAACTAACACCTTGCATCTTCAGTTTTACAACTTCAGCCATGGATAAAATAAATAGAATATCAAGAGCTCTTCTCTGCAGTGGAATCGAGGCAAATTCTTTCACAAACAGACATATAAATCGAGTAACAAACTCAATTCTCTCTTGTCTGTGATAGGGTGTAGATGCCTATCTCTTTATTTGTCTGTTACTACCACATGCTAAGACCATAAAATGACTTCCTCATCATTTCCCATACCACTGGGGAACAACTTACTGCCCGTAAGTGTCACAGAACCAGAACCAAACTTAGCAAAGAACCAGCGGTCAATACAAACAAAGATTGAGGGAATAAAAGAAAGGTAAAATGCTATTGTTGCCTGGAGTTTACTGCAGGGATCATGAAAAGATATGCCCAAGTGTAAGCAGTACCTTAGGTAACACTTCTCAGGCATTATGTCACCGGGACTTCTCTGTGGAATTTAATACTGTCCAGTGCAGTTTTTCACAAGCTATGAACAAGATTCGTACAAAGATAAAGTATGTGTCAGAGATTTAAATAATTTTTAAATGAGTGAGATGGTAAGGCTGGTTCCCACAGTTTGAGGAAAGTACTTTTTTTTTCCCCCCTCCTTTTTCCTTTTGCTTGAAACATACAGATTCAAAACTGATGTTTTACAGAAAACTTGTAAATAAAGCATTAGATTCTTTAGGTTTTATGGTTGGTAATCTTTAACACTCTGCCTTTTCTGTTAGATTTGAAACTATAATTAATCACTTTAAGGGTAAAATTTGCCCATAATTTAAAAAGCATAGAAAAAAAGGATCAATTAAATAAATAGATACTAAGTTTTTATGTGGTTGATTCAGTGTTATATGACACAAAATGTGTATAATATAAACATAATTTTAAGCCTTTTAAAATGTGTAATATTTACCAACAAACTTTTTATTTTACACTTCTATTAAGTTATAACTTACATATAATAAAATCCACAGATCATGAATGTATAGCTTGAAGAATTTATATAAATGTATATATCCGTGTAAACACAACCCAGTCAAGATATAAATTAATGTTAGTATGCCGTAAGAACCATTATTCTGACTTCTGTCATGGAAGATTTGTTTTGCCTGTTCTTGAACTTCATGTAAATAAAATTATATAACATGTACTCTTTCCTCCCCAGCTTTATAGAGCTATACTTGTCATATAATATTGCTTAAGATGTTCAACATGATGATTTGATACACTTATTTATAGAGATTAACATATACTTTTGTCTAGCTTCTGTTTCTCAACACTTAGGGGATTCATCCATTTCTTGCAGATGGCAGCAATAATTCTTTTTCACTTCTGTGTAGTTTTATATGGAAAATAGTGCAAATTATTTACCTATTGTATTTGGCTTTCCCCCCTTATTAAATGTATAATAACAGTATGTATAAATCATTTGATTTTTGCATTTGACCTTATTTCCTGTGATTTTGCTGAATTATCTTATTCTAACTGCTGAACACATTGTGTCATCTTTAAATGATGAGAATTCTATTTTTCCCTTCTTTCTTTCTTCCTTTCCTTCCCTTCCTTCCCTCCCTACCCTTCCTTGCTTTTTCTCTTCCTTTCATTTCTTTCCTTCCTTCCCTACCTTCCCTCCTCTCCCGTCCCCTCCCCTTCCTAAGTTAGGCTTCATGCCAGGTATGGAGCCCAAAGCAGGGCTTAAACTCAGGACCCTGAGATCAAGACCCCAGGCGACATCGAGTTGGATGCTTAACCGACTGAGCCACCCAGGAGCCTTTCTTTCTAATTTTTATATCTTTTATTTCTTTTTCTTGCTTATTTATTATTTATTTATCTATTTATTTATTTTTTAAAGATTTTATTTATTTTTTGACAGAGAGAGACACAGCGAGAGAGGGAACACAAGCAGGGGAAGTGGGAGGTGGAGAAGCAGGCTTCCCGCTGAGCAGGGAGCCTGATGTGGGCTCGATCCCAGGACCCTAGAATCATGATCTGAGCTGAAGGCAGATGCTTAACGACTGAGTCTCCCAGGCGCCCCTCTTGCTTTTTATTTTTTAAAAAGATTTTATTTATTCATTTGACAGAGAGAGAGATCACAATAGGCAGAGAGGCAGGCAGAGAGAGAGAGGGGGAAGCAGGCTCCCTGCTGAGCAGAGAGCCTGATGTGGGGCTTGATCCTAGGACCCTGAGATCATGACCTGAGCCCAAGGCAGAGGCTTTAACGCACTGAGCCACCCAGGTGCCCCACCCTCTTGCTTTTTAAAAAAAATCTAAGACATCAAGTATAATGTTGTATAGAAGACATTCTTATCTTGTTTATGACCTTATTGACCATGCTTGTCATTAGGAAAGCATCAGTATTCACCATTAATTATGATGTTATTTGTGTGTGTGTTTTAATAACATTCATGTATCTATCTATATTTAGAAAAATTATGAATAGATATTAAATTTTACCTATTAAAATGACATAATGTTTTTATTCCTTTATTTTAATCATATGGTCAGTTATAGTAACTGATTTTAGAATGTTAAAACAGTTTGCATTTTAGACTAAAACTTGGAAATGGTGTGTACATCCTTTGTAAACCAGTGGGTTTGATTTGTTACTACTTTGTTTAGAAGTTCTGTAGCTATGTTAATGATATTGACCTACAGCTTTCTTTTCTGTTAATGTCTTTATCAGCTTTTGTTATGAAGACTGTCCTGGCCTCATGGAACAGGTTGAGGGATTCCTTTTATTTTTTATACTTGGAGGGATATAATATTGCTATAACTTATTCCTTGAGTGTTGGAAAGAAGTCACCCATGAATACATTTGATCCTGGAGCTTCCTCACAGATTCAGCTTCTTTAATAGCTGTAGGACTTTTCAAAATTATTTGGTTTCTTGTTTCAGTTTTGGTAAGTTGTGTTCTTTCGGAAATGTCCCCATTTCAAATGAAATTCACAACTATACTGGAATAAAGTTGTAATGTCCTCAGAATCTTTTTGTCTATAGGCTTTCTAGTTGTAACTCTGTTTTCATTGTTTATATTTTGTGTTCTGTGTTTTTCTTGATGAAACTTCCTAGGTGTTACTTATTTAATTCTTTCAAAGAGTTGGCTTTCTATTTCACTGATTTTTTATTTAAACAATTTTTTTCTTAATACTTTCTTAGAATAATTTGCTATTCTTTTTCTAGCTTTTTGCAATAGAAGCTTAGAACATTTGCTTTCAACTTGCCTTTTTTTCAGTAATGTACATTTAGAGGTCTGAAATTTGCTGTTTTAGTTATATCTTACGTTTTTATCTGTTGTATTTTATTATCATTCAGATAAAAATATGTTCTCATTTTCATTGTGATTTCATGTATTCAATTCATGAATTACTCAGAATTGTGTTTTGTAATTTCCATACATTTGGGAGAATTTCTAGTTATCTTCCAGTAATTGATTTTTAGTGCAGTTCTGTACTGGACACAAAACAATTTATGATTTAAATTCTTTATATTTGTTGAGACCTGCTTCATTGCCTTGATTATGGTCTTTTGATAAATGTTTAATATGCTGTTGAAAAGAATATATATTCTGCAATTGTTAGGTTTAATGTTCTAGTTCAGGTTGAAAAGGTGGATTGTTTAGATCTCCTATATACTTATAATTTTTTTTTGTCTTACTGTATTGGTCACTGAGAAATATATGTTAAAATCTGTAGCTATAATTGTGGATTTATTTATTTTCTTTTTAGTTCTTTCAAGTTTTGCTTTTATTTATTATATCATGCTTAACACTTTATCATTTTTAATTTTTTTATATATTTTTAAAGATTTTTATTTATTTATTTGACAGAGAGAAGAGATCCCAAGTAGGCAGAGAGGCAGGCAGAGTGCGAGAGAGGGAAGCAGGCTCCCCACTGAGCAGAGAGCCTGATGTGGGGCTTGATCCCAGGACCCTGAGATCATAACGAGACGAAGGCAGAGGCTTTAACCCACTGAGCCACCCAGGCGCCCCAACACTTTTTTAAAAAAGATTTTTTATTTGTTCATTTGAGGGAGAGAGTGAGCATGAGCCAGGAGGGGGTTAGAGGGAGAGGGAGAAGCAGACTCCCTGCTGAGCAGTGAGCCTCTATGTGAGGCTCGATCCCAGGACCTTGGGACCATGACCTCAGCTGAAGGCAGATGCTTACCGACTGAACCACCCAGATGCCCCGCTTACTTAATGTTTTTATCATGAAATGTCCCCCTTTAAGTATTTTAATTAGAATTTTTAGTCCATTTAATTTTTTATTAAGATATAACTTGCATCTATAAGATTCACTCTCTTAAAGTATACCGTTAAGTGGCTTTTAGTATATTCACAAAGTTGTGCAACCATCACCATTATCTAATTCTTAGATAATATTTCAGAGAGAACATACCTCAGAGACATTATGGGTTTGGTTCCAGACCACCGCAGTAAAGTGAGTCAAATGAATTTTTTTGTTCTCTAGTGCATGTAAAGTATATGTTTACACTATATTGTAGTTTATTAGGTGAACAATAGCATTATCTCTAAAAAAACATACATACCTTAGTTAAATATTTTATTGCTAAATAATGCTACTCATCATCTGAGCTTTTAGCAAGTTGTAATCTTTTTTTTTTTTTAAGATTTCATTTATTTATTTTGACAGAGAGAGAGAGAGAGATCACAGGTAGGCAGAGAGGCAGGCAGAGAGAGAGAAGGGGGACACAGGCTCACTACTGAGCAGAGAGCCTGATGCGGGGCCCGATCCTAGGACCCTGAGATCATGACCTGATCTGAAGGCAGAGCTACCCAGGTGCCCCTAATCTTTTTTTTTTTTTTTAAAGATTTTATTTATTTATTTGACAGAGAGAGATCACAAGTAGGCAGAGAGAGAGGAAGAAACAGGCTCCCCGCCCAGCAGAGAGCCTGATGCGGGGCTTGATCCCAGGACCCTGAGATCATAACCTGTGCTAAAGGCAGAGGCTTAACGCACTGAGCCACTCAGGCGCCTCTAAAATAATTTTTAAAAATAATTTTAAAATTATTTTTTAAATAATAAGAGGAATCCCTGTCTGTGGCAGCTATAGCCTTATGAAATGTATTTTTTAAATAATGAGACTTGAAAGTTGAAAATAACTCCTTAATCCAAGGGCTGCAGAATGGATGTTGTATTAACAAGAATGAAAACATTAATTTCATTGTACATCCCCGTCAGACCTCTTGCATGACTAGATGCATTGTCAGTGAGCAGCAGTGTTTTGAAAGGTCTCAACACTGGGCTTAAAATATTCAGTAAACCATGTTGTAAACAGATGTGCTGTCATCCAGGCTTTTTTATTACATTTACAGAGCACAGGCAGAGTAGATTTAGTATAATTCTTAAAGGTCTTAGCATTTTCAGAATGGTAAATGAGCACTGGTTTTAACTTAAAAGTCACCAGCTGCATTAGCTCCTAACAAGAGAGCCAGCCAGTCCTTTAAAGCTTTGAAGCCAAGCATTGACCTCTCCTCTTTATCTGTGAATGTTCTAGATGGCATCTTCCAATTTAAGGCTGTTTTGTCTGTATTGAAAATCTATTGTTTAGTGTATGCACCTTCTACTAATTATCCTAGCTAAATCTACTGGATAAGTCGCTACAGCTTCTGCATCAGCGCTTGCTCCTTCACTTTGCACTGTTATGGAGATGGCTAGCTTCTTTCCTTAAACTTCATGAATTAGCTTCTGCTAGCGTCAAACTCTTCTGTAGCTTCCTCTCTCTCAGCCTTCACAGAATGGAAGAGAGTGAGGGCTTTGCTCTGGATTAGGCTTTGGCTTTAAGGGAATGTTGTGGGTGGTTTGATCTTCTATCCAGACCACTAAAATTTTCTCCATATGAGTGATAATTCTGTTTTGCTTTTTTTAATCATCCGTGTTTACTTTAGGAAATGCAAGAATTTTTCCTTTGCATTCGTAACTTGGCTGTTTGGCATAAGAGACCTAGTTTTTGGCTTATCTTGGCTTTTGACACAACTTCCCCCCAAAACTTAGTAATTTCTAGCTTTTGATATAAAGTAGGAGAAATTTGGGGGAAAAGAGAGGGTGGCTCAGTCGGTTAGGTATTTGACTTTTGATTTCGGCTCAGTTCATGATCTCAGGGTTGTGAGATCAAGTTGTTTCTGTGCTGGGTGTGGAGCCTGCTTAAGAGTCTCTCTCTCCCTTGCCTTCTGCCCCTCCCCCCTCCTTTTCTTAAAAAAATAAATGAATAAAGTGAGGGACATTTGACTCTTCCTTTCACTCAAATGCTTAGATATTATTTCAGAGTTATCAATTGCCCTAATTTCTATATTGTTTTGTCTTGGAATAGGGAAGTATGAAGAGGGAGAGAGAGAGGGGGAATGGCTGGTTGGTGGAGCAGTCGGAACACAATGGTCAGTCGATGGAGGGATCAGAAAAATGCATTTATTTGGTTTGGCATCTTATGTAGCCATAGTTTGTGGCATCCCAAAACAATTAGAATGATAAAATCAGAGATAATAGATCACAGATCACCATAACAAATAAAATAGCAGTGAAAAAGTTTGAAATAATGGAATTACCAAAATGAACAGAGACACGAAGTGAACAAATGCTGTTTGGAAAATGGTGCTGATAGCCTTCCGTGACACAGGGTTGCCACAAACCTTTGATTTGTAAAAAATGGAGTATCTGTACTGCAGTACAGATGTCATAAAGTGTCATAAAGTGAAGAAAAATGAAATGAGGTATGCCTGTGATAATTTTCCATGTCTTCCTCTTCCCAGCCCCTGGCAACCACCAGATATACTTTTTGTCTCCTTGTGAATTTGACTCTTTTTGGACATTTTATATATACGTAATAATAAAATATATGGTCTTTGTGTGTGTCTGACTTCTTTCATTTAGCATGTTTTAACTATTCATCCTTGTAGTAGCATGAATCATCATTTCATTCTTTTTTTTATGGTTGAATCATATTTTATTATGTAGATTGGTACATTTTGCCCTTTCTTCAGGTAATAAGCATTTTGGTTATTTCTACTTTTTGTATATTATAAATAATACTGATATGAATATTCATGTATAAATTCATGGTGGACGTATGTTTTTATTTTTCTTGGTTAAATATCTAGAAATGGAATTGCTGAATTATATGGTATTTCTCTATTTAATATTCTGAGAAACTGCCAAACTGTTTTCTACAGTGGCCGCACAATTTAAATTCCTACCAGGAATGAATGAAGGATCTAGTTGCTCCACATGTTTGTTAACTAGCCTGGTCACCTTAATAATTATTAATAATATATTTGAATTGAATTCTACGACCTTCATACTTATTTTTTAATTTGTCTTATTCTTTGTACCTTTATTCTTCCTTTCTCTGTTTTCTTCTGGGTTAATCAAGTATGTTTTATTTTAAAAGATTTTTTTCTTTTTAGGTTTTTAGTTATACATTTATTTACTATTATTCTAGTAGTTACTGTAAAGATCGAAACATATCTGACTTAATTGTATTCTTTTCTAAAACAGTTCTTATTTCATTTCCCAGCCAATAGAGAATTTCTATTCTAATCGACTGCATATGTCTCTCCTATCCTGTGTGCTTTTTTATGTCTATTATAAAACTTATAGGGTATTGTTTTTATTTTTATGTCAGTTTTTAAACCCTTATTTACTTATATTTTCTCACCTTTTCCTTGTGCTTTTCATGAATTTCTGTAGTTTTGGGATCAGTTTTCTTCAGTCAGAAGAACTCTACTATTTCTTTTATTGTAGGTTTCTTGGTGGTAAATGTTTTCAGTTTTTGTTGAACATAACTTATTTTCCCTACTTTTTTTTTTAATTAAGTAGACTCCACGCCCAGTGTGTGGAGCCCAGTGTGGGGCCTGAATTCCTGACCCTGAGATCAAGACCTGAGCTGACACCAAGAGCCAGACACTTAACCAACTGAACCACCCAGGCACCCCATTTTCCCCGCTTTTTTAATGGATGACTTAAGGAATGATTTTAGAGGATTCTAGGTTGGCAGTATTTTTTCCTCTTACTATGCTGAAGGTTAACTCCATTGTCTTTTCATTTCCATTGAAATGTCCTCCTACATTGTCAACCTGTCTTTTATTCTCTGGCTGCTTTTAAGAATTTCTATTAGTATTTTGTTTTTTAAGTAAATTTTAAGTATTTTAATAAGTTGTGGGTAAGCTATGCCTACTTTTTTTTCCCCTGCCTAATAGATGTGGGACTTTTCGAATCTCTATTTGATGACTTCTAGAAGTTTTGAAAACTTTTTAGCCATTATTTTTCAAATATTGCTGTTGTCTTGTTTTCTCTTTCATCATCTCCCTTGTCTCTGATTTGTTAATTTAGACATATTTGAGACCGTCTTAGTTAAGTCTCATGTTTTGTGTTGTTTTGTGTATTTCTTTTTTTTCTTTGTGTGTCCCAGGGTGGGATTTTTTCTTCTGAGCTGTCTTCTAGTTCACTAATTCTCTTTTTAGCCGTGTCAGTTGTCCTATTAAACCCATCCAGTGAGTTTTTAATTTCAGATGCTGCATTTTCCAATTTCAAGATGAGCATTTGATTATTTTTCAGATTCCAGTTGTCTCTTAAAATTCTTAATCTTTTCATCTAGTTTTAAAAAATGTTACTGAACATATTATTCGTTATTGTTTTTAGTGTTTGATTAAAAGCTTGATAAAAGTTGGTGAGAATTTAACTGAGTTCTTCCTACCAGCTTGTCTCTCTTCTTTCCTGCTTTGTTCTAAGTAATAATTGCTTGCGAACCAGCTCATTGTAGAGATTCCTGTCTTTCTTTAGTGTTTAGACTAGCTGGTTGCCTCAGTTTTTTGATGGATCTGAGAAAAGTTATCATTTCTTAGGCTATCTTTCTTTCTGTCTTGTTTGGCTGGGAGCAGTGCTTTTTACAGCTTTCATTACATCATAAGCAGAAGACAGAACCCTATCATAAGTGTTTTAAAGTCCCTTTCTGTTAATTTTAAAGTCTGAATCAAATGTGAGTCTCTGTTTTGACTTTTCCCCCAATTTTTGCCGATTTCTTTTTTTTTTTAATTTATTTTTAATTTTTTTAAAGCATGCCTTGTAATGTTTATTGGATACTAGATTAGGTAAAATATTTGCAGAGGATTTGTAGAATGTTGTTTTCCTCTGAAGAGGATTATTATTATTATTTTTTAACTGGCTTTCTAATGCTATAAAGTCTTGGTTTTCAGATCTATTAGAGTTCATATATTGCTAGTTTGTCCTTGCTCCTAAGGCATGGCTTTTCTGGAGTCTCAAGAGCCCAGAGTTTCTTTTCTTTTTTCAATGCTTCTCCATCTTGACAGTGCTTGCTTGCCACCTTCCACCTCTACAGCATGACTGGGCTGCTGAAATATCCCATTGGTTTTTTAGTTGCCTATCAGCTGTTTTTGGATAGGTTTCTCAGCATCTTGACCTACATACTTGTAGGCTACGGAATTAGTTAATGGTTTCAGGGGAATTTCCATGTAGATTTATGGGTTCTTTCTCTACACGTCTTTTTAGGGGTCATTTTTCACCCTGAAGCTCCATCTGCTTTGGCAACTGCAACTTACAACCTCTGCCAGCTTAGTCCAGTAAGACTACAATATTATGCTTGGGCTTTATTTCCATTATTGATTTAGAAAATCTCTTACACAAAAGTAATAATTAAATGTGGAATTTGCTTCATGGGCTCTCAGAGAACGTAGCCCCAGAACTCCTACTTGTATTGATTGCTTTCCTGTGCCTTTAGAAAAGTTGTTTCATATGTTTTGTTTAGCCTTCATTGTTATTCTGAAGAGTGCTAGTTCAATATACTGCTATATTCCTAGACTTTTACTAATCCTGGAATTCTACTAATGCTTAGCACAGTTCCATTAATATTGGTAGCTGTTGCAAATCTTTTCCAGGTTCCTACTATGTTAAACCGATAAAATCAGTCTTATATAATAATTACCACAGACCATGAAAGTTACATAATTGTTAACTTTACATTTATCTTTTGGAATAAAAGCGGGTGTTGGGTACATCAGGAAGGCCAGAGTACAAATGGGGAATCAATACTAACTACTAAAGCTCTTACTTAAACTTCAAATCTGACATAATTTTCTATTTTTGAATTATAATCATTGGAAAGTTTTCATAGAATTGGGACTTCTTACCATAGTCTCTCATCTTTTTATCTCTAGGAAGATGAAGTCCTCGGTACATTCTGAAGAGGATGATTTTGTTCCAGAACTACATAGAAATGTTCACCCTCGAGAACGGCCTGATTGGGAAGAAACACTTAGCACAATGGTAAATCAGTCTTATGCATATATATGTGTGTATATTTTACTTTTATAAGGAGAAGGAACTGATGAATCCTTACAAGCTTTTTTTTGTGTTGCTTTCTTAATTTATTCAGGAAATGTCTCTTGAGCAAATAATCTATTCTAAGCAACGTTTTAAACTCTGTGGGCAGAGCCCTGAACAAAACACACCAGTTTCCTGCCTTCGTGCAGCTTATATTTTAATGGGTTAAGAGGAGAAGGAAATAATTAAATATATAATATGTCAAATGATGGTAAGTGCTATGGTTGAGAATTAATGCAGAGTAGTGGAGTTACAGAGTGGTAGAATAGCGTGGGAAAGGATGGTTGCTAGCTTTATAATAGAGGCCACAGAAAGCCACTGAGAGAAGGTAAAATTTGAGCAAAGGATGTGAGGGAGTGAGTAGTTTGCTTATCTGGAAACATCATTTTATGCATTGGAAAAACAAGCTGAACACTGTTGCATAGGATTAAAAAGCTGGAAGAAATGCAAGTAGGACATGTGGCTGAAATTGAACAAGCCAGGGGAAAAGTAGAAGGAGATGAGGTCAGAGAGTGGTTTGGGTGGATGGAGAGCAGATCATGTAGTTTCCTGTGGTCCTTTATAAAGACTTTGGCTTCTTATGCTGAGTGAGATGGGAAACCATTGAAGGATTTTTGGCTGAGAAGTGACATGATCTGGCTAAAAATTTGAAAGGAGGTCTCTGGTTTCTGTGAATAGGCTAAAAAGGGAGGCAAAAGAAGAAATAAGACCAGTTAGAAGATTGTTATAATAGGTGAACAGTAATGGTAGCTTGAATTGGAATGGTAGATATGGTGAAAAATGGTTAGATTCTGGAGAGTTCTACAGATAAAGTCTACTGTTTTTGCTGATGAACGGGATGTTATAGAATGAGCCAAAGAGATGTCAAAGAGTAAGTTTTTTGGTTTGATCAACCTGAAGAATGGAGTTATATTTACTGAAATGCTGGAAAAGCACTTTTTGTTGGGGGTCAGGTAGAAAAATCCTATGCAGTGTAGTTTTCCACATGACGATTTGAGATACACATTTAATCTGTTTTAAGTTTTTGCAGTTTGGGTCTGTTAATAATGGTGAAATTCCCTTTGTGAAGAATAACATTTTACTTAATTGTAGTTAAGTTAGTGTTTCTTATCATCAAACTTTGAATGCAAATATTCATGTCACTGGTGATCTGTAATGAGATTTTACATATTTCATTTTTGAAAATGCCTTTTCACTCAGGTATTGCCAAATACAGATACCAGTTCATGAGCATGTGATATTAATTGAGCATATTTGTCTCTTGGAAGGCATTTATAGAATTCTATTAGATTCTTCTCTTGATATTTACCTTTTAGCATAACATTATATTACAAACATCCAGTTAAAGGTGAGGTTGAAGATCCTCAGTTGCAAAGTTAAATGGATTTTGCAGTATGGAAATTCCCTTTGTACTGATGATCTGAAAAACCTTGGTGGAACTGTAGTTTGAGTTCAGAAAATATGTTTACTGCAAATTTTTGTGGTAATAGAGGTCTCTCTTCTTGTTTTAGTGTTTGATAGCTTGGAACATATGTATGACAGCTCACGACTGAGATTCTAACATTTATTGCAGTGTTTCTCATAGGCTGTATTTTGCTTTGCAATTTTAGGTTATTCATTAAGAAATAGCATCAAACATGCAGCAAAAACTAATTATGAAAACCATTTAGCACTCATTAAAAGAGGTTGAAAAATAGGCATTTCTGTTTCACCCATATTTTTTACCAAAATTGGCATAAAGTATCATAGTAGATTCCACGTCCAATGAATTAATGTTTGTGGAATTTATTTCAGAATATTGTCAGCTGTAGTTGTCATAGGCAGACTGTACATAGGGGCTAATTCTTCAGCCACTTTAAAGTCAGCATTGATTCCTCAGCAACTCCACAGTATCGATTACATTTGTTGACTTGTCAAGAGTTAAAGAAAACCACTTGAAATCATTTTGCCTCGTTTTTAAATTGACTCTTGGTTTTGCTCTCTATGCCCTCAAGTGTCTTCAAGCCTGTACTTATTGAAAGACTATTAGGTTTAAATCAGTTTGTTTTCTCTGGATTTCTTTGCTATAGTCAAACATGATTTAACTGATTCACCAGTAGTCAGTGACTTTCGTTGCTCTGCTGACAAGTGATCTACTTGGGAATTTACTTTGGATGCAGTCTTGTTTTTATTTTTGTGAAGAAATTTGTGGTGCCTTATGCATTTACTGTTTTAGAGTTTTCTAACTTTTCAGATTGTTGTTTTCCTGTGAGTTGAGAATATTGTGATGAGTGCATAGTTTGGTGATGTTTGATGTATATTCTTTCTTTCAGCACAGCTGTAGTGTAAGCGCAAGATAAACACGGTATTTTGCCGTCTTATTTGAAAATGTAACCCAAATTCTCCTGTATCTTAAAAGAATGACATTTATAGTCCACTTATCTCTTCTTGGCTTATTTTTTACATGTTGTACATGTACATTTTTTACATGTTGTATACAAATTTTAAGCACGTGGTATGGTGATACATCTGGAACTTGCAATGCTGCTGAGTTCTAACTTCATAGTACAATTTATTGTGTGCTGAGCAGCAGTATGAATTGATATGAGTGTCTGTTTCACAGCTACTCAGCTCTGTCACTGTAATGTGAAAGTAGCTGTAGATAATACATAAATGAGCATGGCTGTGTTCCAATAAAACTTTATGTATGGACGCATATTTGAATTTTATGTAATTTTCGCATATCATTAGATAATCATTCTCCTTTCGTTGTTTTTTTTTTTTTCGTTCCCCCAAACATTTAAAAATATTAGCTTATGGACTGCACAAAAACAGGAATTGGGTTGGGTTGGCCCAAGTTTGGGCCCCTGCCTTTTATAATTGTAACTTAAAATGTAAGACTTTCTGAAACCTTTAAGATAGAAAAAAAAAATAGAACCAAATGGTTCAATTTTACTTCTTATAGTATGTTGTTCCTATCTAGGTCTTAATACTTCATCTCATTCTAGTTAATTATGGATGTTTGTCTCCTTTTACTATATTGTGAATTTTTGAGAAAGGATAAAGATGATCTTGTATTCATTTTATTGAAGGATAAAGTTTAAGAAGATATAATCATGAATCTCATACAAATATAAAATGAACACATGCCAAGGATGTTTAACTCATTAATTAATGAAGGAACCAGTCAAGTGTTACAACTTGATTCAAAGGAGATCTGATTCAAAGGAGAATTCAGAGTGCCTTACTGTTAGAGATTAATCATGCTAAAATAGATGCAAATGGATGCAAAAGCTGGCAAAACTCTTTAGTTCCACTAGACACAATTTGCATTTCTGGGGACAGGAATTATTTGTACTATTAGTTTTCGGCAAGTTAACTTCTCTGCAGAGTTGGAAAATAGCCTCAGCAAAGACAAGCCCCACACCTCATTCAGATCCCTGGAGGTGCTAGCATCCCATTGAAAAGATACTCAGTGCTCTGGCTTGGTGTGTGTAGAAACACAACTGTTTTAATGATTTTGTATTCTGAAGCTTTACTGTATTTGTTTATTAGTTCTGACAGTGTTTTGTTTTGTTTCGTTTTTTTAAAGACTTGATTTATTTGACAGAGAGAGACAGTGAGAGCTGGAACACAAGCTGGGGAGGATTGCAGGGGGGGTGTGCAGGAGACGAGCAGGCCTCTTACTGAACAAGGAGCCTGATGTTGGGCTTGATCCCAGGACCCTGGGATCACAACCTGGGCCAAAGATAGATGCTTAATGACTGAGCCACCCAGACGTCCCACTTCTGACAGTATTTTGTTGGAGTCTTTAGGGTTTTGTATATAATATGTCATCTAGAAATAGTTACAGTTTTACTTCTTCCTTTCTGATTTGTAGGCCTTTCATTTCTTTTTCTTGCTTAATTGTTCCTGGTAGAATATCCAGTACTGTTTTGAATAGACATGATGAGAATGGGCATCCTTGTCTTGTTCCTGATCTTAGAGGAAGAGCTTTTAGCTTTTCATCATTGAGTATGATATTAGCTATGGGCTTGTCATATAGGGTTCTTAACGTTGAGGTACATTCCCTGTATACCATCTGGATTGAGAGTTTTTGTCATAAATGGATATTGAATTTTGTCAAATGCTTTTTATGCATCTGTTGAGTTGCTCATAAGATTTTTATCCTTCATTTTGTTAATGTGGTGTGGACGTTGATTGATTTGTGGATGTTGAACCATCCTTTGATCCCTGTATGAATTACACTTGACCATGGTGTGTGATCCTTCTAATGTACTATTGGATTCAGTTTCCTTAATATTTTGTTGAGGACTTTGCATCTCTGTTCATCAGGAATGTTGTCCCGTAACTTACTTCTTAAGATTTTATTTATTTATTTATTTGTTTGTTTATTTATTTAGAGTGTGTAGGTGGGGGAAGGGCAAAGGGAGAAGGAGAGAGAGAATCTCAAGTGGACTCAAACTGAGTGAGGAGCCTGAGGCAGGGGTCCATCTCATGACCTTGAGATCATGACCTGAGTTGAAAGGATGTTTAACCCACCGAACCATCCAGGTGCCCCTGTAATTTACTTTTCTTGTAGTGTCTTTGTCTGCTTTTGCTATCAAGGTAATGCTGGCCTTTTATAATCAGTATGAGAGTGTTCCCTCTTATTTTTTGGAAGAGTTTAAGAAGGGTTGGTATTAATTCTTCTTTAAATGTTTGGTAGAATGCACTAGTGAAGCTGTCGGATCCTAGATTTTTATCCTAGATATTTATTTATTTTATTATTTGGGAGGTTTTTGATTACTGTTTCTCCTTACTAATAATTCATCTGTTCTAAATCATTTTAAAATTAAAACAACAACAAACCCTACAGTAGCATCTTATCCTTTGGTGATTTATGATTTGTTTATTACTCTTCATAAATTTATAACTAAATAGCTGTAATAAAAGCATTATAAAAAATCTAATAAGAACCTATGGTTTTTCTTAATTATTAAGTGAAATATTTATTTGCAGTTCTTTAGCAATGAAATTATTTAGTGAAAAAAGTTAGAATCTTAAACAGATAAGCTAAAAAAAACCTGAAGAGAGAATCTTTAACCAGTTCTGAATATTTCAACTACAACCACCTTACATCATACTTCTTAATGTTTTATTGTATATTTTATTTTTAGTATTGATTGTATCAGTATTCTCAGAATGGATCCTGTTAATTCCCAAGGGTTTTGTTTTGTTTTGTTCTGTTTTGTTTTTGGAACAGTTTCTCACTTGTTTTTTTTTTAACCATTAAAATCAGCATGTTCAAGGCTTATAGCTAAAGTAGGTCATGTTATATGTAGTAAAGAAGTTGTTACTGACAAAATAAAATCAGTGGTCCTTGGTGAAAATGCTCTTAGATGCTAAGAACCAGAGCTCTGAAAATTAAAACAAGTTACAAATGCCGAATTTCCAAAATACCAAAAATTTTACAAAGGAAGATAACAAGTTAATGCTCAATGTTGTTAACATGTGTGTGTACCTCTGCACATGCCCTCCCCTTTCCCTTTCTCATAAGCAGGTATGTGTGTGCTTGGCTCATGTACACACGCGTGTGCTCTCTCCCGCACGCACATACCTTCTCTCTCACACACATGTAATCGCAGCCACAGTTGCTCCTGTAGGGTTGGCTGGCTCTTCGCCTCTGCCTCTCTTCTTCCCACCCGCTAAACGCAGACATACACAGGAGTCTGTATTTTGTTCCTTTATGCTTGTTTCTTCCCACTTCTTTACCGTTCCTGCAGTTGGTCTGTATCTTTAGCTCTGTACGAATTCATTCCCCACTGGAAGGTCCTGTAGAAACTGTGACCTACAGAGGTTCACTAAATCTCAGCTTTCCTCCTCCGAGAAATGAGTTTCTTTTAACTTGACGGTTTATGTTAATACTAACTTCATTCCAGTCACTCAGGTTCTGAATCCTTGCATTTGTTATAAATCATTTTGCTCCAGTCACATGGCCTCCTCACTCTTTCTCAAATATGCTAAGTATTCTCCCACTTCAGGGCCTTTGTATTTGTGTTCTTTTCTCCTGGTAAGTGCCTTCCCTACATGATCTGCAAAGCTTGCTCGGTTCCTTCTTTCTGGTCTCTTCAAATGTTACAGTTAACTGCTTCCATTACCCACCCTCTTAGAGGAAATAATAGCCCTGCCTTCCTCTCTGCCTTTTTTACTGGCTTTCATTTTCTCCATAGTACTTGTAAATGTAATTTGTATCATTATTGTATTTCTTTTCCATTAGATTATAAGCTCCTTGAGTACGGGGACTTTGTCACTTCTGTTTACCATTTCATCCCCTGTGCCTGGCATAATACGTTCTTCGTTAATATTTTTTTGAATGAATGAAATTGTCATTCTCTGGACAAATAGAACCACTGTATTTTCCTGCTTTATTATCTTATTTGTTAGATGTTAATATGAATTTTCTTCTTTCTTTTCTTTTTCCTTTTATTTTCTATTCTCTCTCTTTTTTTTTTTAAGATAAAAGTGAAACCATTGGTACATTTTTCTTAGACTTTTCAAAAGTACCCTTTGTATTGGACCATTTCCCCGTCTGTTGCCTGCTTTCTAAAGCGGAACGAGGATTGATTAAAACACCTGGATTATTTCTTCCTGAATAATCTTGAGGAAGAGGTAATTTTGGAGGAGGTGTGTATTTTGTTGTTTATTGCTTCTTTATTAATAGTTGTCCATTCTGTTTGGAACTTAGATGGGTTCCTTTTACCCATTGAGCTATTAAAGAACTGCGGTTTGAATAAAAAAGAAGTCTTTGCAAATGTTTTTTAAGTGGATGTCTTTAGCTCTTTTATTACTGCATGATATTTAACAGTGCATTTTTGACTGTTGGGTGAATTTTACTTGTAATTCAGAGAAACTGAAAATGTTTATCATTTCTCAGTCTTTAAAAACTGAATGTTTTGTTTAGTTTTGCTTTCTGAATATTCACAAATGCAACCATTGATTAATATGCAAAGTCCAGATTTTGAATTCCTGCCAATATATTCAGAACTCTTCAGTAAACAACTGCAAGCCTACCACATTCCATAGTGCATCCTTTTCTGGCTGAAGATTGTGGGAATTCTCTGGCATGAATCAAGCAGCATTAATTATTGGAGATAACTAATGTACTGCTGAGAGAGCTGAGATATGTATTAGGTGAGCCATATGAAATTATTAGTTTTATAGGTTAAACAAGCTCAATATTGGCAGTTTCATAAAGTTAAGCCTAAAATCTTGAACTGTTGAACTGAATCAAACCGAGTATTTTATTGTTAATTATTAAACTGAAAACTGCGGTTGACCCTTGGAAAACATGGGTTTGAATTGTGCAGATCCATTTATATGTGCAGTTTCTTGGATAAATATGGTACGGTCCTGTAAATATGTCTTCTCTTCCCTGTGATTTTCTTTCTTTTTTTTTTTTTTTAACTTTTAAAAGATCTTATTTATTTGTTTGACGGAAAGAGACACAGCGAGAGAGGTAACACAAGCAGGGTGAGTGGGGAGAGGGAGAAGCAGGCTTCCCCCTGAGCAGGGAGCCCGATGTGGGGCTCGATCCCAGGACGCTGAGATCATGAGCAGAGCTGAAGGCAGACGCTTAGCCCAGGCGCCCTCTGTGATTTTCTTAATAATGTATTTCCCCTAGCTTCCTTTATTGTAAGAATAGAGTATATAATACATATAACATGCAAAATATGTGTTAATTGACAATGTTATTGTTAAGGCTTCTGGTTAGTAGTAGGCTATTAGTAGTTAAATTTTTGGGAAGTCAAGAGTTATACACCATTTTTAATTGTGCAAGGGGTCAGTGTCCTTTAGTCCCGTGCTGTTTAAGGGTCAATTGTACATTCCAAATATTGTGCTATTTAAGGCATTAAGTGATCTGGATGTTACTTTTACTGAGAGAATTTATTATATGGCTTTTTAAAACAAAATTTTTTTTAAATTTTTTAAAAAGATTTTATTTATTTGACAGAGAGAGAGAGAGATCACAGGTAGGCAGAGAGGCAGGCAGAGAGAGTGGGGGGGGTGGGGTGGAAATAGGCTCCCTGCTGAGCAGGGAGCCCGATGTGGGGCTCGATCCCAGGACCCTGAGATCATGACCTGAGCCAAAGGCAGAAGGTTTAACCCACTGAGCCACCCAGGCACCCCTCAAAAAATTTTTTTTAAAAATATTTTATTTATTTATTAGAGAGAGAGAGACTAAGAATGAGAGGGGAGAAGGTCAGAGGGAGAAGCAGACTCCCCGCAGAGCCGGGAGTCCGATATGGGACTCGATCCCGGGACTCCAGGATCATGACCTGAGCTGAAGGCAGTCGCTTAGCCAACTGAGCCACCCAGATGCCCTCAAAAAATTTTTTAATTTAGGAAACCCTCAGGGAGAGAGTACATAAAACATGCAGTTGGAGGAGTAATGATTCTTATAGATCTTAACTGGAGTGCCATGGCTAATCTAGAATCTTGCTCTTTCTTTCTTTAATAGAAGTTTCCCCATGAAGTGTCTCCCTCATTTGTGGTTCTTTCTTCCATTCTGCTATTCATTTGTTCATACCCTGCCTTATTTCAGAAAGAACTCTAATATATATTTAAATATTACATACAAGTTTTTATTAGTAGATCTGGTGTACAAAATTCAAGTGTAGAAACATACAAGTATCATTTTCTAGCAGCACTGAAGACAAGAAAGACAAGATTTGTTCCATGTGTGTCTTATGCTGAAACTATGGTTGAATATGGACACTGGCAATCCCACTTGCCTTTCTTGACAGAATGGATTTCATATGCAAATCTTGTTCTTCCAGTTATGTATATGGTAATGCATATGTATGTGTATAAATCTTCCTTGACTTATGATGGAGTCATGTCCTGATAAGCCAGTTGTATGTTGAACATACTGGAAGTTGAAAATGCATTTTTGTTGAAAATGCATTTGGTAGTCTAACCTACTACATGTTACAGCTTAGCCTCATCTATCTTAAACGTGCTCAGAATACTTACATTAGCCTACAGTTGGGCAAAATTATTTAACACAAAGCCTGTTTTATAATAAAGCATTGGATATCTCAGTGGATTTATTGTATTGTATTTTACTGAAAGTGAAAAACGGAATGGTTGTCTGGGTCCAGAAGCATTGCTTATGCTCATAATCCTGTTGTTGACCTGGAGCTATGGCTCACCACTGCCAGGATCACTAGAAGGTGTGGTACTATATATCGTGAGCCCAGGGAAGAGTCGAAGTTCAAAACTTAAAGTATAGTTTCTATTGAATGTGCATTGCTTTTGTACTCTTATAAAGTCAAAAAGTTGTAAGTAAAACCATCTCATGTCGGGGACTATCTGTTTATGTATATATTTCTGCCAACATAGAGATAGTGTCTATGATTTTTTCCCCCTATTTAAGAGGCCAAATATTTTTACCTTTACTACTTCATTTTAAGCAGAAGTGTTATTTTTATCATCATTATGAAAAAACATTATTTATAACCTTAATCTGAAGGGGTTGTGCCCTCTCTCAAATTCTGAATACAAATAATAAAAGGAATATAATAAACAAGGTTTGAGTCTGTTGAAGGAAAAAAGTGAAGGGTGGCAGAAAGTTGCCATTTTTTCCCCTGAATTATTTTTACGTGCTTTTTCCTAGCCTTGTACATAAAGAAGATTTTGATCTAGGCTTCCTTTCCCCTCACATATGTTGTATTGGGATTTTTTGTTCTTTGGAGAAAAGTACGTTTTGGGGCCGTTTTGATACAGTATATTCTTAGGCTGATCGCATTTTGATGGCCTTTGTGAATATCACCTCATTTGGTGATATTATTGTTGATTTTCTATAACAATTTCACATCTTCCTTTGTTTTTCTTAAGTATTAAGTACTCATTTTGAATAGTTTGCCTTTATGCCCAGTATAGAGTTAGTATTACAGTCTTGCTTATTCAGCTGATTAGGAATGTGCATGTATATGTATGTACCTCTGTGTAAATTTTGTCTGCCTTGTGAAAATGAGATTTTATATAAAATCACTTATATTTCAAATTACTAGAATTATATATAAATACAATGATAGCTTCATTATTTAGGAAGGAATATCATAAAGCTTGGTTTGGGATTTCCTGCCCTTCCGTTTTGTTCTCTAATGCAAGAGGTGAATCCCTACAAACTGCATTTCCTAGGCTCTCTTACCAGTGGGCTTCTGGGTAGGTTTGGCTAGTGGGAGGCACTGGTGGAAGGTTGGAGGGCAGGAAAAGGGGAGATGACCAGTTATTTCTCCTTCTTTTTCTGCTTTTACATGCATCTTCACCATGGTTCTAGCTCCTACCACATTAAGTCATGACTTAGCTCAGTGATCAGAAAATCCATGTTATTACCAGAACATGGGTATATCTCATTATAAATACGTGTTTACTCTTGTTCTTTCCTAAATTGCCTGTAAATATGAATACCTAGTTTTGTCTGTTGGAATTATATTGAGTATCTAATCTTATTTAATTATAATGGGTTGTTATGCATTTGCATATGGTTGCTGTAAGGTAAGTAATATGCAGAGGTGGAGGAAGGTAGCTAGCTTGCTTGCTTTCTCTCATCTCCTCTCTCTTTTTCTCAGTAAAGCTTTCTTCCTTAATAAAAACAAAACATGCTTATATAAAAAATTCAGAAAAGTGAGGAAAAAAAGAGCAATTCACCCATAACCCCATTTCCCACACTGGTGGGATTATTTTGGTATATTTCCTTCATGTCTTCTTACAATGCTGAGAGTTTCTAATTTAACAATCATATTTCCATGAATTTCTTCCATGAATTCTCCAAATTGTTACTTTCTTCCATGAATTTCTCCAAATTGTTACTTTCAAAGTATACTGCTTTGTTAATATATTCTCTTTTCCCCATCATGTCTGGGAATATAATTTTATACTTGTAAACAATATATAGTTTTGTATCTTTTTCTTCCCATCGAACATATGCATTCTGCCTTATTATTAAGGTGCTTCAGTGAAGGGAAAACTGGCTATTCCCCATTGTACATTATGGAAGGTGTCCTAGGTAAAGGAGTTGGCTGGTTCACTGGAAGGAAGTGATCTGGCTGGTGGACATAGTGTAGGGATACCTGTGAAAGGGGAATAAAAAAATATTGCCATGGAGAGGGAAAGGAATTAAGTTTTCCTCTTTGTAGGGGAAATGAGTGAGGGTCATTTTTTTTTTTTAAAGATTTTATTTATTTGAGAGCGAGAGAGAAATTGCGAGAGTGGGGTAGGGACAGAGGAAGAGGGAAAAACAGGAAGAGGAAGAGGGAAAAACAGATCCCCTTCTGAGCAGGGAGCCTGATGCAGGACTCAATCCCAGAACTCTGAGATCATGACCTGAGTGCAGAACCAAGATGATGACCTGAGCCGAAGGCAGATGCTTAACTGACTGAACCACTCAGGTGTCCTGAATGAGGGTCTTTTTTTATTTTATTT
>CM052815.1:72329144-72365934 GCA_028533885.1 Nasua narica
AAAAATTTGGTTTAAATACTGTGACGAACACACTGTGGCATGTTGTTTCTTCTTTATTGATTTCAGTTTCCTCTGCAATGGAATGGCTGAATGAGATTTCTTTCAGTGCTCTGATTTTATGTTAAATACCTTTTCCTACTGTATTTTTTTTGTGGTTAAAAGTCTATAATACCTGTTAGCATTCTGCTGGTATCTGTTAAGATGGGCTTTCTAGACTCTGGGAGAAGATAGTCACACAAGTGGATTTAACAAAAGCGGTGGGCATTGCGTTGGGGCTGACTTTAGAAGTCGCCAGCTTTCTGGTTCTAGATTGGGATACCAGTGGTGTTACACTACTGTTGAAGCACTTTAGTTCCCCATTCCTGGGAGAGCTTTACTTGGACTTGGGATCAGGATAATAGGCATTTGAAAGATTCTTTGAAGATCTGTACCAGTGGCAGCAGGGATGGTGGAATATTTTTCTGGGTTAGGGAGCAGCAAAGCAGAGAGGATAAAACATTGCCAGTTCCTATTTTTGTATGTTTTCAGGATCAAATAATGTTTTCCTGAAATGGATGAACTGTTTCCTTATGTGGTTTAACTGGTTCAGATTATGGAGAAACAAATACTGACTGTCCTTGCTGTGGATGCCACATTTTTTCAGACTGTGCTAGCTTGTTACTGGTGAAGATATACTTGGGCTCATAGTTAGCTTGTGGTCAAGTACAGGCCTTGTACCGTGTGTGGTACACACGAATTCTTGTCAAACAGAGCGTGCAGCCCCCCACCCATCATTCTTAGGAAATTGAGTTTTGAAAATAATTTCAGGGCTTTAATTTTTGTTCTTGATGCACACTAAAGTAATTTTAGTTTGTCTTTGCAGTGTGTTAAAGTAAAATCTCTTCAGCTCTGTCACTCAGAGTGTTCGTATCCCTGCTAATTTTCTTCTGTCTGTAAATCTGATAAATATGTCCTATGTTTTCATTTATCTTTTATAAAAATCTCGAGAAATTTAGGAGTAAAAAAGCCCTATGATATTCTTCCTGTCGCATAGGGATTTGCCATATAATTGACACTTAACATTTTTTGAGTTGTTAATCAGCTCCAAATTTGTCTAACTGTATTAATATTGAATTACCATTTTAAAATTCCATCCATGGGTATATCACAGAAGACTCAGCTATATGCTGGCTGTGGTTAAGTTTCAATGTATCTTCTGCGTTGCCTGTGCCATCATTCTAGAGGACCCTTAGTCAAACCCCCCACCACCAAGAAAAGGGGAAGTGATAAGCACTTCTACGTAATTTCTTTGATTTATGTTTGTATCTGTTATGCTGAAAACCTTAGTTTTTAATGATATTAGCAATTACTTATTTGCTTTCATCTTCTACTTTTAACAGTTTCAAAGTAATAATGCAGATATTACTGAAAACATGTTGTTTCCCTTTATGATCCTATTTGAGGTCTGTTATTTTGCATTTGAAGTAATTATAATAATAGATTTTCTGTTATTAATCCATTCTTGTATTCCTGAAATAAATTCAAATCCAAAACTTTGGGTTTCTTTCCAGGTGTTAAACCAGTCTTGCATTCCTGGGATCTTATCTCATTATGGTGCTTTCTTTTTTTTTTTTTTTAATCTATAATTGGTCTTATTTTTCTACCTTTTTTTTTTTTTAAAGATTTTATTTATTTATTTGACAGAGACATGGTGAGAGAGGGAACACAAGCAGGGGGAATGGGAGAGGGAGAAGCAGGCTTCCCGCTGAGCAGGGATCCCAATGCGGTGCTCAATGCCAGGACCCTGGGATCATGTCCTGAGCCGAAGGCAGCCACCTAATGACTGAGGCGCCCCTCATTTTTCTAACTTTTTTAGACTAAAAATTATTGTTTTACACTTCAAGCAGAATGTAGAAACCTTGCCACTATGTAGGTCCCTTTATCTTTCTCCTTTTAATATTGTAGTTTTTATATAAGCATTACATCTGCATTCATTGATCAGTGTTAAAATTTTTGCTTTCAACCGGCACATATATTTTAAAGAACTTAAGAAGAGATTTACAATCTATCACATTTACCTAATCATTTATTATTTCTGTTGCTCTTCCTTTGTGCGAGAAGACCCATGTTTTACTCTGATATCCTTTTCCTTCTACATGAAGAGTTTTCTTTAGCATTTCTTTTAGAGCCCCTCTACTGGTAGTAGATTCTCTTTAATTTTTAAAAATCTTTCTATGACCTTATTTTTATGCCCTTTCTGAGGGATATTTTTATTTGATGTAGTTTTCTGTATTGAGAGTTCTTTTAGCATTTTATAAATGTCGTTCCACTGTCTTTTGGTCTTCGTGGTTTCTAATGAGAAATCCAGTCATTTCAATTCTTATTACTCTATATGTAATATTTCTTTTTCTTTCTGGCAGCTCTCAGGGGATACTTCTTTTATATTGGTTGTAAACAGCTTGATTATGATGTGTTGTTTTGTGGTTTTCTTTGATTTTTTTCTGTTTTATTTTTGCAGATCTCCAGTCTGTAAACATGTATCTTTCAACATCTTTGTTATATTTTCATGAATTAGAGTTATTATTATCTCAAATAGGTGGGTTTTTTTTTTTCTGTGACAGTGTTTCTTCTCAATGGGTATATATAGGTCTCTTCATATTTTTCAGTCTTTTAAAACATTTTATATATATGCTCTTCAGATTGCATAGTTTTTTTGTTAGGTTCCACTGACTCTTTTCCTCTATCATTTCCATTCTGCTATTGAGCTAAGTCAGTAGTTTTTATTTCAGATAACTACATTTTTCAGTTTTGAAATTTTTATTTGATCTTTTTGTGTGGTTTACATTTCTCATCAAGGAATTTTTGTCTTTCCATTGGTTTCAATATCTATGCAGTGTGTTTATTCTATATATGTTTTAAAGTCTTTGATAAATCCAGCATCTGTTTCATTTCACATTTGGCATTTCTTGATTGTCTTTTCCTTTGGGAATTGCTCATATTTTACTGGTTTTGGTGTATCTAGTAATTTTGGATTGCATTAGGGACATTTTGAATACTGTGTTGTGAGGCTGACTCCACTAACATCCTCTAGAGAATGTTGACTTTTTTTTTTGGTCTTATCAGGCATCAGCCTGGTTGGGTTCAGATTGAACTTTCTTTCTGGACTTCCTTAGGTGGTAGTTTTAACATCAGGTCAGTTTTACAGCCTTTGCTATACTCTTATCTTTGTTAGGGACTTTGCACACACTGTTCTGAAAGGATGCTTTTCCTGGTTTCTCGGACTGGAAAGGTGGAGTTCTCCAAGAGTTTTAGCCTCTGGTATTGTACATATTTTTTCCTGACTGGGCTACTGTTAGGTCTAAGTAGTGAGAGAAAAAATTAAAAAATGGGAAGGATTATCTCTACAGGCTTTATATAACAGGGTCTTTTAAAAATTGTTTTTCTATTCAGAAGAATGGGTTTTCACTTAGGACTTAGGTGCCCATGCTTACAGCTGAAATGGTGTCAGGTCTGTTTTTAGGCCAGGTTGGAAGAGATCAAAGAGGAAAAAAAAAATCTCTTGGCTCTTTTCCCCACATTCAAGGACAGTTTTCAAGTCCTTTGGCCAGAAAGTTGGACTTCCCTAAGAGTTTTGCTGACCCTACCTGTTACTTACATTCTGATTCAGCCTGTCCTCGAGTGAATCCAGGAGGTAACAGAGTAGGGGAATACGAGAAGCACACTGCCATTGTATTAATCACTCTTCAAGTTTTGACTCTGCTTCCAGATCTACCTGCCTCATTACATTTTCTAGAGCTCTCAGGTCGTTGCATGTTTATATTTTATTTCATTTTGTTATCTTCAGAGTTTTTATTATAAATAGTGGAAGAGGCTGGAAACTTCACATTCTTTTTTGAAATAAATTTTGCTGGATATAGAATTCTATGTTGACACTTATTTTAAAAAGCAGTTGAAAGTGCTTAGTCCAAATGTTCTGCTTTTATCCTGTTTATTCCTGTGAATGTAATATATATTCTTTTTTCCCCTTTGGCAGCTATTAAGATTTTCTCTTTATCAGTGCTTTCCAGCCATCTGATAGGTCCTGTGTGGTTTCCTAAGTGTTTATTAGACTTTGTATTTATGAAGTTTTCTGGATCAGTGTGTTCATACTCATAAAATTTATAAATTTTTAATCTATTTTTTCAAATGTTTTTCTATTCCTCTTCTCCTTTTTAATCCCCCTCCTACCATCCCCAGAGAGGGCACTTTCCTCTCTTTTTTTCGCCTTCAGTTACATGTACGGTTTTGTTTTTTTCTAGTTACATGTATTGTTAAATGGCTTTATATTGTTGCATATGTCACTGTGACTTTTTTTTTACGGTCTTTTTCTTTAACACACAAAAACTAAAAACTAAACAATTTTTCCTGCATTGTCTGCTTCTTAAGTTCACTGATCTTTTCTTCTGCTGTGTCTATGTCCAGTAACTCTTTTTAAGTCAATTTGTGAATAATTTACAGAATAAATAATGAAAACCCACTTTTTTAGAAATTTTAATAAGAATTTAACCTCTTTATGTCAGGTAAATTTTGGTACACAAGTTTCATTAAAATATGAGAGAATATTATTACATATTATTTTAGCAAAATAAGATGATCTGCAAAATATTGTGTGATAAAGTCTTTTCAGTTGAATGACTGAATAGCGGAAAATATTTTCATTTTGTTCTTAAAAATATATTGTTTACTCATAATTTTTAAATTACACAGTATTCACATAGGATATTGTCAACCTGAATTGTCATTTCCATAATCAGTTTCAAGGCATTTTTAGAGTCTAGAGTTAGAGTTATCCCTTCCCCCCTGCACCCCAAATAGCCAATCTGTTCTCTGTATCTATGAGTTTGATTTTTTGTTTGTTTTTGTTTTTGAGTTTGTTTTGTTTTTTAGATTTTACATTAAGTGAGATCATTTGGTATTTGTCTTTCTCTTTCTGACTTATTTCACTTAACATGATGCCCTCAAGGTCCATCCATGTTGTCGCCAATGGAAGAATTTCATTCTTTTTTTACGGCTAAATAGTATTTTGTTATGTATACATCTTTGCGAATCTCCTCTTAAGTCATTTTAGCTACTGGTCCTGTATTTTCTTCCCTATTGCATCCTGCGGCATTGGCTATAATAACTCAGTTTTCCTGTTACAAACCATAGATAATATATTGGAAATGTGTTTTTTTATAATAGATAATTGGATTTGCTGTTTATTTTGGGCAGAATATGAAGGCCCTTCTTATCCTCCAGTTTGTTTTTAAAATCATGCAGCTGAAATGTATCACTAGAATTAAGAAAATCATGTCTGAAAACTGTGGCAGACAAAAGAGTAAGCTAGAAGTATAATATAGATGTCACCTATATTTTGGTGTGAGAAATGCATGTTGTGATCTTCTAATTATGTTCATATTGCCATTTAAGCTTTTATTAATTGCCATAACCAAGGTTATTTTTTTCCAGTTCCCTGGGGGAGATTTTAGTTTGCGTTGAGGCAGATAATATAACAGCTGATTTTGAAACTTGATTATAAGAGTATAATAATTCATATTTCACAGAAAATTTTGTTTATGCAGTAAAGTTAAGTATTTGAATTAGGTGGATATTTTCCTTATTCTTAGTAAATCAAGACTCAAATAAGTTATAGTCTTAAGAAGAGATTATCAGTATGTATTGCTGTTGGTATAGTCAGCAGAACCATTAAAATTATAATCTGCTTTTTAAAACCTATTTATACTAAGGGAATAGTCCTAAATCTTTTGTTTTTATTTATTTTTTTTTTTAAGGCAAGAGGAGCAGATGTCCCAGAGATTCCTGGAGATCTTAGTCTTAAGACATGTGGCAGTACAGCCAGTATGAAGGTTAAACATGTGAAAAAGTAAGTGGAATTGTACAGTGGGTTTTAAATGAGTTTTTATAAATGGGAGTCAGTGCTTTAGTTCTCTTAAAACTTTTCTTTGATTTCTTACTAAAATGCTCTTACTCTCCATACATTAAATTATACTATAAGCCTAAATTATGACTCAACAATTAGTGGAATAGATCGAAAGATTATCTACTTGTCTAAAAATATAATTTTGTTCTCGCAACAGCTTTATGTCATTGGCTGTTAGATTGTGTTTGTTCAACAGGAACAATCCAAGTGCGTCATCTTGGTGCCCTTAGTACATGCTCTTCCTCATTTAGAAAAATCGACTTTGTTGTTTGAGTTATGGGATTGCTATATCTCAGCTCTGCCTTTGAGAAAGCCCGCATTGGATGCTAGTAGTTAACTCTTATATAAAATATCTGAAGGTATCTCAGTTCAGTTTTCAACAGCAAAACCATTCCATATTTCCCCATTGAAGCCTTAATACTCCACCCCCGCCCCTACCATTCCATTAAGCTGGTACTAAAAAACAAAAACAGAAAAACCATCTTTTCACCTGGCAGAGGGTTAGGCAGCTATGTTTTCATTGTAAATAGAGAAAAGACAAAGATAAAAATATTCATTCTGCATCCAGACCCACTAATCCAGGACTGATGGGCTGCGACAACATTCACAGGTAAAATCTGGTTTTATATTTTGTTGGGAATGCTGCTTCTGATTAGCAGGTGGCTCTTCACAGTTCTCATAACATTTGCTGAAAGCATAGATTTTCTATGGGCCTTGCCTTCAGTCAAGGAGAGGAGAGTGTAGCAATGCTTTTTATTTTTATTTATTTATTTATTTATTTTGGTTTTTGACCTGTGCACTAAATGTAATTTTCATTTGATTCACTGTATTTCTGGAAAGGTGTGCGTGGATATATGTGTGCTCAGGCGCATGTGCTTATTAAATAGTTTTGCTTGCATGAGCTCTCCAACCCATTTTATTTTTTCCTTAGGCTTAGTAATTTTGACTATTCCAGTATCTTGCATCTCACTTAGTTATTTCATGTACTTCAGGTTACCCTTCACTAAAGGTCACTTTCCGAAGATGGCTGAATGTGCACATTTCCATTATGAGAACGTTGAGTTTGGCAGCATACAGGTATATATGAAATATTTCCTACATACTGAATTAAGATATATCTATATCTCTATTCTTTTCTGTATCTCTTTTTTTAATCTATGTATCTGAGAGGTAACACTTAGTAGTAGTTTTTTCTATTGGATGTCTTAGTGGCGGATGTGAAAACTTTTTTCTTCTGTTGACTAAAATTTGATGTGTGATGACTCCTAATTCAAGTGGGAATAGTATAATAGGATCAGTATAAATCTCAGCATTTCTATTAGATTCCTAGATGAAGTTTGCCATTGTTTTCTAGCATGAAGCATTCTAGTTGTTACCTGGCTCTTATGTTGGGTCAGAGTAATGATCAGACTAGGAGTGAAGTGGCATAGTGCAGGGGAGATGTACTAATGGACGTTTTCTCAATTTTTTTCTTATTGTGGGGTATAGTATGTGTATAAATATATATATATGTTTATAAAACATATGCATATATATGTTATATACATACATGTGTACTTTTTAAAGCCCTGTCTAAGAGATAGAAATTTCCTGGTTGTCCTTCCTCTGTTGCATTTGCCTTCTCTACCCTAAAGATTACTTATACCATGACTTTTATAGTATTTATTCTAATTTTTTATAGTTTTACTACCTATATCCCTAATTAATATGGTGTTTAGTTTGCCTGTTCTTGAACTTAAATAATTGGAATTATTCTAGTCCATTCAGCAAATACTTACTGAGCAAGTACTGTATTATACCAGGCACTGTTGTAGGTGCTTTGGCTGTATCAGTGAGCAACAACCACACCCAAAACCAAAGATGCATTCCTAAAGAGCATAGAGGATGGCCAAGAAGATAAGATCTATGGTGGAAAGGTAGAACATGATAAGAAAGAGCAAGGGCACTGGGAGTAGGTTGAAATATCAAACCTGGGTAGGCTACATTATTGAGTGTATTCTTCTTTCATTTAACATTTGTGAAATTGATCCCCGTAGATATCTGTAGTTATAGTTGGTTCTGTTTGTTACTATATATTAATCTACAGTGTGCATATGACACGAGTAATTTATCTATTCTTTTTTGTTTGTTTGAAATTTGGGTTGTCAGTTTTGGCCTTTTGTGAACATTATTGTACATATAGCCTGGTGCATATATGCAGGAGTGTCTCATGGTATATACCTAGGAGTAGAATTTCAGGGTTATAGCAGATCCACATGTCCAGTTTTACTAAGTAAAGCCAAACTATTTTTTAAAGTGATTTACAAATTTATACTCCTCTAAACAGTAAATGAGAATTGCTGTTCTGCATCCTTGCCAACTTTTGGTTGTTCGATACTTGTTAATTTTTACCCATCTGATGGGGTTGTAAATCTCTCTCATTATATTTTAATTTGTAGTCTCTTGATTTCTAATGTAGTTGAACATCTTTTCGAATGTTTATTGGGCATTTGAGATTTCTGTTTCTTAAAACTCTAGATCAGGTCTTTTGCTCATTTTGTTTTATAAATTTGCTTGTATTTTTCTTATTCATTCATGGGAATGCATTACGTATTTTAGATGTTCTTTCATGTTGGGTCTAGTCCTGTATTTTTGTATTTCCCACATTGTGGCATGTTATTACACTCACTTTATGCTGCTCTCATTGTACAGGCTTCATTTATTTTGTTCTTTATTTTATGTATTTTATGTAGTTCTATGTATGCAAAAACCTGGCTTGTAGTTTTTTGGTTTTTTTTTAAGATTTTATTTATTTATTTGTTTGTTTGTTTGATACCGGAAGAGAGAGGGGGAGAGAGAGAGAGAGAGAGAGAGAGAGAGAAAGCACAAGCAGGGGAAGGCAGGGGAGAAGCAGGCAGGGTAGAAACAGACTCCTTGCTGAGCAAGGAACCCGATGCAGGACTCCATCCCAGGACCCTGGGATCATGACCTGAGCGAAAGGCAGATGCTTAACCGACTGAGCCACCCTGGCATCCCTAGCTTGTACTTTTTCTATCATATTTAAGCATGTACTCCCTTGCTCTGAAGATATGAAATGGTCTTATTTTTTTTCCGTAAGTTTCATAACTTTGACTTGAGCATCAAAGTTACTTGGAATTCGAAAAAGAGTGATATTAAAAACCCCTAGTTTGATAACCAGTCAGAATGGATATTAACCGTAGCACTGGAGCTGAGTGCTAATGGCCTTCTCCTGTGTGATGCATTGCCCCTCTAATTGTATGGATCATTGGTGGTCCACTATTTCAATATTTTCTCTGGTACCCACCAGTCTTTTTTGAAAGGAGTCTAGGGGCATTTGGTGGCTCAGTCGGTTAAGCAGTCATAAGCTCTGGTCATGATCCCAGGGTCTTGAGAATGAGCCCTATGTCAGGCTCAGTGGGGAGTCCGTTTCTCCCTCTCCCACTCCTCCTGCTGGTGCTCTTTCACTGTCAAATAAAGTCTTTTTTTAAAAAAAAGGAGTCTATTTCATTATTATTTAAAAATATGACTCTATTAGAGTTCTCCAGTGATACAGAACCAATTTGTGTGTGTGTGTGTGTGTGCATGTGGAGAGAGAGAGAGATTTATTTTAAGGAATTGGTTCATGTGATTGGAGACATAGTTAAGTCCAAAATCTCCAGAATAGGCTGAAAAACAAGGGAAGGGTTGATGTTGCAGTTCGAGTCCAAGGGCAGTCTACTGGTAGAGAGAACTCTTCAAGGGACGTTAGTTTATTTGTTTATTTTTTTTTGTTAAAGACTTTCAGTGGATTGGATGAGGCCCACTCACATCAGGGAGGACAATCAGCTCTACTCAGTCTTCTGACTTAAATGTTAATCTCACCTAAAAGATAACTTCACAGAATTATTTGGAATAATGTTTGACTAGAAGTTAATGTATAAAATTAATAATCATACTCCACCCTGCCAACTTCACATTCCTTAAACTGTACTGAGTCTCTAATAAATAAAAAGGTCATGCTTCTGCCTAGCATCACAATCAACTATTGTTCACAACCAAAACATTCTAAGCATTTTCCTAGAAGAGGATACAAAGTCCCTGGGTAATTTACTCTTCTCGATATTCTAGAACTTAAATACTATAAGGTAAAGTTAAAAATACTTAAGCACCATGATATAAATCTTACATAAGGTGATAAGAGAGAAGAAAACACATATTTACTATCACACACAAACACACACACCCACTCAGAGCAAAATAAGAAAGTAATACTCATGGCAATTATAGTCTTGGCTTGTGTAACTGGTCATGTGGCTGTAGCTGAAGTTATATCTGCCGCCTTCTGCTTCTCATTCTATATTCCCTTTGTCCTGAGCAAGAATCTCGGTTGGTTTTGGTTCTTTACCTGGTGGGATGACCCATGCCTTAATTCTGGGTCCAATTAATAATAGCTCTGTCTGAATTGGGTTCTGGTAATTTCCCATAGTGTTCAGTGGCAGGGCAGTGATACTAAGGGATGTCCTAAGGGAGCTCCAGTATTCCAGATGTTTTCTTCTTTACCTCTGTTGTAGAGTAGCAGTCCCAATTTCCCCTGAGTCGTTCAGGATCAGTCATCCCAACTAATGCCAAAACTCACATCTTGGCCTGTTGATTTAGAGGCATAAGTAGTCCAAAGTGGCCGGGTGGCAGGGTTACTTTCAGGTCAGTGGGGTTGTTATTTTGTCTTCTGGTGGAGGTGTTCCTCCCTTTGGAACTAAGACATCTAGGGTAGTAGAGCATACAGTTGTGGGGAAGCATGGATTTTGCTAGGAAGTCACTATGAGTCGTATTGAATGGTCCCACTCCAATTTCCACCCCTTGATACCTGGTTCCCCAATATGATTAGCTTTAAAGACACTAAAGACTCTGCTTACAACAGTAAAGAGAGGATGGATAGTGGATAGTCCATGGCTTGATGGGGCAATAGACATACACAGAATATCACCATTGGATACTTACAGTCAAACACTTAAAAGAGATAAAGATGTATTTGAGATCTTTGAGCATTTTTCCATACTGATGAGTAAATTAAAAATTTTTATTTCCCTCATGATTAGTGATGTTGAACATTTTTTCATGTGTTCATTGTCCATTTGTCTATCTTCTTTAGAGAAATGTCTATTCAAATCTTTTACCCATTTTTGAATTTTTTTTTTGATTGAGTTTTAGGACTTCTCTGTATAACCTATTTGTATCTTTTGATCTAAAGATAGTCTTTTAGACAGCATATAGGTAGATTATGTTTTTTAAATTAATTCTGTCATCGCTATCATTTTTTAAATGAAGTATAATTAACATACAGTGTTGTTAGTTTCAGGTTTACATGTTGATTAAACAATTCTATACATTACTCAGTGCTCACCACAGTAAGTGAAGTCACCATCTGTCACCTAACAATGTTATTATAATATTGGCTATATTCTCAGTGCTGTACTTTTCATTTTCATGACTTAACATATTTTATAACTGAAAGTTTGTACCTCTTAATCCCCTTTATCTGTTTCTCCTATTCCCCCCACTTACGTTCTCCCCTCTGGCCACCATCAGTTTGTTCTCTATATTTTAGAGTCTGTTTGTTTTTTCTTTTTTTCCTGTTTTTTAGATTCAACATATAAGTGAAATGATATGGCATTTGTCTTTCTCTGTCTGACTTACTTTACTTAGTGTACCACCCTGTAGGTCCATCCATGTTGTTGCAAGTGGCAAAATCGCACTCTTCTTTTTATTGTTGACTGATATTCCATTGTATGTATGTATGTATGTGGTATGTATATGTGTATATATATATAATGCATCTTTACTCATTCATCTGTTGATAGATAATTGGGTTGCTTCCATATCTTGGCTATTGTAAATAATCTTGCAATAAACATAGAGTTACATATATCTTTTTCATTAGTATTTTTGTTTTCTTTGGGTAAATACCCAGTAGTGGAATTACTGGATCATATGGTATTTCTATTTTTAATTTTTTGAGGAGCTTCTGTACTGTTTTCCACAGTGACTACACCAGTTTGCATTCCCATCAATGTACAAGTTTTTTTTTTCATATTCTTGCAACCATTATTATTTCTTGTTTTTTTTTTTTAGGATTATTTTATTTTTTATTTTATTTATTTGAGAGGGGGAGAGAGAGTGCTTATGTATGTGAGAGAGAGCAAGCATGAGTAGTGGGGAGGTGCAAAGGGAGAAGAAGACTCCCCATTGATCAACACTGGACTCAGTCCCAGAACCTTGGGATCATGACCTGAGCTGAAGGCAGACACTTAACTGACTGAGCCACCCAGGTGCCCCTGATTTATTTATTTGTGAGAGAGAGTGAGCAACCATGTGTGAGGACCAGAGGGAGAAGGAGAAAGAATCTCAAACAGACTGCCTGCTGAGCACAGAGCTTGACTCAGGGCTGAATCTAATGACCCTAAGATCATGACCTGAACCTAAACCAAGAGTCAGATGCTTAACCAGCTGAGCCACTCAGGTGCCCCTACCATCTCTGTCTTTTGGTTGAAGAGCTTAATCCATTTTATTTAAAATAATTACTGAAAAGGAAAGACTTATTTCTGTCATTTTGCTGTCTTTTTGTCTGTATATATTATAGATTTCTTCTCTTTTATTTTCTGCATTACTGTTTTTTGCTTTTAGTTGATTTATTTTTAGAGAAATATTTAAATTCCTTTCTCATTTCTTTTTGCATATATTCTGTAGCTGTTTTCTCTGTGGTTACCATGGGATTACATTTAACATCCTAAAGTTATAATACTCTAATTTAAAATTATACTAGTTTAACTGCAATGACATACAAAAACTATTCTCCTGTATAGCTTGGTCCCCATCCCTTTCAGTTATAAATGTCTTACAATTACATCTTTACGTTTGTGTGTCCAAAAACATAAACTAATAATTTTTTAAATGTATTAGCCTTTTAAATTATGTTAAAAACAAAATGTGTAGTTATAACCGAGTTGCAATAGTAGCTTTTATACTTACAATTTAAAGGAAATATTAATCTCTGAAGTCATGTAGAAAAAAAATGGAGTTACAAACAGTTGTTACAATAATACTGGTTTTTATAATTGCCCACATATTTACCTTTACTGAGGTTTAGTTACTGTCAAGTGTCTTTTCATTTCAACTTGCAGGAGTCCTTTTAGCATTCCTCGCAGACTTGGTATATTCATAGTGATCTTCCTTAGCTTTTGTTTAACTGGGAATGTCTTAGTTTGTCTCTCACTTATGAAGAGTAGTTTTGCTGGAGGTAGTATTCTTGGTTGACACTTTTATTCTTTTAGGAGTTTGATATGTTGGCCCACTGCTTTCTGGCCTCCAGAGTTTCTGATAAGATTCCCGTTAATCTTATTGAGGAGCCCTTGTGATGAGTCAACTATGTGACTAGTTGCTTCTGTTTTGCTACTTTTAAGATTCTCTCATTGTGCAGGCATGCCTTGTAGATGTTTTAGGATTGGTCCCAAGCCACCACAATAAAATGATTATTACAGTAAAGTGAGTCAGATGAATTTTTGTTTCCTAGTCCATATGAAGGTTATGTTTACACTATACTATAGTCTGTTAAGTTCATGATAGCATTGTCTGAAAGATAAATTAAAAAATACTTCATTGCAAAAATTGCTAACCCTCATCTGAGCTTTCAACAGGTCTTAATCATGGATCACAGATCATGATAACAAATATAATAATAATAAAAAATTTTGAAATATTGAATGAATTAACAAAATTTGACACAGACACAAACTGAGCTAATGCTGCTGGAAAAATGGCACAAATAGACTTACTTAATGCAGGGTTGCTACAAACCTTCAGTTTTTTAAAAACACTGTATCCAAGAAGCACAATAAAATGAGGTGTTCCTCTATTTGGCTTAAGAAAGTTTGATTGTCATGTGTGTTGTTATGAATCTCTTTGAGATCATCTTACTTGGAGTTCGTTAGCTTCTATTCATGTCTTTAATCAAATTTGGGAAATTTTCAGCCATTATGTAGTCATATATTATCTCTGCCCCTTTGTCTCTCTGTTTTCATTGAGACCTTCATAATGTATATGGAATGGAGTCCCATAGGTCTCTTAGGTGTCCCATAGGTCCTGTAGACTCTGTTCACTTGTCTTCACTCTTTACGTTCCTCAGACTCAGTAATTTCCATTGTCCTACCTTCAAGTGGGCTGATTCTTTCTTCTGTCTGTTTATATTTGCCCTTAATTTTCTCTTACAAAATTTTCATCATAGTGATTATACTTTAAGGCACAAAATCCTTTTTAATTCTTTTTTTAAAGTAATCTTTACATCCAATGTGGGGCTTGAGTTTATGACTCCAAGTCAAGAGTTGCATGCTCCACTGACTGAGGCAGCCAGTGCCCCACAGTGCCTTTTGAGATTGTGTATCTCTTTGTTGATATTTCCATTTGGTTCATTTCATCATTTTCTTGATATTATCCACATGTTTCTTAGTTTCTTTAGTACCTTTAAGAGAGTTGTCTTAAGTCTTTTTCTAGTAGATCCACCACCACTTTTTTAGGGAAAGTTTTTGTTGCTTTGTTTTGAATGGCCCTTTGAATTGGCCATACTTTATTGTTTCTTTTTATGCTTTGTGGTGGTTTGTTGATTCAAACAGGACATTTTAATGTAATAATGTGGTAATTCTGGAAATGTGTTCTTATCCCTCTTCCCCAGAATTTGCTATTTTTTGTTTTTCTTGTTCTTCTTGTTCTCCTTTTCCTCCTCCTCCTTCCTTCTTCCTTCTTCCTTCTGAATTATTGTTGTAGACCTACTCAGTGCCAAGTATTAGCCTGAGGTGAAAATTGGAGGTCTTCTCAGATATTCTCTGAGCCTGTGCTTTCCCTGATCATATGACACTTTCTGATTTTCCCCATATATGCAGTTCCTCTTGAATGTTCTAGTCTAATGTCTGGCTTCCTTGGAGAGGAAACAGAAAAATGGAGGAAAAGGGTGTAGGCTTTTTAAATTTCTTGGAAGTGGCTTTAGCTGTTAGGTTCTTGCAGCAACAAAGCAGCAGTGGCCACCTACTTGTTTATTTGCCCCTCTGAGATCAGAAGCAGCAATTAAGGATCAGAGCACAGATTCTTTGATATCTGTAGGACAAGGTCTTTTTGCCTACCCCAAGCTGATTGATGCTGCTCCTTCAATGTGTGCATGGTTGCCTTGAATGCTAAGGGATTTGGCATGGTTAGCTGCTACATGCTAAGAGCTGAAATGGACAAATTAGCTGCAATTTACTATCTAGACCTTTCCCTGGAACTTGAAGGCCTTCAGTAGACTCCAGAGTTACAAAATATATAATTGCATCAGACAGATTCTGCCAGATTTGCCATTTAGGCAGCTGTTGTCTAGGTGGGAGATTCCTGGTGCTTTCCTATTCCACCATTTTCCTGGAATTTTTACTTATTTTATTTAAAGATTTTATTTATTTGAGAGAGAGAGAGAAAGAGTGAGCAAGAGCAGGTAGAGGAGCAGAGGGAGAGGGACAGGCAGACTCTCTGCTGAGCTTGGAGTCTGAAATGGGGCTCGATCTCAGGACCCTAAGAACATGACCTGAGCCAAAATCAAGAGTCAGACACTTAATGGACTGAGCCACTCATGTGTCTTGAGTCCTTACCTATTTTTATTTTTAATATAAGATTGACATTATGTTCTAAGAAAAAAATAAGTATGAAAACTTTGTTAAATGTGTCTGGAATAGGTCATCAGCTTTATGCTTGGCAGCTCTATTATATCCCTGTAGGTTATTCATATGCCTGTTGACTCAGTTTTTGTTTTCTAATATGTCTCAAATGTGGGACGGTCTGTAGTTTGCATACTTTCTTTTCTTCACTCTGATCTTAGGAATTTCTCCTAGATTTATAGATTTCTTGTGTTTGTATTTCTAGCTCTTTCTACTCACATACTGAAAATATGTAACTGCCATAAGCCATTATATCCTAGAAGATGTCATGGAACACTAAAGTGTTTAAATCCAGACAAAGTTATGTTTGAGACTTTCAGATATAAAATGAAAATAAGTTTTCTTAATCTGATGTTGTCATTTATGATTTTCATTTTTATTTAGACTGTAAAACAAAATTGTTTATGAAATAATTTAGAGTTAATTTGGGCCAGTAATTTTATTATCATATAATATACAGAGGAAATTTTCATAATCTCTTCTTTGAATTCTAGTGTTGCATAGCTGACTGCTCAGCATTTTCACTTGAATGACTAATCAGCATCTCATATTTAGCATACCTAGAACAGTCTCCCCTCAGACCTGCTTCTCTTGCTGTCTTGTCCACGTTGGTAAATAGTAAAACCTGTCTTTCCAGTTCCTAAGATGAGACAAAACCTTGGAGCCATCTTGGACTTCTCTGTTTTTGTTACACCTCACATTCAATCTATCAGCAAAATTCTTGGCTCTGTATTTAAAATAAATTTAAAAAAATGCCAATTTTAAAATAAAATTTAAAATAAAGGAAATCTGACTTCACTTACCTATTTCACTTCTCTCTGCTGTGGTCATTTTAGGGGGATTATCTCAATAGCCTTATTTGGCACAACTGCAAGAATAAGCCTTTTAAATATAAGTCAGATCATGTCACTTTTTCAAAACCCTCCAGTTACTTCTCATCTTCTTTTTTTTAATATTTTTTTTATTTATTTATGAGAGAGAGAGAGATCACAAGCAGGCAGAGAGGCAGGCAGAGAGAGAGGGGAAAGCAGGCTCCCCGCTGAGCAGAGAGCCCGATGTGGGGCTCGATCCCAGGACGCCGGATCATGACCTGAGCCGAAGGCAGAGGCCTTAACCCACTGAGCCACCCAGGCGCCCCACTTCTCATCTTCTTCATAGTAAAAAATTTCTTAACATTTCCTAAAAGGATTTATCAGATCTGCCCTTAACCTCTTTGACCTTATCTCTTACTTCTTATCTCTTCTTACACTATGTCTCTTACTTCTTTTACTTTCCCTTTCCTGAGACATAGTGTCCTGTCCACAGTTGCTCGTCCTCCAGTATACAGGATGTCCCTTCTCAGGACCTTTGGACTTTTCTGTTTCCTCTCCTTGGAAAGCTCTTCTCCCTGGATAGCCACATAACTTACTACCTTCCCCTCTTTGAATACTTGCTGAAATGTTATCTTCTCAGAGGTAGCGTACTTTCTCTACAGAAAATTGCAGCTCCTGGTCATCAACATTCCTTATCTCCCAAATTTATTTTTCTCCAAATTATTTTGATGTGGTGTAGAATGGGTGTGTCTAGCTGTTGGTATGTTCTCATCGTGCCATACTGTCTTGACCACTAGGGAGATTGTCAGTTAATGTTAGTCTTGTTTCCCTTGTCTTCATACTAAATAGACGGCAGCTAAGGTTCCTTCCACTATTATGTTGTAGATGAACTCTGAGCTTGATTTAAATGAACTGGGATGTGACAAGGTAAAGGGGAGAAAGGATATAATAACACAGGCAAGAGAGGGTGTATCATGTCATGTTCTTACTTTAGTCTACTGTTAGAGAGCATGAATACACTATCTTTAAAAATTAGTACAAAGAATTACTCTGGTCACAGAAATAGATTGTTGAAATATCTTTTTATTCCTGGGACACAATCTGCTGGCTTTAATATTTTAAAAATAAGTTCCATTTTTACTCCAAGAGTTGATGATTTTTGTGTGTTTATTAGTGAAGTTGACCTATATATTGTACTTGTCCACTAGCCTGAGTTTGGAGCACTTCACTGTCACATCTTGTTTTAAAAATAAATACCCTGGAAGTTTGTAGAAATGGGAATTAACCTGTTTTTTGAAGATTTAGTAGAATTTTCCTGTTAAAACCTTTTTGGCCTGGTTTCTGTTCAAGGAATTAACCTTTACCATTTTAATTTATGATTTGATTATTAAGTCTAGACTGGTTCTTTTGTGTCTCCTTTGGCCAATTTTTATCATGTATATTTTCTTAGAAAATTGTCTGTTTTATGTAGGTTATCAAATTTATGGGTATAAGTTGTATTAGATATTCTTTTTTATTTTTTATTTTTTTTTGTATTAGATATTCTTGAAGTTTGGTCTTATTAGGAAACTCTCCCTCCCTTCTCCTATCTCTCCTTTCTGTGCTTCTTTCTTTCTCTCTTCCTTTCTCCATTCATCTTTTCTTCCTTTTCTCCCTCCAACTCTTCCTTCTTGTCTTACTATGAATTACCGAGCATACTTTTTACCATTTCGCATTTTTTTGGTTTTGTTAGTCATTTTTTTTTGTTTCTTGAATTCAAAGTTTAGTTCTTTCTTTTTTTTTTTCTTTCTTGGAAGAGTTGTGAATAACCAATACGTATGCACTTGATTGATGTTGGAAAACTAGTATTATCATAAACCAAATTTGTCAGATATTAATATTATTTTATATATGCTTTTCTTGAGAGAAATAAAATTCTGTAGGTATTGTTGATACTCATTTTTAGCCACTGTTTTTTTAATAAGTGCATTGAAGTTTGAACATTTTTCCACGAAATAGTGCTTTGAACAAATGATACAGGTTTTGGTGTATAAGTGTTGTATTATGTTTTGTTTAGAGTAATTGAAACCCTAAAAAAAAAAAGGATAAGATGAGCAAGTTTTAGAAAGGGCTTCTTGTTTTAAGTAAAACTACATGTAGTTTTAAGTTCTATTTCTTAGTTATGAAGACTATTTTCATTTATTTATCTATTTAAATTTTAGTTAACATACAGTACAGTATTGGTTTCAGGAGTAGAATTCAGTGATTCTTCACTTACTTACAACACCCAGTGCTCATCATAACAAGTGCCCTCTTTAAATACCCATCACCCATCTAACCCATCTGTCACCCACCTCCCTCCATTAGCCCTCACTTTAGTCTCTGTCTTTAAGAGTCTCTTATGGCTTTTTTTTTCTCTCTCCTTTTTTTCTTTTCTCCCTTTCCATATGCTCATCTGTTTTCTTTGTTAAATTCCACATATGAGTTAGAGCATATGGTATTTGTCATTCTCTAACTTATTTCACTTAGCATAATACACTCTAGATCCATCTACATTGTTGCAAATGGCAAGATTTCATTTTTTGATGACTAATATCCCACTGTATCCATTCATCAGTCAGTGGACATTTGGGCTCTCTCCATAGTTTGGCTATTGTTGATAATGCTGCTATAAACATCAGGGTGCATTTGAATCTGTATTTTTGTATCCTTTGGGTAAATACCCAAAGTAGTGCAATTGTTGGATCGTAGGGTAGTTCTATTTTTAAATTTTTGAGGATCCTCCAAACTGTTCTCCAGAGTGGCTGCACCAGTTTGCATTCCCACCAATAGTTCAAGAGGGCCCCCCTTTACCCTCATCCTTGCCAACACTTTTGTTTCTTGTGTTGTTAATTTTAGGCATTCTGACCTGAGGTAGTATCTCATCATGGTTTTGATTTGTATTTCCCTGATGATGAGTGATGTTGAGCATCTATTCATGTGTCTGTTAGACATCTGGATGTCTTCTTTGGAAAAGTGGCTATTCATGTCTTCTGCCCATTTCTTAAGTGGATTATTATCATTTTTTGAGGGGTGTTGAATTTGATAAGTTCTTTATAGATTTTGAATACTAACCCTTTATCAGGTATGTCATTTGCAAATATCTTCTCCCATTCTGTAGGCTGCCTTTTAGTTTGGTTGATTGTTTCCTTCGTGGTGCAAAAGCTTTTTATCTCGATGAAGTCCCAATAATTCATTTTTGCTTTTGTTTCCTTTGTCTTCGGTGACATGTCTAGTAAGAAACTTCTACGGCAGAGGTGAAAGAGGTTTTTTTGCCCGTGTTCTCCTCTAGGATTTCGATAGTTTCCTGTCTCACATTGAGGGCTTTCATCCATTTTGAATTTATTTTTGTGTAAGGTATAAGAAAGTGGTCCAGTTCCGTGTTGCTCTCCAGTTCTCCCAACACCATTTGTTGAAGCAACTGTCTTTTATCCACTGGATATTCTTTCCTGCTTTTGTCGAAGATTAGTTGACATATATATATAGTTGTGGGTACATTTCTGAGTTCTCTATTCTGTTCTGTTGATCTATGTGTCTGTTTTTGTGCCAGTACCATTTTGTCTTGATGACCACAGCTTTGTAATATAGCTTGAAATCTGGAATTGTGATGCCTCCAGCTTTTTCTTTTTCAAGATTGTTTTGACTATTCAGAGTCTTCTGTGGTTCCATGTAATTTTTAGGTTTGCTTGTTCTAGCTCTGTGAAAAGTGCTGGTGGTATTTTGATAGGGGTTGCATTAAATGTATTGCTTGGGTAATCTAGACATTTTAACAGTGTCTGTTTTTCCAGTCCATGCACATGGAATGTTACTTCATTTCTTTGTGTCCTCTTCAATTTCCTTCATTAAGGGTTCTATAGTTTTCAGAGTACAGATCTTTTACCTTTTTAGTTAGGTTTATTCCTAGATATCTTAACTGTTTTTGGTGCAGTTGCAAATGGGATCAATTACTTGATTTCTTTTTCTGCTTTTTTTTTATTGGTGTATAGAAATGCAACAGATTTCTGCACCTTGATTTTATATCCTGCAACGGCTGATTTCATGTATTAGTTGTAACAATTTTTTGATGGTGTCTTTCGGGTTTTCTCATAGAATATCATGTCATCAGCAAATAGTGAAAGTTTGACTTCTTCCTTGCCAATTTGGATGCCTTTATTTTTCTGTTGTCTGATTGCTGAGGCTAAGACTTCCAGTACTGTGTTAAAATAGTGTGGTGAGAGTGGACATCCTTATCTGGTTCCTGACTGTAAGGAAAAGGCTCTCAGTTTTTCACCATTGAAGATGGTATTAGCTATGGGTCTTTTGTATATGACCTTTTTGATGTTGACGTATGTTGTATCTGTCCCTACTTTGTTGAAGGTTTTTATTCAGAAAGGATGCTGTGTTTTGTCAAATGCTTTTTCTGCATCTACTGGCAGGATCATATGGTTATTATATCTTTTATTAATATGGTATATCACATTGATTTGGAAATCTTGAACCACCCCTGCTGTCCAAGAATAAATCCCACTTAATCATGGTGAATAAATCTTTTAATGTAGTGTTGAATTCAATTTATAGTATTTTATTGAGAATTTTTGCATCCATGTTCATCAGGGGTATTGGCCCGTAATTCTCCTTTTTAGTGGGGTCTTTGGTTTTAGAATCAGGGTAATATTGGCTTCATAGAATGAGTTTGGAAGTTTTCCTTCCATTTTTATTTTTTGGAACAGTTTTCTTCTTTAAATGTCTGGTAGAATTCCCCTGGGAAGCCATCTGGCTCAGGACTTTTGTTTGTCAGGAAATTTTTGATTACTGATTCAATTTCTTTGCTGATTATGGGTGTGTTCAAATTTTCTATTTCTTCCTGTTTCAGTTTTGCTTGTTTGTAGGTTTCTAGAAATTTGTCCATTTCTCCAGGTTGCATAGTTTGTTGGTATATAATTTTTCATAGTATTCTCTTTTAATTGTTTGTATATATGTGGTGTTGGTTGTGATCTGTCCTCTTTCATTTGTGATTTTATCTATGTGCGTCCTTTCTCTTTTCTTTCTGTTATGTTTGGCTAGGGGTTTATCAGTTTATTATTTGAAGAACTGGTTCATGGTTTTTTTTTTTTCTTTTCTTTTTTGTTTGTTTCTATATCCTTTATTTCTGCTCTAATCTTTATTGTTCCCTTTCTTCTGCTGGCTTTACGCTTAATTTGCTGTTCTTTTATAGTTCCTTTAGGGGTAAAGTTAGGTGGTATATTTGAGACTTTTCTTGCTTCTTGAGATAGGCCTTTATTAAGCAGTATACTTCTATCTTAGGACTGCCTTTGCTGCATCCCAAAGGATTTGGACAAAGTGTTTTCATTTTCATTTGCTTCTATATATTTTTTAAATTTCTTCTTTAATTTCCTGGTTAATACATTCATTCTTTAGTAGAATGTTCTTTAACCTCCAAGTATTTGTGATCTTTCCAAATTTTTTCTTGTGGTTGACTTCAAGTTTCCTAGAGTTGTGGTCTGAAAACATGCATGGTATGATCTTGATCTTTTTGTATTTGATGAGGACAGATTTATGACCCAGTATGTGATCTGTTCTGGAGAACGTTCATGTGCACTTGTAAAGAACATGTATTCTGCTGCTTTGGTTTGCAGTGTTCTGAATATATCTGTTAAGTCCATCTGGTCCAGTGTGTTATTCAAAGCTATTGTTTCCCTGTTGATCTGTCCTTTGCTGTAAATGGGGTGTTAAAGTCCCCTGCTATTATTGTATTATTATCCATGAGTTTCTTTATATTTATTCTTAATTGATTTATATATTTGTCTGCTCCCAAGGTAGGGGCATAAATATTTACAGTTGTTATATCTTCTTAATGGATAGACCCCTTAATTATGATATAATACTCTTCTTCATCTCTTGTTACAGTCTTTGTTGTAAAGTCTACTTCGGTACAAGTACAGCTACTCTGGCTTTCCTTTAATGTCCATTAGCATGATAGATGATTCTCCATCCCCTCACGTTCAGTCTGCTGGTGTCCTTAGATCTAAAATCTCTTGCAGGCAGTATATAGATGGTACTTATTATTTTTTAATCCATTCTGATACGCCATGTCTTTCGATTGGAGCATTTAGTCCATTTACATTCAGAGTGATTTTTGAAAGATACAAATTTAGTGCATCGTGTTTTTTGTAGAATTGATGTTTCTGATGATGTTTTCTGGTCCTTTCTAATCTTTGTTGCTTTGTTCTTTTTTCCTCCACTTGAAGAACCTCCTCCCTCCCCCCCCCGCCCCCCCCCGTAAAATTTCTAGCAGGGCTTGTTTACTGATCGGGAATGCCTTTAGTTTTTATTTGTCTGGGAAACTCTTTATCTCTCGTATTCTGAATGACAGCCTTGCTCAATAAAGAAGTCTTGGCTACATATTTTTCCCATCAGCACTTTGAATATATTTCCTGCCATTCCTTTCTGGCCTGCCAAGTTTCTCTGGACAGATTTCCTAAGAATATGATCTGTATTCTCTTGTAGGTTAAGGACTTTTTTTCCCCTTGCTGTTTTCAGGATTCTTTCTTTGTGTATTTTGTGAATTTGACTATGATATGCCCTGGTGATGTTCAGCTTTTGTTCAATTTAACAGGAGATCTCTGTGCTTCTTAGATTTTGATATTTGTGTCCTTCCACAAATTAGGGAAGTTTTCATCTATAATTTGTTAGGATAAAACTTTTGCCCCTTTTTCTTCACGTCTTCAGGCACCCTTATGATACAAATGTTACTAAGTTTTAATAAGTTGCTGATTTCCCTAATTCTACACTCTTTCCCCTCTTCTTTTCATCTTCATAATTTTCCATATTTTATCTTCTATGTCACTGATCCACTCCTTTCTCTGATTCCTCCATCCTCATTTTTATGGTCTCCATTTGGGATTGCATCTTGGTTATAGCATTTTTAATTTTGGCCTGACTAGATTTTAGTTCTTTTATCTTTATAGTAAGGGATTCTCTAGTATCTTCTATGAGTTTTGCAAGCCCAGCTAGTATCCTTATAATTGTCATTTTAAATTGTAGTTCAGACATATTACTTATATCTGTATTGATTAAATCCTTGGTCATGAGTTATACTTCGTGTTTTTCCTTTTGGGGTACATTTCCCCACCTCTTCATTTTGTCCAGAAAAGAAGAAAGAGAGAAAGAAACAAATGAAAAAAAAACCCCAAAGCAATGAAAACAAACAATCAAAAAAACTAGATCCTGGGAGCGTTTTGGTCTGCTTGTTAAAAGAATCTAAATCTGAAAATAACAAAATAAAATTAAATAAAATAAAAGTAAACAAAAAAGTAAAAGACATGTAAAAAGTATATATATATTAAAATATGAAGACATTGATAAAAGAATTAAAAATAAATGAAAAATAATAATAAAAAAATAAAGAATAAAAGTAAAAAGGGAGCTAGATCTTGTTTCCCCTAGAGCTGAAGCTTTGCAGCAAGCATCCTATGATCAGTAGCTTTGGTGGTGCCAGTGAGTCGTTTGTCCTGGTCTTCTGGAAGAAGGGCCTGTTGTGATTCTCAGGTGGGCTTACCCTAGTAGGAATGTGCCTCCAGGTTGCAGGGGGTGGCAGGGCTTGGTGTAAGCCATTCTGGCCTCCACTAGGTGGTGCTGTTTTCCTTCTTGAAAGCTCTCAGGCTTGGGAGGGATGGATACCATGGCGCCCTGCTCTCCAGCCTCAGTGCTGAAAGTTCATGCCCCTAGCTCTTTAGTGAGCGCTCACAGAAAAGCAGTCAGTCACTCTTATGTTCCCAATTTCTGTCAGAACTCTGCGTTCACCCTACCTCTGTCCAGGTTTTTTTATCTGAGGCATGCGACTGAGTTCCAAAACTCCAAATTTTACAGACTCCTGCATGTGGACCTGCGCTGTTCCTCTGGGGAGGGTCTCACCATGTTTTTCCCGTTGGCCGGCTTGTCCCAGGAAAGTGATGGCAGAACCCCACGGTGGTTCCCAGTTGGTGGCAAAAGAAAGCAGAAAGCTGGCCCCAAGACTTGCTGTTCTCTGCTGGCTTTCCTGCTGCCCTACCTGAAACAGTGCAGCACTTTGGCGCCACCTGTTCTTGTGACCCAGGGGATCCTCAGACCACTCTGTCACACCTGGGATTCTGCCCTGCTCTGCCACCTAAGCACATTTAAGCCAGGCACATCCCCCACTGCAGCAGATCTTTAAAAGTTTAGATTTTGTGCTGCGCTGCTCATAATAACTTTGCGGTAGACTCTGTAAGCAGGCTCCTTCCCCGCTGCTCTATATACGGCTCTATCTCCCCTAATGCAACTCTCCATACCTCCTACCTTCCAGAAGGCCATTGCTTTTCTACATGTAGACTTGAAGTTTTTTGTTCTCTCAGACCTCCGATTGATTTCTTGGGTGTTCAAAATGATTGGATAACTAGCTAGCTGTGTTCATGCCAGGAGACAAGCTTAGGGTCCCCCTGCTCTACCATCTTAACTCCTCCGTGCAATTTTATTTTTATTTATTTATTTAAAGATTTAATTTATTTATTTGACAGAGAGAGAGAGATCACAAGTAGGCAGAGAGGCAGGCAGAAAGAGAGGGGGAAGCAAACTCCCTGCTGAGCAGAGAGCCCGATGTGGGGCTCGATCCCAGGACCCTGAGGTCATGACCTGAGCCGAAGGCAGAGGCTTTAACCCACTGAGCCACCCAGGCACCCCTCCTCCATGTAATTTTAAATACTGTAAATTTACTATCATAATTGCACTTCTCCCATTGTCTCGTCTCCAAACACGAAGATTTATCACATTTCATGAAGTATTTTTCAGTAAGAATCAAAAACAAATCTCTTGGAGTATTCAAAGATGCAGTTTATTCTGATTTACCTATTTTGAGGCATGTCTCACTTCCTGCTTTGCTTGATGTGTTACTGCCATCTAGCGTGTGGGATACTAAAATGGACATGTCTGGTTTACATTTTCTTTTATCATTTGGTTATCGGGAGCTGTGAATTAATGTTTCTTCCTGTCTGATTTTATATAAAGCATTAAGTTAAATGATCCTGAATGCAGGAACTCAGGTTTTACCTGAAATAAGGCATTGGAAAAATGAATTGAATATCTGTTTCTTGAGTGTTCTCTACTAAAGCTTCTGTGCAGGGGACTTGGAAGTGCTAGTACAGCCTTGTATCATCAGATGCATTCTTGTCTTGATAATGAGATATGTGGAAAGAGATAGTGAATTTTGACCTGAATGTAAAAATGTTGACAAGTGCAAATACAAAATAAGTTCCCCTGCCTCAATTTTCATTTTTAATGAATTAATCAGGATCATAATAAAAGATACAGGCCAATATTTACTGAATGTTTTTTGTGAGCCAGACAGTATTCTAAATACTATTACATCTTATCTTATTTACTCTTCACAATAGTTTCAGATGAGAGAATTGAAGTAAAAAATATTTAAGAACTTACCCAAGATCACAAGTAAGTGGTGCAGCCTGTGTTGAATAAATAAATTGAAAAAATACAGAGCCATTCTGCATATTCTTGATTATAAAAGTGCTCGGAAAGGATAAAATGACAAAATTCTTGTCTTAACAAAAAGGAATAAACCATAGATCTGAAATATCCTACATGTAGTCGAAGGTGTAAAAAAGTATGGTGCATAGTCACACAGCATAACCTGTGTGGTCTTAATGTAAACTCCTTAACTTCCCTGGTTGTCAGTTTCCTCATTTGTGAAATAGGAATAAATATGACCATTTCAGTGTATATTACATGCTATTACCTACCCCTGCTCGTGCTCTCTCTCGCTTGCTTGCTCTCTCAAATAAATAAATAAAATCTTAAAAAAAAGAATTTATCTAAATGTGACTATTAAGGTTTATAGAAATATGTACCAGCAACAAGTTTTGGTACCTATCAGTGGGACTTTCAGTTATAAGTAAAAATGAATTAAACCAATGTAAACGTTAGTTCCCTCATCTTGTTATGACTATGTATAGTTTCCAGACTAGTAGATATTTCTATTTAAAAAAATAGTTTTATGTAAAAGGACACGTAATATGTGTAAAACCTTCCAAAACAAAAGCTATGATAATTTTAGTGTTGGTACCCCTACTGAAGAATTTATTTTTCATCAAACCAAAACAGATAAACTTTCAACCTTACTTTTTTCAACATTTATACTAATACCTCTTCTTATGCTGGGAAATCCTTGTCATTTAAGGGGATGGTTTGAAATGAAAAGTTCCCATAGCAAGTTATTGGTCCTGCTGTCAGGTTGTGGGCATCTTGTTGAGCTGAGGTGATTCTGATGTTTAAAGACTGATGAATGAACAAGGAAAATGTGATGTATGTGTGTGTGTGTGTGTACAAATCTTGCAAAGATTTCATTCTTTTTGATCGCTGAGTAATACTCCATTATGAGATCTTGCCATTTGCAATGACACAGCTGGAGCTAAAGAGTATTATGCTAAGTGAATTAAGTCAGTCAGAGAAAGACAAATACCATATGATTTCACTCAAATGTGAAGTTTCAGAAATGAAACAAATGAGCAGGAGGGAGAAAAAAGGAAAAGAGAGAAGCCAACCACAAAAACAGACTCTTAACTATAGGGAACAAATTGATTGTTACCAGAGGGGAGGTGGAGGGGGAGATGGGTAAAATAAGGTGATGGGGAGTAAGGAGGGCACTTGTGATGAACACTGGGTGATGTATGGAAGTGTTGAATCACTATATTGTACACCTGAAACTGATACTACACTGTGTGTTAACAAACTGGAATTTGAATAAATTGTTCAAAACAGTGGTTGAACAAACTGGTTGAACAAACCAGTTACTATATCTGGTAATCAGCTGAGGAAACAGTGCTGTATTCTAATCTGGAAGGAGAAACAGACTGTTAGGTTTATTAAGATGCATTTGGGTCTCTAGCTTTTTCCCAAGAAATTTGAAAAGCAATTTTGTCTGTTATTGATTTTCTTCCCTTGTGCTGAAATTAGAACTTACTTCACTTACTACCCATCTATAACTCTAGTGTAGAGTTATTCTTCCACTTGGCATCCTCAACTCAGTAGTTTTGAAGTAGTATTTCAGTGTTGATTATCAGGATGTTGATAAGTGTGAGCAGAACTCATAATATTGTGTAACAAATTATTTTTTATTTTCCACATTTCCTATAGGTTACAGAGGTGAAGGAAAGTGTTTATAAACTGCATAGGTATGTCACAGGGAAATTGCAAACATAATAGGTCTATAAGAGATGAAGACAAGAAGTCTTTGTGTGCCCCATTTGCAAGCTGTTGATTAGACTTTGTTGAATAATTTTTTATGTGGGTGGGGTGATTTTTACCCTGCTTTATGCTACTGATTTCTGCCCTCCATGTAAAGAAAGGACTTCTCTGAACATTTGAATGCTTGCTGAACAGAGTTGTATTTTTGAATATTCTGACACACTAATTGCAGATTGGTTTCCATGGTGATGGAGAAGTGAATTCAATATAGGAAAAATAACTCCAAAAATAGTTTTGTAAAGAATCTAGAAGTAAGGAACTTAGAAATTCTGTATTCCATTCTTATAAACAAAGATTGAAATATCATTAAGTTGAAGGAAATAAACATAATTTAAATAATCATTTATGTCATAAGTTTCTTCAGGCAAATGTTGTCTAATCTTTCATAGTGTATACCCTTGGTACATGTGATTCAGGTTCTGTATAAACACACTGATGTTCCGACTTGTGCATTGGATGTCTTAAAACTCACAATTCTAAATGGTTTTACTGAATATCTTGTATGTGCTTGATACTTACATGAATATCACTGAGGTAGATAAGAGATTTTTCCCACAGGGGAAACAAGCACCGTAACAATAAACATAGTAAGATAAGAAAAATGTAATGCATGTTGTAAGAATTCTTATGGGTAGTCAAAGGTGAGAGAGGTTATTTCGTATGGCATTCAAGAAAGACTTTTTTGAAAATTGAATAGATTTTAGATATGCAGAGATAGAAGTGAGCATTTAGCAAGGAAAAATAACATAAACAAAGGTACCTGGAAGGGATGGGGGTGGGTGGGGTAGAATGATGGTGGAAAAATGTGTTTTCGAAGATATATGGAGATATTACCTTCCTTTGAGGCTCATCTTTGGTATATGGACTTAGTATTTAAGTTACGTTTTTTTTTTTTTTTTTAGAGAGAGAGAGCGAGTGTGTACATGTGGGAAGGGGAGGGGCAAAGGAAGAGGGAGAGAGAGAATACCAACCAGGCTCCACCATCATGACTTGAGTCAACATCAAGTGTTAGTTGCTTAACTGACTGAGCCACCCAAGCGCCACTAAATTACTTTTTTAGTAGGAACTGAGAAGATGTTACAGGATTTTGAGAAGAGAGTACCATGATCCACATATAATGGGAAATGGAGAGAGACCAGTTAGAAGAGTACTGTAGTTATCCATTCTGCAGTCATGTAGTCTAGGTCCTATGAGGCCTAGAACCAAGGAAGTAGCAGTGGAGAATGGGAAAAAAAGGGACAGGGGTGAAAGAAAGACAAGTTTTGTGAGATAGGAGAGAATATAAGGAATTAAAGGTTGAGGTTAGATCTTGACCATGGTAATATAAAAAGAGGATGTGTGGAGAGGAAGAGTGGTAGAGGAAAGCTAGGATGATTAGGTTGGTCAACTAGATGAATGGTTATGCTATTTATTTACTTTAGAAATTCGAGAGGAGGAAGAGAATTTGTAAGGAAAGGTAATGTATTTAGTTTTGTAAATGAATACTATATTCCGGTGAGGGAGTGTTCGTTGTTCAGTCATTCATTAAATATTTAGGAATCAACACTTAAATTTCAGGTAGCTTTCAAGATGTTGAGTTAGGTATATATGTATCTCATTTTTTCATTATGTATTATGGTTAAAAATCTGTCAAATGCACATTACAAGTATTTTTGTCCCATCTTTTCATTTGGTTTATGGTATCTCTTTTGTGATTACTTAAAAACTTTTGATGTAGCCAGTTTTATCAGTCTGTTTTGTTCTTTTTGTGTTTTAGCTAAGAAATTCTTTTCCGCTGTCTCCCTTATTATTATTATTATTTGCTTTTATTTTTATTATTTTACATTTTAAGGTTTTGCTTTTCACACTTAGATGATTAATTTACCTGGAATTATTCATTGGATATGGTAGAAGGGTAGGGGTCTAGTTTCCCTTTCTAGTTATCTTAGACTATTGATTAAATAGTAATTCTTTTTCTCAGTGATTTTTAAGGCCTAAATGGTCATATATCAATGTCCAAATATATGTGTTAGTTATCTAGCTATCTTCTGAAATCCATTGGTCCTCAGCCTATCCCTGTGCTAGTATCACACTGTCTTAATAGGTTACTATTACTTCTTATTATATAACAAACACCTCAGTACTTAGTGGCTTGGGGCACCTGGGTGACCCAGATGGTTAAATGTCTTCCTTCAGCTCAGGTCGTGATCCCAGGGTCCTAGGATCCAGCCCTGTGTCAGGCTCCCTGCTCAGCGTGAAGTCTGCTTCTCCCTCTGCCGGAGGCTCCCACTTGTTGTGCTCTTTCTTTCTCTCTCAAATAAATAAATAAAATCTTAAAAAAATATTAAAAAAAAAGAACTTAGTGGCTTAACATGACAACCCTTTTGTTGTGTTTCATGATTCCTGATTCCTTGGACTGACTCAGGTGGGGAACTCTCTGTTAGTCTTGCTCGGGTTGTCAGGCAGCTTTGTCCTATAGTGATGGTGGCGGGGCTGCACGTCCAGCGCTTCAGTGATCCTTCATGTGCTCTCTCTCCACATGCCGTTTCATCCATCAGGGCCCGTTCCATGAACCCTTTCTACAGGACTGTACTATGGTTCTTTGACCTGGAGGCTTAGGACTCTTAAAGAGTTAGAAAGCAGAAACTGTTAGACTTTTTAATGACTAGTCTTAGAAGTCATAGAACGTTGCTTTCCCTACATTTTATTGGTTCAGACAGTTACAAGTGTAGCATAAATTCAAAAGTGGGGAGGGAAGCTCTCCCTTCATGAAATGAAGAACGAGTACCTCCAGAGAGGCACTGAATTATAGCTTCACAGTAAATCTTGATTTCTGGTAGGATAAGTTTCCCGATTTCATCAAAATTATCTTGGGAAGAAAAAAAATTAAACTATTGAAATTTTGATAAGAATTGCATTTAGTGTATAGGTTAATTGAGGATAATAACTTTATCATGCTGAATTTTAAAATCGGTTTCGATTTATTTACATCTTCATTCACATCTTTCAATAAGGTTTAGTAATTTCCTTTGAAATTCTGCACATCTTTTATTTGGTTTATTTTTAGGTAACTTACAGTTTTTATTGTTAACATGAATTGAACATTTTTTTCAGTTACATTTTAACATTAGATACTACTGATTCCTGAAATTCTATTGATTTTTTTCACCTTTAAAAAATCCACTTTCAAAACACATTTATTGAGAGAGAATTCATACACCATATAATTCATCTGCTTAAAGTATACAATTCACTATTGTTTAGTATATTCACAATGTGTGCAAACATTGCCAAAGTCTACTTTTAAAACATTTTTATCAGTTCCAAAAGAAATCCTGTGCTCATCATTAGTCATTCTCATTCCCTTCTAACCCTGTACACCAACCCCTGACCTTTCTGCCTATCCAGAAACCACTAGTCTGCTTTCTGTCTCCATGGATTTGCCTAGTCCAGAAATTTTGTATATATGGAATCATACAATGTGTGATCTTTTTGTAACTGCCTTTTTTCACTTAGCATGTTTTCAAAGTTCATCTAAGACATAGCATGTATCAGTACTTCATTGTTCTTATCATTGAATAATATTCCATCATATGGCTGGATACCACATTTTATACATTTAAAATTTTGCATTTTAAATTTAATACTTCTGGGAGACTTCTGCCTTTGGGAAGATGGGACAGACGGTGGTGAGTTTCCTATGTTTTTGTTTTTGTTCTTTCATTTCAACCATTTTATACAATTCATTGGCATGAAATGCATTTATATTGTTATGTAAAATCACCACTACCCACCTCTGGAAGTTTTCATCAACACAGACAGAAATACAGCATATGAAAATCAGTCAACATAATATAGCACATTAACTGATGAATGAAAAAAACACCCATGTGATCATCTCAGTTGATGCATAAAAAGCATTTGATAAATTTAGCATCCTTTCATGATAAAAACACTAAACAAACTGGGAACAGAAGGAAACTCTGACAAGAATAAAGACCAACTATGAAAAACCTACTAGCTAACATTATACCCATGGCGAAAAACTGAAAGCATTTCTCCTAACATCAGCAATAAGATAAGCATGCCTGCTTTCAGCACTTCTGTTCAGTGTGATTCAGAGCAATTAGGCAAGAAAAATAAAAGGAATTCAAGTTGGAAAGAAAGAAATAAAATTATCTCTGTTCACAAATGACATGATCTTATATGTAGGAAAATCATAAAGATTCCGCAAGAAAACTCTTAGAAATAATAAATGAATTCAACAGAGTTCAATTTAAATTTAAAATAATCATTTCTGTATCATGCGTTTTTATGCACTAAAAGTGAGTAATCTGAAAAAGGAAATTAAAAAAATAATTCCATTTACAATAGCACGAAAATCAGTAAATCACTTAAGGACACATTAACAAAAAAGATGAAAGATTTGTACGCATAAAGCTACAAAATGTTGCTGAAAGAATATAAAGAAAACCTAATAAATGTAAAGATATCTCGAGTTCATGGATTGGAATACTTAATATTTTTAAGGTGATGATAATACCCAAAGTGATCTATATCTTCATTGTAATCTTATCAAAATCCCAGTGGCAATTTTTTTTTTGTAGAAGAACCCATCTTACAGTTTATATGAATTGTCAAAGGACTCCGCATACCCAGAACAATCTTGAAGAAGAACAAAGTTGAAGAACTCACACTTCCTAAGTATAAAGCCTATTATAAATCTAAAGGAATCTAAAGGCATAGGCATAGAGACATATAGACCAATGAAATAGAATGGAGAGCCCCCAAATAAACCCTCATATTTTTGGTCTGTTGATTTTCAATGAGATTGTCAAGTCCATTCAGTGGAGGAAGGGACAGTGTTTTCAGCAAACGGTGGTGGGAAAACTAGATATCCATATGCAAAAGAATGAAGTTGGATCTTATGAACTCAAAATGTAAGTAACTAAGACCTAAATATGAGAACAAAAACTTTAAAACTTAGTACATGTAGGAAAATCTCTAAGACATTGGATTTGGCAATGATTTTTTGGATTTGACACCAAAAGTTAAAGGCAAAAAAAAAAAAAAATAGAAAATCGGATTTCATTGAAAGTAGATACTTTTGTGCATTAAATAATATATCAAGACAGTGCAAAGGTAACCCAAGAATCAGAGAAAGTACTTGCAAATCATGTATCTGATATGGAATTAATTTCCTATACCTCAAAACAATGAAACGAACTAATTCATAAATAGGCAAAAAATTAACATATATTTCCCCAAAGAAGTTATACAGATGGCCAATAAGTATATGAAGAGAAGCTAATTTATCCGTTATTGAAAGTAGTGTGTTAGAATCTAATTATTATTGTAGAGCTGTCCGTTTCTCCCTTTGATTCTGTCAGTGTTTATGTAATTTGGGGGCTACTTTGCTTGATGCATCTATATTTTTTCTCAGCTTTTTTGAGGTATGATTGACAAATATAAGTTGCATACACTTAAGGTATATAATTTGGTGTTTTGATATATGTATACATTGTGAAATGTTTACCATAATTAAGCCAATGAACATATCCATCACTTCACATAATTACTGTTTTTTGGTATTGAGAACCCTTGAAATCTATTACCAGCAAGTATCAAGTGTACAATACATTATTATTAACTATTGTCACCATGCTGTGAATTAGTTCTTTAGAACTTACTCACTTTATAACTGAAAATTCATACATTTCATCTGTACCTTCCCCTTTTACCTGTCCTTCAGCCTCTTGTAACCATGACACGACTCTTTCTCAGAATTCAGCTTCTATTTTTTAAAAAGACGCTGCATATACGTGACATCATGAGGTATTTGTCTTTCTGTGTCAGGCTTATTTACATGTAGCATAAGGTTCGCCAGTTTCATCCATGTTGTCACAAATTGTCGGATTTCCTTCTGTTCGTGGCTGCATAATATTTCATTGTGTAGTATATGTGCACACACATGTGTGTATACATGTGCATATATCACATTTTCTTTATCCAAGTGTAGATGTACATGTACATGGTTTCCATATCTTGGCTGCTGTGCATAATGGTGCAGTGAATATGGGAATGCAGGTGTCTCTTTGAGATAAAGATTTTATTTTGTTTGGATATATACATGAGTGGGATTGTTAAGTCATATAATAGTTCCATTTTTAATTTTTTGAGGAAATTTTATACTTTTTATCATAATGGCTGCACCAATTTACATGCCCACAACTACTTCACAAGGGTGTCCTTTTCTCCACATTCTTACCAATTCTTACCTTTTGACTTTTTGATAATAGCCACCCTAACAGTAGTGGACTGTGCCTCATTTTCGTTTTGATTTTCATTTCTTAGTTGATTAGAAATGTTGAGCATTTTTCACATACCCATTGGCCATTTGTACATCTCCTTGGGAAAAATGTTTGTTTAGGATCTTTGCTTATTTTTTAATCAGGTTCTTTGTATTATTATTGTTGTTATTGAGTTTTATGGGTTCTTTATATATTTTGGATAATAACTTCCTATCAGACATGTGGTTTGCAAATACTTTCTCCTATTCTGCAGATTGCTTTTCATTTTGTTGATTTTACCCTTTGCTGTGCAAAGACTTTTTAGTTTAACATAATCCCAAGGTATTTATTTTTGGTTTTATTGCCTGTGCTTTTGATGTCAAATCCAAAAAATTATTGCCAAAATCAGTGTCAAGGAGTTTTTCTTCTATTTTTTAAATATGATTTTAGTGGTTTCATGTGTAATGTTTTAGTCTTCAATTTATTTTGAGTTGGTTTTTGTGTGTGATGTAAGATAAGGATCCAGTTTTATTCTTTGCATATGGATATTCAGTTTTTCTATAATTTATTGATGAGACCATCCTTTTCCCATTGGACTCTTGGCACATTTGTTGAAAATTAGTTGACTATATTTCAGCGTTCTTAATTCACTTCTTTTGGTCCATTGGTGATTCAGTTCTAGTATCTGTTTTTATACCAATACTATATTTGTTTGATTACTATAGCTTTGTAGCACAGTTTGAAATCTGGAAGTGTGATGCCTCCAGCTTTACTCTTGTTGCTCAAGATAGCTTTAGCTATTCTGGGTCTTTTGTGGTTGCATGTAAATTTCAGGAATTTTATTTTATTTCTGTGAAAAATGCCACTGGAATATTGATAGGGATTAGATGTAATCTGTAAATTGCTTTGGGTAGAATGGACATTTTAACAATATCAGTTCTTACCATTTGACTGTATCTTCTTCAGTTTCTTTCAGCAATGTGTTACAGTTTTCACTGTACAGATCTTTTACCTCCTTTGTTAAATTTATTCCTAAGTATTTTACTCTTTTTTATGCTCTTGTAAAAAGGATTTTGTTTTTTTTAAAGATTTTATTTACTTATTTAAGTAATTGATATAATTAATATATAATTAATATATAATTAATTGATAATTAAGTAATTAATATAAGTAATTCTTTATTTACTTATAATAAAATAAAGATTTTATTTACTTATTTGAGAGAGAGTGAGAGAGAGCAGAGTGCACAAGAGAGGAGGGGCAAAGGGAGAAGCAGGCTCCCCACAGAGCAGGGAGCCCAATGGAGGGCTCAATCCCAGGACTCCAGGATTATGACCTGAGCCAAAGGCAGACACTTAACTTACTGAAGCACCCACTCACCCCTGTGAACAGGATTTTTAAAATTTCTTTTTCAGACATTTCATTATTAATATATTGCAACCACTTTTTGTATGTCGATTTAGTATCCTGTAATTTTACTGAATTCATTTATTAGTTTTAATGTTTTTTGGTGGAGCTTATAGGATTTTTTGATTGTTTTGTTTTTACTTTAAAGTCATGTTATCTACAAAGAGATATGTTTTATTTTTTCCTTTCTGATTTCAGTGACTTTTATTTCTTTTTTTGGCCTAATTGTTCTGGCTAGGACTTCCAGTACTGTAATGAATAGAAGTGGCAAGAGGGGTTCTCTTGTCTAGTTTCTGATCTTAGAGAAAGGCTTTCAGCTTTTAATTGTTGAGTATGATGTTAGCTCTGGGTTTTTCACATATGGTTTTCATTGTGTTAAGATACATTTCTTTCGATACTTTATTTGTTGAGCATCTCTATCATGAAAGAGTGTTGAATTTTTTTCAAATACTTTTTATGCCTCTGTTGAGGTAATCATATGGTTTTTTTTAATTTCATCCCATTAATGTAGTGTATCAGATTATTGATTCTATATGTTGAACCATCCTTGCATCAAATCCCTCTTGATCATGATCTTTTAATGTGCTGTGGAATTTGGTTTGCTAATATTTTGTTAAGAAAGTTTACATGCATGTTCATCAGGAGTATTGGCTTAGAACATTTTTTCTTTTAATGTCCTTATCTGGCTTTGTTATCAGGGTAATGGTACCTTCATAAAATAAATTTGGAAGTATTCCCTCTTCTTCATTTTTATGGCAGAATTTGAGTAGGGTTAGTGTTAATTCTTCTTTAAGTGTTTGACAAAATTCACCACCAAAGTCATTAGACACAGGCCTTTTCTTTGTTAGAAGAGTTTTGATTATGGATTCAATCTCCTTGTTACTGGTCTATTCAGATTTTTTGTTTTCTCACAGTTCAGTCTTGGTAAGCATATGATTCTAAGAACTTATTCATATCTTCTAGGTTATCCAGTCTGTTGACATATTAGTAGTATAGTCTCTTGTGATCCTTTGTATTTCTGTGCTATCAGTTATAATGTCTCTTTCATTTATAATTTTGAGTCTTCTCTCTTTTTTCATTGTCTAGCTAATGGTTTTTAAATTTTGTTTATCTTTTCAAAAAAACCAACTCTCAGTGGTTGTTTTTCTTTATTTCATTTATTTCCATTTCATTTATTTTTTGATTTTCATTCTTTCTTTCTGCTACCTTTGGTCTTACTTGTTTCTTTTTCTAGTTCCTTAAAGTATATAAGATAGGTTGCTTATTGGAGATCTTCTCTTAATATAGGCATTTGTCACTATAAACTTCTCTCTGAGCTATTTTGTTGCATCTCATAAGTTTTGTTATATTTTACTTCCAGTTTTTTTTTTTAAAGATATTTTT